>OY992885.1:19684921-19697421 GCA_963921405.1 Cepaea hortensis | reverse complement strand
TTCTTAAACGTTGATGCGTAAACTGGTGCGAAAGTAAGAGTTGAAAGAAAGAGTTGAAAAGAAAAGAGTCCTAAGACAAAGTTTATAAAAAACAAGGGTTCTCCTTGCTGCATAATTATCTTCATTATGTTCCATTTGCGCAAAATATTTTTTTTTTTATTTGGGGTTCGTTCGATTTGAACTTAAGCATAGTCCATAAAAGTGGTACTACTTCTAATTGTTACTACTGCTATCCAGTGCACTGGACTGATGTTTGTTTGATGTATTAGCTTGCCCTATTACCAGTGTCCCTCGCCATTAGACGAACCCACTCCGACTTGAGAGGTACTTGTAATTTACGTCTCCGTGTCAAGGACGGAGGTCAACATTTGAGTTCAACCGACCGATGTAGGGGTTGACCCCTTTACCTCGACATCAGCACACCAGAAGATTAAGAGCAAGCGCTATTATCCATTCCGCCATGCTGACCTGCACTCGAAAGGGTCTGACTGCGATTAGACTGATTTTTGCGTCCAGCTCTGGTATTTCTCCTTTTCCTTCTCCTCCTCCTCCTCCTCCTCCTCCTCCCCCTCCTCCTCCTCTTCTTCCTTCTTCTCCTCCTCCTCTTCCTCCTCCTCCTCCTCCACCTCCTTTTCAATAATGATTCTCCAGTCCTCTCTGTCATGTTATATTGTCATTAAGTTGTGTTCCTAATTTAATTGAATCAGTGCCAGATAAGAAAGTAGATGGTACACAATAAAGTGAACAAGAATTATGTAATTTTCCGTTCACTGAGCATTGAAATTGCGGAAGATACTACGAAACAAAACAAATAATTTGATGACCCTAGTATGGCGATATATCGTCCTTCAGTCCAAATGGGAGGTCATATTTGGCAATTTATTATCTTTCAGCACTGAATCAGTTAATTATTATCTTGTTCACAGCAGTTTAAACTTTCCAAAGACATATTACTTGTATTTCCATGATTTTCTGCTGGGTATAATGATACTTTCTCTATTTCACCTCTTCTATTGATATCCCTCTATAAATCTCAGTTTCCTTGTTTGGTTTTAATTGATGATTATGTAACCCGTGCAGAACTTAATAACTCAGTATTTGCTTCAGTTTTTATGTCTGCCTTTATCCTAACTAATATATTCTTGGTATACTAATTAATTCTTTGTTCTTATTCTGCCTTTGCGCGAGTGATGAATGATATATTTTGTTTCCTCCTTAACTGCAAAACAAACAAACAAACAAACAGAAACACAAACAAATAAACAAACAAACACAAGCCCCGAAGAAGGAAATTGCTACATGTCCCTGATGTTTTAGGACCTTCGCACTTCTAGGGCTGAGTGCACGGAGGAATGGGTGGCCAGTTTTCCCTCCTGTAGCTAGCGACGAGCCCAGGAATAGAACTCTCGTCAGACGGTCCTTTATGTGTGTGTGTGTGTGTGTGTGTGTGTGCATGACTATGTATGTGTGTATGTGCGTAAGTGTGTATGTTTGTGTGTATGTATGTGTGTGTGCGTAAGTGTGTATGAGTGTTTATGTGTGTATATGTGTGTATGTTTGTATATGGGAGTGTATGTGTGTGCATGTGTGTGTTTGTGTGTGTATGTGTGCGATGTGTATGTGAGTGTATATGTGTGTATTTGCGTAAGTGTGTGTGGTGTGTATATGTGTGTATATTCGTATATGTATGTGTATATGTTTGTGTGTGCATGTGTGCATGCATGCAGTGTATGCGATGGAGTGTGTATTTGTATGTTATTGAGTGTGTGCATAACTGTGAGAGTTTGTGCAAATGATGTAAGCATGTATGCAGGTATGTATGTGTGCGTGTGTGTTTATGAATGTGCGTGTGTACGTGTGCCTGCCTGCCTCATAACATTGTAATATGCATTGTTTATGTTTACAAAATCCATTTGACAATGTGTTTTATTTTCTATGTGAATGTATCATACACTATTGATGAATGAGAGATGAGTGAATGTAAGGAGGGCCTGCGAGACAAATTTGTGACCCTTTGAAAACAAAGTTCATCCGTTTGTTCGTTCGTCCTTATGCCATTATCAGCATAAATTCCTAGCTCTTTAAACAACACGCCCACTCTTCGCTGCCTGAACAGTTAATTTACTCACTTGAAGAATGTTAAAGTAATGAAATAATAAATGAGCGGGAAATACTTAGTCTTTGTAGAAGCAGATGGGAAACTACAACATGTCTGCATGTTATTGGACAGACGCGACAACAGAATTAGTCTCAAGATTGAACGAGGGGACTGAGCACGTATGGGAATGTCCTGAGTGCAGTGATGTCGGTTCTTAACTCAACTCAACTCAACTCTCAAGATATGTTTACACACAGAAGCCACAAACAATTTACTGCCTGGCATATTTCGCTGCCTCTCGTCGGGTGCAAACTGTAAAGTTATACTTCAAATGTAGTAACTAAACGAATAATACTTTAGGCACTTTAGCTGAAACTATTAACACACAGTCACAGGTATTGTTCCAATGTGGTTTAAATTCACTAAGGGAATACGTTGTTTTGAATCTTTGGATACGCTTTTTATAAGTACTTGGATAAGTTTTTTATAAGTACTTGGATAAGTTTTTGATAAGTACTTGGATAAGATTTTGATAAGTACTTGGATAAGCTTTCAACTTAATACTTGGATCGTGTAGCACTAGCTGGAAAACTACAGAAAATGTACATAGTAGAGGACACAGCGACAACAGACATAAGGTCTTTAGATAAGCGTTTGGTAATTGCATGGATAACTACTTGGATAAGCTTTTGGTAATTACTTGGATAACTACTAGTATAAGCTGTGGAGTTATCCAACATTAATTTTGATTTATTTGGTTTCTTCCTCCCCCTCCGAGATTTGAGATGTACACATTGAGCACAACCCACTACTGGTAACGCCGATCGTATTCCGGTACGAACCTAAGGTGTTGTCCAAGTCAATATTAGTCGTCTTGCTAACTGAATGACCGTGAACTTCAAATTCCTGAAACTCTCAGTTTTACTGTTGTTTCTGTAGTTCTTTGATAGCCACTTCATTTCTATTGTTATCACCGAATGAATAGCTGCTGGATCAATTCATTTCACCTGTTTCTTCGCTGGCCGCCGGGTTTTATCACTTTCAATCATTTCAGACGACCTTGACAATCGGAAAATCTGACGCAACGTTCGTCAATTATGTTTGGTATTTGGGCAGTTGTGTCTGCACGCATCAATGGAGCAAGGTGGGGTAGCTGAGGCACACGGAACGATGGCAAAAGGGTGGGATTTACGCTGTTTTTGACCTCTGAAATATTGATGACTCACACAGTGCTATTTTAGCTCTTTTCAACACGTACAGTTGCTGGTTAAACTCTCTCTCTCTCTCTCTCTCTCTCTCTCTCTCTCTCTCTCTCTCTCTCTCTCTCTCTCTCTCTCTCTCTCTCTCTCCCTTCTCTCCCCCAAGGCAATTGTTATTTCAGTTCTTCATACCTGGAAAAGCTGCTAAATTAATATTTCTCTAGCTCCATGACACTTAATCAGTTAAGATCCACGGCACAAAGTCAGCGAGCAAATCGCCGTCACCATTTTGAGAACCTCCAATTTTCCCGGAGCAGGACTTACTAAGGTAGCTAAATTTAGCTGCATATTCTTTACAGGACGTCGCATTCAACCTTAACAGATTTTTGGCTGGTTGTTTATTTCTTGCCAAGTTTACTTTCAGTAATTTGCTATTATTTTCTGAACGACGGTACACATACCATTTTATGAAAACCAGCGCAAGGAGGTCTGCTTCTAATTCGACAGCAGCTGTGTTTTGAACACAGTGGACAAAAAAGGTGAAACAGATGCAGGTATAAGAATCATAATACAGCAAAATAGAAGAGCTTTAATAACACCAGGTAATTTGTGAAGTGAAAAGAAAGCAAGCTTAGCACCAAATTTAGAATATTCAGTTCTAGCGTGAAATCAGTACTGCAAACATACACTAACTTGTGTCTGTGCAAAATATAAGGAATATAATGGTATGGGATAATCCCCATTATGGAGTCAATTGAGAGAACTAGGCAAATACCAGTGAATCAAGAGGGCGATGGAAAGGACACACATTGAAGAAACCTGGTAATAATATAATTAGAAAAGACTTTGAATGGAATCCACAGAGCAGAAGAAATAGAGGGATATTTACAAACACGCGGACAAGAGAAGTAGAGATAGACATGAAAAATATGGGAGGGCGTGTATGGAGCTGCATGGGATAGCTCGGGATCGCAGGGCTTGGGGTGGGTTGGCTGAGGATTTGTGCACCAATGGACAATAAAGGGCGAAAGAAGAAGAGGCATGAAAAACGGTATATGTCCTTTGCATGATGTTGCGATCAACCCCAACTCCCTGTTGATTTTCTAGGCAGGTTTATGTTGAGTAGATTGCCATTGATTTCTGAACGAGAAGTCAAGCCCCGCTGACCCGTGTTAGGGAACGATCTCCCCTTACCTTGCCATCAACTCACCGGAAGATCTAGAGCATGGCGCATTAAGCCACGCCGCGAAGCAGATTGTGTAAGAAGATGCATGACTGGCATCTGGTCGTCTGGGCAGACGATAGTTTGTAGAATGGAGTTATACCTCTACATAACACAAAGCCTGGGTTGAATTTAGAGACCATATCTTGCCCATGCAGCATGGTCGCTCTCTCGGATTGCTTAGAGTACTCCAGAGGAAAGGAAACACCAATAGGTCTGGACCAATAAAAGCTGCAGAAGCTGTCGGATAAGCAAAACAATTCTCTAACTTCCCATCCTAGACCAGTTGCCGACTAAGACTTAAGGCCCGGTCTGCACTGCGATGATATTTAGTCTTTAAGTTACATTTCCCCGTAATGGTAAGAAGAATATGGATACAGGTGTGAATAATAGACCATATCGAACAAGAAATTATAGAATTTTGAACTGAAATATCCCCTCTGCTGTGTGTCCACCGTGACGAGGTAGAGGGGCTTGCGCGTCCCAATGACCCCAAGAGCTATGCCGACGGTAGCACAGCTACTGGTAGGGCCACCCATGTCGGACAGGTCAAGGGAGAGGGACCAGATGAAGAGACACACAAACCTGCAGCCTTGTAGGTAGACTGGGGACAGTCAAAGGCTAGGGAAAGCATCCCGAATAAATGCTTGTCGAAATCGGATGTACTGAGCCACAGGCTTGACAAAGCAGTGCAACGTAACTTAATTCATGATGTCACAAATCAAAATTAATCGTTATGGTGCTAATCCCGTGAAGTCCCATCAGGCGGCGATAGTGCCGGGCCCCCTGCCTCGAGGGGGTCCACCCATGACTACTGGTGGTCACCTTCCCCTGTGCTGTGGAGTCAAGGCACAGAGGTGTAGGTTAAGAGCTATTGGCCAAATACCCAAGACACTCAACATACTACAGTGGAATGCCGAAGGAGTTTACAAGAAGAAAGACTCCCTAACACAGCGTCTTCATAAAGATAGGATAGATGTGGCATGCATTCAAGAGACACACCTCAACGCCAATCACAAATTCTCAGTCAGAGGATATCAGGCCACACGTTTCGACCGCGAAGGACACAAAGGAGGAGTTCTAATACTTACACGAAATACAATACCTTGCAGCGAAGTATCTGTGATCTCTGACAACCAAACGGAAATTATAGGTGTTGATATAATGATAAAGGACGTGATAATAAGAATCTACAATCTGTATAGCCCAGCAGATAAGGACCTTACACTCTCAAACATGAAAATAACTGACACAAACTGCATTATTGTCGGAGACTTTAATAGCCGTTCAGAAAGATGTGGATACCCAGATACTGACAAAAGAGGAGATGAATTGGAGGACTGGGAAATAGACTCAAATCTCCATCTACTCAACAAAGCGAGCTTCTACTCCAGAAGATGGCTTACCACTTCTACTCCAGACTTAGCATTCTGCACAGGAGACATCCTCCACAAAATCGATCGCCATGTGCTGGACCAATTAGCAGGTAGTGACCACAGACCAATCAAGCTTGTAATGAATATGGAGTATGTTCCACAGGAACAAAAGCCCTTGCCCCGCTGGAATTACAAACGAGCAGATTGGGACAGATTTGCCATACTAACAGACAAATATTGTGAAAACATAAATACACGATATGGCAACATTAAGCAAATGGTGGAAAGTCTAAACAGAGCGACAATACAGGCAGCCACTGAGTCCATTCCAAGAGGAGCGAGGAAAAATTACAAACCATACTGGACTGAAAAACTACAAAGTTTGGAGGACAAAGTTGAAGATGCCAGGAAGACCGCAGAGAGAGAACAAACAATTGAAGCGAACATCTCTCTCAAAGCCATCTCAGCAAAATATAAAAGAACAGTAAATCAAACAACAAGAGATTGTTGGAGGGAAAAAACAGAAAACCTGAATTTTGACAGGGATGGAAACAAACTATGGAAACTAGTGAAAGCCATGAACAATGAAGGACCTAGAAACAAACAAATAACAATTGAACAAGGAAATGCCTTGCTTACAGGAAAAAAGGCTGCAAATGCACTAATGGAACACTATGTAAATGCAAACCACATTGATATTACAACCGAACAGAAGAAAGCAATCAAAGACAAACAGATACATCATAGAAATACAGAGACAGCAGCAGAATATATGATGGCAAATCTAACAATGGAAGAAATGGAACAGGCAATGAATACCCTAAAAAAGAAGAAATCACCAGGAAAGGATGGAATCACAAATGAAATGCTAATAGGACTAGTCACCAAGGCAAAGAAGAAACTACTAGCAGTCCTAAATAACAGCTGGAAGAGAGGAATAGTCCCACAGGCATGGGAGGAAGCTATACTAATACCAGTCCCAAAGAAAGGAAAAGATCTGGAAGAACAAATGGCTATCGACCTATCAGTCTACTTAGCTGTGTAGGAAAACTAATGGAACGCATGCTAACATGGCATCTGGAAGAAAACAAACTCTTAACACCACACCAAGCAGGATTCAGAAAGTACAGATCCACTGAAGATCAAATAATCTATATAGCTCAGGAAATAGAGGATGCCTTCCAAGAGAAAAAGCACATACTAGCAGTCTGGATAGATTTAGAAAAAGCATTTGATAAAGTATGGAAGGAAGGACTGAAAGTAAAACTGCAAAAAATGCATGTTTGTGGAAAAATGTATAAATGGACCAGCCACTACCTTCAGAGAACTGCCAGGACAAAAGTACAAGGACAAACAAGCAAAATGATGCTGTTGGAGCAAGGTGTCCCCCAAGGAGGAGTTCTTTCACCAACATTATTCCTAGCATATATAAATGACATCACAGAAAATTTTCCAGCCAGAGTACACACATCCTCCTTTGCAGATGACCTAGCCATATGGACATCTGAAGAATATATTAGTACAGCTAACAGCAGAATACAGCAAGCCTTATTAGCGCTAGAGGACTGGTCAAAATCATGGCTAGTGAAGATAAGTGAGGAGAAAACAACATGCACAGTGTTCTCCCTCTCAAATAAAACTCAGCAACCTAAGCTGGTGTTGAATGGAAAAATATTGCGCCATGAAGAAAATCTAAACTATCTAGGAGTCACCTTTGATCGTCGCCTGACATGGAAGACACAGGTTGAGAAAAATCGAACAAGAGCAAGGCAGAGAATGGCAATCATGTAAAAGCTTGCTGGTACAACGTGGGGAGCATATGAGAAAGTTCTCAAGAAGTTATATACTGGACGGGTGAGGCCAGTACTGGAATATGGCATTGCAGCTTGGGCAACAGCAGCTAAGTCAAACTTTAACAAAATAAGTAGAGTCCAAAACCAAGGAATGCGAAACATACCTGGAAGCCTGAAGACAACGCCTATTAATGAACTAGAAAAGATCACTTGTTTACAACCAATACAGGACAGAAGAGATAGCAGAGCCCAGCAACAAGCAGAAAAATTTAGAAGATTGACAGACCACCCTATGTATAACAGGTTTAATGGTTTTGGAAAAGGAAGACTGAAGCGTAGCAACTTTGTAGAAACTGCAAAACGAAAGATTAGGGCAGATCCCATACTTAACATATCAACAGTCAAGCCCATTTACAAAGCACACAACTTCCCAGCTTGGAGACAGCAGCAACTGCCTGAGATGATAGAAAACATTCCTGGTATTGAGAAAAAGAACACTCAGAATGAAACCGAAAGAAGAAAAATAACCCTCAACTACATAAAAGAACATTACCCAAGCAGCAATTGGACCCATGCATATACAGATGGATCAGCCAAAGATTCAATTAAAAATGGAGGAGGAGGAATTCTCCTTAATTTAAAAAATGGAGTGAAAAAAACACATTCAATGGCAACTGGAAAATTTTCAAGTAACTTCAAGGCGGAGGTAGAGGCTCTGAAAACTGCAGCAGAAATGCTCCTGATGGAGGAAAATGAAGAGAAGCAAATATCTATCTTCACAGATGCAAAGTCAGCTGTCTCAATACTGAAGAGCAATAACAGCACAGAACTAGCTGACCTAAGAGCAGCACTCCATGGTCTATGCCAGAAATCCAAAAAAGTTGTAATACAGTGGATCCCATCACGTTGCAGTATACCTGGAAACGAAGAGGCTGACAGACTGGCAAAAGAGGGCGGACGACTACCACAGCCTGACATAGAAATAACCTATAATGAGGCAAAGAGGTTGATAAAAAGCACTTATAGAACCAAATGGGAATCAGAGCATCCAGGCCATCAGAAGGATGATGCATATTACAAACTCGACCGAAGAGAACAAGTAGCAATCTTCAGACTCCGCACAGGACATAACAGGCTGAAATACCACTTGTTCAATAAACTAAAGATAGGAGATATCGATGAATGTAATTGTAGAACTGGAAAAATGAAAGCAAAACATTTGCTGCAGGATTGCCCAACATATGCAGAACAGAGAAAGATTTTGGCCCACACCTGCTTCATTTGAGGACAAGCTCTATGGAGACATCAACAAGCTCAAGTTGACCGCAGCTTACTTTAACTACATACAGGTTGACATTTAAAGGTGCATGAAGAAGTATTCAGACTGCCACACTTCATACCACAGGTATGTCGGTTACAAAAGCGACCCAGAGGTATGAAATGGAATATTGCTTGGATAGCAAATCCATTATGTGGAAAGTCCAAATCGAAAGCTCGCTGTGTGGGCTTCATAAAAGGTGGAAAAGTATCCTAGTGGCACGAAATGGAATATTGCTTGGATAGCTAATCCATTACGTGGAAAGTCCGAATCAAAAGCCCATTGTGTGGGCTTCATAAAAGGTGGAAAAGTGTCCTAGTGGTAGGAAATGGAATATTGCTTGGATAGCAAATCCATTACATGGAAAGTCCGAATCGAAAGCTCACTGTGTGGATGTCATCTGCAGACTGCATACTTCTGGTTTCCGGAAGAACAGCCTATGGTGAATGGAAGGCCCAATATATGGAAGTGAGGCTAAGCAGCCATGTGCAGGACGTGACGATTCCTTAGGTGAGCCCAGTACCAGAGCGCTATGTATCGTCTCTGCAAGTATGGAAGCATCCTTGGATGGCGGGGAATGCCCATGGTCTGCCCCTACCTTCCCTTGAGGGCTGACCAGGATCTTTGGCTGTTCTATATGGGCCAGCTGGGATGGAGGATAACACCACAAGAGTGAGTCAAACGTCCTAAGAAACCCCCGGGAAGGTTAACCCGGTCAACAAATGCCCGCAGAAGTCGGATGTGTCGGCCTAACGGCGCAAGAACGCAGCTCTGCTGTAAACAGGCAGAACGCAATCACATCCGAAAAAAAAAAAACTCAGGATGAACGCAGAAGAAGAAGAAGAAGAAGAACTTAAATATGACTGGAAATTTTTTTTAGAATACCACGGGTCAAGACCTCTCGCATATATGGCAAGCGTAATAGGCACTAAAGTGCAGAAGTCTTAAGAACTGCGGTAACGCTCTGGCTAACCCCCTTGCCTTCCAGTCCTTAAAAAGTCACTTCATTGCACCGGGGTTTTGTCCCATATGGCTCAGTCTCTTTCCGCAGCGCGGAAAGCGTCGCACAAAGCACGAACTCCGTCGCTACAGCGACAACCTCCAGGAGTCTCCGAAAAAATGCACTCGTGAATCGAAGGACACGACCCGAAATTGAACCAAAGATCTTCGTAGCCTGAGTCAGACGGCGTGACTACTTCACCACACAGACCCCCGCCTGGTGGCCTTGTGTTCGAATCTCCTTCGAGGTGCGTGTTATGTTCCCCATTGATCCAGACTCCAAGGTCGACCTAGTCTAAAATAAATTCGAGGAATTTTCTGCGAAGTAAAGACGACTGGCTTCATATTGACATCACCACCACCACATCAGACAGAAAGCCACCAACACCACCCCAGGACACAGAGAGCCACCAACACCAGCCCAGGACACAGAGAGCCACCAACACCACCGCAAGACACAGAGAACCACCAACACCACCTCAAGACACAGAAAGCCACCAACACCACCTCAAGACACAGAAAGCCACCAACACCACCTCAAGACACAGAAAGCCACCAACACAACCTCAAGACACAGAAAGCCACCAACACCACCTCAAGACACAGAAAGCCACCAACACCACCCCAGGACACAGAGAGCCACCAACACCACCTCAAGACACAGAAAGCCACCAACACCACCTCAGGACACAGAGAGCCACTAACACCACCTCAAGACACAGAAAGCCACCAACACCAGCTCAGGACACAGAAAGCCACCAACACCAGCTCAGGACACAGAAAGCCACCAACACCAGCTCAGGACACAGAAAGCCACCAACACCAGCTCAGGACACAGAAAGCCACCAACACTAGCTCAGGACACAGAAAGCCACCAAAACCAGCTCAGGACACAGAAAGCCACCAACACCAGCTCAGGACACAGAAAGCCACCAACACCAGCTCAGGACACAGAAAGCCACCAACACTAGCTCAGGACACAGAAAGCCACCAACACCAGCTCAGGACACAGAAAGCCACCAACACTAGCTCAGGACACAGAAAGCCACCAACACTAGCTCAGGACACAGAAAGCCACCAACACCAGCTCGGGGCACAAAGCCACCAACATCAGCTCAGGACACAGAGCCACCATCACCCGCTCAGGACACAGAAAGCCACCAACACCAGCTCAATGCGATTACCACCTTATGGACAGACCAGAGCAAATCACGATTCTGCGTCTCAGAACAGGACGCAGATTACGCAACCATATGTATGCAAAATTCAAGATTGGTGAATCAGCCTTGTGCATATGTGGCTTGGCGCCGCAGACAGCAGAGCACATACTCCAAGACCGCCCAAAATAGAACATATCTAGGCAAACCTTCTGGCCTAGAGAGACGGCAGTGCAAGGTAAACCCTATTGACCACTGGGGGAACTAAAAAAAAAAAACAGTTAAATTAATACAAGAGACAATATTGCAGTTATAGACAAATTGCAAGCAAACGAAATAAGAAAATCATATCCCCACTTTGTTGCAAATGGTCTAACAATATAGGACTAGCACCGATACGCTTAAATGGCGTATGCTCGGGTCCTTTAATTACTGAAGCTGTGGTATCATTTCCCTGCAGGTAGAAAGTTAGGCCCATGTATCCTTACAAGTAACCACAGCGGGTAAATCCGATTTCTACCAGGACAAAGTCAAAGTGAAGGCCACGTTTCAAGGTTTCACGCACTGACCCGGAAACCAACATTAGCGTTTAGATTATATGCGGTAAGCTGACCATAACCTTTGGACCCAAGGTTATTAGCAAATGTTGGAGGTAGGCATGCGGAGACCTTGCTGTAGGCATGCGGAGACTGCTGTAGGCTCTCCTTCCATGTATTCATTCAATATTTGGTATGTTGCAATGGATAATCTGTTTGACCTTGGCCTTTCCGGTTGAAAGGATTTAAGATCTGTGGTAGTACTGGTAGAATACATTGTTTGGACAATGTCCACGCAACAGCCACACAAATGGCAAACCACCGTCGACGTTTTAACTATGAAAAGAAATAAAGGACGTGTAGACACGAAACAGATGTTACTACACAAATACTAGCAGGATAAATATATAACAGTTTAACGAGGAAACAGTTACAAAAATGTTATGGTTAGTGAAGTATTTCAGACAGAGTTAATGTAGTTAAAATCATAGACACGAGAATACATATAAATCACTGGCACCTTGCCATCTTGACAGACAATAGTTTGTAAAATGGGGTTATACCTTTCCATAACACAAAGCTTGGGCTGAATATTTTAAAAACCATGTTTGCCCATGCAGCATGATCCCTCTCTCGGCCTGCCTAGTTTACTCCAGGGGAAAGGTAACACCAACAAGTCTGGAACAAGATAAGCTGCAGAAGCTGCCGGATAAGCAAAGCAATACTCCAACTGTTCGCCTGTCGGAGCTTCCATTCTAGACCAGTTGCCGACCAAGGCTTAGGGCCTGGTCTGCCCTGTCAT
>OY992885.1:19657421-19679921 GCA_963921405.1 Cepaea hortensis | reverse complement strand
AAGCAATGATGTACAGACCAGATGGAAACAGAGGAAGAGGCCGACCACGTAAACGTTGGACGGAGGGAATAACAGAATCCATGGGAATGTCGATATACGAAGCCCATAACCGGGCACTCTCACGAAGTTTATACTTCACCTCGACACCGCAAGGTACAAGAGGAACATGATGAGATGAGATGAGATCGTTATCTTCGTTGTTGCCTAGTGTGAGACAGCACTTCATTCAAAGCTGTATCGAACAAACGATGAGCTCCAAACAACAGATGACTACACCAGAAGAACTTATCATCATCATCATCATCATCATCTTCCACTTCTGCCGTCAAGCGTCGTGGGGAGGAATAATTTGCGTTCCAGTGCCCGGTGGACGGCACTGGATAGTGTCATTCCGTGAGGTTGTACAATGTCTCTGATGTCGTCAATCCATTTTCTTCTTATATATTGGTGAAAATATGAAAGAACAATCGACAGAAGAAAAAGGTAACAAGCAGGACACAATAGACTGAAACACTTCACCATATCTCGGCAGGTGCATACTGCAGAATTATATCTCATGTGAAGTGAATGGATAAATATTTTGGTTGAAATGCATAACACCCATAGTCACTGATATTGTTGTAATGTGGAGCAATATTATTCGCACGGCATTAAATCGTGCAACATACTGTGGGTAGCTTCTGTGCTTAAATTCACTAAGGGAATACATTGTTTTGAAGGTCTGCAGTATTTTATAGGTTTAAGATTGGTTCATCTTATCTGCGTAATTCTTTTCATCTTCTTTTGTTTTTTTTTATTCGCTCGCTGGCTTTGAACTCAAGCGCAGACCACACATGCTACTACTGTGCAATGGACTTATTTTTACAGGTAGATTAACATTCCCTACAATCAGTGTCCCTCGCCATGAGGCAACCCACTCCGATTTCTGATGTTGGTGCAATTTACATGCCCAAATCAAATACGAGAAGTCAACATTGTAGTCCAACTGACCGATGTAGGGGTTGGACCTTCTACCTCGGCATTAGTACATCACAGCGAGGGGCTCCTATCCATTCGGCCTTGCTGACCTTGCGTGCGTCTGTGTGTGGACGTGTGCGTGAGGGGGCGGTTTGTGTGTGCGCGCGCATGTGTGCATTAGTCTCATGATCAAGGACCTATTACCGTTTTCTACCTATATAAGGGATCTTCCAAATTCTTTCACCGACATCCATAGAACTATAGGGCAGGCCATCGACTGGGAATTACCTACCTTTGTTAATGAAGACATTAAAGTAGAGGACTGAATGCGGAATGCGATAAATAATAATTCAAACAGTGGATCTTTCGCTAATTATAAACACGAGAAAGAAAACATGACCATGGCAACAGGCGGATAATGAAGAAATCCCGCGTGAATTCAATCAACGCTTTCTCATAATTAATTCTATGTCAACTTCAGAGAGCCTGCGTGAATCCGGTAAAGGTGTTCTCATAGCTAAATCTATGTACACTTCATCCAACAATACTCTAGTTCACGAGAACCTAACACCGCATAACAAGCAGGTCTATTTCTATGTGTTGGTAACAGTGTAACAATAACACTTGCGTCAGCCCAGTTCTCCTGCCGGAACTGAAGTACTCACTGGCTGTCCTTGAAGATCGGACTACTTCAGAATACGAGGAAGAGATAAAGAAGACACAACTCAAGAACAACTTTGTTGAGAATACTTGCGGTTTCGCTATAGTCTATCTAACGTTGCCCATTATAATAACGTCTTGACGTGGCTATATAAGGCACTCGGAGCCAAGAGCGGAGAACTTCCGGCCTGTGGGCCGTATAAGGACCTCAAAATTCTTTGGTCTTATTATTAGTCCATTACCCCATATGGACAACAATCACCTTCTGTGTAATAGGACCGTTGAGAGCTGATTTTGCGGCTGACTCAATCACAGGACTATCATTCTGAGCTGGTGATGGACCCTAACTATAACTTCTCCTTGAAGCTGATCCGGGTAGGGGTAATGGTGAAATCGAATCGAATTTGGTCTTGAAAACGTAAGTGAAACACACCAGCTGATGCAGAAAAGAAGGACCACAAAGTCCCCAATTATAACACGTCCACAGATTGGCAGTTGAACGGAGCCAGAACACTTTTTTCGTCATACTGGATTAGACATTTGATTGGTCTGGTCTGCCAAGGCATCTTGAGTTCTATAAACATTACATAAGCAATTATGCATTTCTCACTTTGAGGAGACAGCAATGAAATATGCATCTTGCGTCGGAACATCTAAATTGCCGCGCGTATTTCAAAAGTTACCATCGGAAAGAGTGAACTGCATTCCAGATTGACCGACGCAATCCTATGAAAAACAAACTGTTGCCAGCATCATCAATATCAGCTAACATCACACGCCTCACCAAAGATAAGCAGTTCCAGCCATCACATCAGGGGTGAGCTAATTACGTGTTTGACCAAATATAGCAGGCTAGTTTTAAAATTGATACTTTCTAACGGCCCACGAATGTTACAGATGTCAAAATGGTTTGCACATACCTATGTGTTACATATTTATGGCGCAGACAAAACGTATATGAAAGTATTGCGAGTGCAACAACGTCGATTGTTTATAGCTTATCAGACGACAAATTTCTTCTGCTTCTTCTTTGCGATCATCCGGAGTGTTTTTTCAGATGTGATTGCGGTGTGTCTGTTATGCGCCCTTGGGCCGAAACCCGTAGGCTTCAGCGTGCTTTTTTGACCAGGTAGCATTCCTGGGAGACTCTCACTGTTTGCGGTACCGTCCACAACCCAGCTGGCCAAGTTGGAACGGGTGAAGACAACGGTCGTCCCTCAAAGGAAGGCAGGGACAGTCCATGACATTTTCCGCCATCCAGGGTGGCTTCCATAATTGCAGGGCCGGCACATAGCGCCCTGGTCCTGGGCTCGAGGGAATCGTCACGTCCTGCTCATGGCTGCTTTAATTCCTCACTTCAATATATTGGGCATTTCGTTCGCCCCGGGCCGTACCCGCACAGACCAAACTGGTCTGCAGTCAATATCCACTCAGCGAGTTTTTCGGACATGTGCTTGTCGTTGTGTCCGTCAGAGCTGTTCCAGACACGTCAGACATTCGGAAACTACCTAGTCAGAGCTGTTCCGAACAAGAGCGGCATTCGGAGACTAGGTAGCTGTTCCTAGCACGAGGGAAGACTAGTTAGAGCTTTTCCGGTCACGAAAGACATTTCACTCGGACGTAATTGCGCAGTGCCATTTTTATTTTGCCGCCCGTAGGCTGGCACTTCCGGCTTCAGCGGGCATTTTTTATGAGGTTAGCCTTCCTCGGGTTTCGAGACTCTTATTTCCACACAGCAAGCTTTTGCTTGGGGCTGCCACGTAATGGATTCGCAAGACAGGCGTTCCATTTCGTGTCAACGAGACAATTTTCCACCTTTGACTACACTCACTCCATGAGTACGGTTACAGACTTTCTACTGAACGTGCGACCGAGGTGTTTTTTCCACCTTATGTACTCGCTCACGAGGTAGGCTACATGTGCTGCCAGCTCAGCACCTTACCTCCGTGCGTCTGTGGGCGAGTAACGGTCAGGCCCTCTCATCCGGGGATACCTCTTATCCCTCAGCTAAGAGCCATCGAACGAGTATCTGCGCCAAGCATGTAGCGTGCTCAGCACCTCACCTCAATTTTGATGAATGTTTGTGTCGGCCAGGCTCTCATTTCCGAGGGTTTATGGCTTAGAGACGTTCAGCCATACACCTCGGCTGGGAGCCTTAGAGGTTGTGTCCGGACTGAGATTATTGGCATCGTTTGCCTGATTTTGACTGTTATCCTCAGTCTACCTGCAGAGCAGCAGGTTGTGTCTCTCTTAGTCTGGTCCCTATTCCAAGAGCTGTCCAATATGTAGTTAATATCCATCGGAACAGCGCTTGGGGTCAGAGGGACACTCAAGCTCCCCCACCACGGCAAGGTGGAGACACATCGGGGGAGAGACGACAAATTTGATTATATAGGACTTGTTCTAGCTCAGTCAGTAGAACACGAGACTCTTAATCTTAGTGTCGTTGGTTCGAGCCCGACATTTCGCGGTTAAATATTCTAATATTTTAAAAAAAATTATATATGTTTTTAAAGTCAGGAAATACTTTCCAGAAATTATGTAGCATACTGACTATTACTATAAATTGCGGAGGATAAATGCCAAGATATCAAAGGAATTTAGATACCGCATTCTGGATACATGAACACATGTTAAAGGGATTTAGATACCACAATCTCGCTGGCTGCGACATCTTTTAAGGGAGTTAGATACCACAATATTGGTAAATGCAAAGATTTTGAAGAGATTACGAGACTCGTTAAATGCAAAGAGATTAAAATGCCAGCCTCGTTAAATGCAAATATTGACAAGAGATTAAGATACAACAATCTCGTTAAATGCAACGATTGTGAAGAGATTAAGATACTATAGTCACGTGGTTCCATCGCTTCAAACCTAATAAATCAAAATGACAGATGAGAACACCAAAGTAAAAGGTACAGTTAACAACTAAAGAATAGTGGCTCATTATTTATATGATTTTCAAATGTCCATTGACATAATTTAAAAATCATTGTGATAAAGTAGCCTTACACTATTATATGTTATTAAAAATAAGTATACTACCATATAACGAATCGACGTTTTGATTCTAATAAGCCTCCTCAGAAACAAGACTAACAGATCTAAAGAAAAACATGAAATTAGAAAACTTAATAAATAAAAAAGTCTATGTATCTACTTCTTCTTCTGCGTTCATCCGGATTTTTTTTTCCGGACGTGATTGCGTTGTGCCTGTTTACAGCAGAGCTGCGTTCTTGCGCCGTTAGGCCGACACATCCGACTTCTGCGGGCATTTGTTGACCCGGTTAACCTTCCCGGGGAGTCTATATATGATACGTGCCGATCTCCCTGGCTGTGGGGTTAGCAGCTTTCTCCGTAACCCTGAATACTCTTGTGGTTGACATGAGCGCACGAGAATTGGAAGCGGTTCGAGTCGCGCCAGTGACTTATGAGAGTATGGAGCCGGTCGCTCAGAAAGTCGTGGCGTGCTGATGAGCGTAATCTAGCCTAGGAATCAACATACAGCTGAAAGATGCTGGTGTTGACCGCAATATCCTGAAACAGGATGGAAACGTGGAAAAAAAATGTATGATACGTAACTGGACCATTACACATACTTAGTTGCTAGGGAGGCGGCGCAGAATTTCAGTAGTGAAAGGTGGCGGGATTACGAACAGCGCCCGTAACACCTTCCGAGCCTTAGTGGAGTTGGTTGTAATGTCTGTACACCGACTGTGTTTAGTATCTCTCACTTGCTCGCAGGAGTTGGTTGTAATGTCTGTACACCGACTGTGTTTAGTATCTCTCACTTGCTCGCAGGAGTTGGTTGTAATGTCTGTACACCGACTGTGTTTAGTATCTCTCACTTGCTCGCAGGAGTTGGTTGTAATGTCTGTACACCGACTGTGTTTAGTATCTCTCACTTGCTCGCAGGAGTTGGTTGTAATGTCTGTACACCGACTGTGTTTAGTATCTCTCACTTGCTCGCAGGAGTTGGTTGTAATGTCTGTACACCGACCGTGTTTAGTATCTCTCACTTGCTCGCAGGAGTTGGTTGTAATGTCTGTACACCGACCGTGTTTAGTATCTCTCACTTGCTCGCAGGAGTTGGTTGTAATGTCTGTAAACCGACCGTGTTAAGTATCTCTCACTTGCTCGCAGGAGTTGGTTGTAATGTCTGTACACCGACTGTGTTTAGTATCTCTCACTTGCTCGCAGGAGTTGGTTGTAATGTCTGTACACCGACTGTGTTTAGTATCTCTCACTTGCTCGCAGGAGTTGGTTGTAATGTCTGTACACCGACTGTGTTTAGTATCTCTCACTTGCTCGCAGAAGTTGGTTGTAATGTCTGTACACCGACTGTGTTTAGTATCTCTCACTTGCTCGCAGGAGTTGGTTGTAATGTCTGTACACCGACCGTGTTTAGTATCTCTCACTTGCTCGCAGGAGTTGGTTGTAATGTCTGTACACCGACCGTGTTTAGTATCTCTCACTTGCTCGCAGGAGTTGGTTGTAATGTCTGTACACCGACCGTGTTTAGTATCTCTCACTTGCTCGCAGGAGTTGGTTGTAATGTCCGTACACCGACCGTGTTTAGTATCTCTCACTTGCTCGCAGGAGTTGGTTGTAATGTCTGTACACCGACTGTGTTTAGTATCTCTCACTTGCTCGCAGGAGTTGCACATACCAAACTGTTCCTATTTATTGTTATTTACGTTCAGTAGTTTACCATTGTGTGGAATCAACCAAGTTGATCTGCTTCCAAATCGCCTGCAGTTGTATTTCGAACGCAGAATGTAGGATTGGGAAACGCGATCGCAACACCTTCGCCTGTTGGAAAATAATGGGAATACTAGTTCAATTACAGACAATCGATCGTTGGCATGAATCATGAATAGGGATTTGTAAAATGGTATGAGCTGGTTAGCTCTGTGGGTAGAGCATGACACTCTTTGTCTCAGGTCAAGGGTTCGAGCCTCACGTTGGGCGGACTGTTTTTTTTATTTCTCATTTTTTTTTTTACTTTCAAAGCAACGTTTTCTCTGACTAGGTTCTAGAAAAACTGGGAATGAAAAAAAGAGTGGATGAAAGAAATAAAAAAAAAAAAGGCAAGTGAAATATTTCGGCCACCTTAAAAGACATAACACTCTTATAAAAACCATACTGGAGGGCAAGGTTGAAGGCAAGCGAGCAAGAGGTAGACAACGATACACGTGGGAAGATAACAGCAAGAGATGGGCTAACATCAGTCTGACAGAATGTACAGTCAATGCAAGAGACAGATAATGTTGGAGACCCAGTGCAGCCATGCTTCATTGTGGAGACGGTAGCTGATTGATTGATTGATTGATTTTCTGTTCCTAAACTTTCACAGGAAAGCTTGCACAATTTATTACCCGGCACATTGCGCCGCGTCTCGCCAGGTTCATTCCACATATTTATATGCTACATGAACTGAACAGATGAATCGGTGATTAAATGAATGAACAGTGATTAAAACTCCGCCGTCAGGTCTTAGTCAGAAATGGCTGAGCTATCGTATGACAGTAGATGGTGCTGTCTGCTTTCGGTAAGCGCCGAATGTTGGGCCACGCTCACCAAACCCGACACCCCATATTTTATCAACGGTTTGGGGCGGATGAGTGCAATTGGAAGGATACAAGCCTTACCTTAGTGCAAGGAAATGCAACCTAAAGACTAAATGTCATGGCAGGGCAGACTAGGTCCTAAGCCTTGGTCGGCAACTGGTCTGGGGTGGAAGTTCCGACAGGTGGACAGTTAGAGCATTTCTTTACTGATAAGGCGGCTTCTGCAGCTTGCGTTGTTCCAGAAGTATTGGTGTTACCTTTCCTCTGGAGTAAACTAGACAGGCCGAGAGGGGGATCATGCTGCATGAGCAACACATGGTCTTTAAATTCAGCCCAGGCTTTGTGTTATGTAGAGATAACTCTATTTTGCAAATTATCGTCTGTCAAGAACTCCATTTTGCAAATTATCGTCTGTCAAGACGGCAAGGTGCCAGTCAGTCAAAACTCCGCAGTGGAGCAAGCACTACAGGGGCTTTTGATCGTCAGAACCGCCCCCCCCCCCCCATTTCCCAGAATATTTCTGCACTTTTACCTTCTTGACACTCTCTGAGGGCGGGCCCATCTGGGTCATGATTCTGGTGTTTTACTCGTTCGAGACGTTCTGTCTTTTACGGTGTCTTGCGTTGTTCTGTGTACTAGTAGCTATGAAATCACAGTGATCTGCTGCCAAATCTCTCGGAGCTGGCGTGGAAACATCGTCTCGGTATGTCCGAGAATTGAGAAACTGCACGTCACTAATCCCCAAACCACAGACATCGACTTTAACGCAAAACTGTGACCAATCGGAAGGTCGAAGCTGGAGCTGTACGTAGACAGTGGACTGAGTCGCTGCGGAAGTCTGTTGTCCGTAAAGTCACCTTCGTCTTTGTCCCGGGACATGCGGGAGTCGACGGAAATGAACGAGCTGACAAACTGGCTGGCTCTGCACCCCCTGTAGATGGTCAGCCCATGGATCGTGCCGATGTTATTAACGTCCTTAAAGATATGGCGGGAACAGAGGACTTTGACGTCAGTGATTCCACATCGCTGTCCAGGATGAAAGACTTGGGAGTAAGAATCGGCACAGCCAGACGCGAGAGGTTCATCGGGAAAACAAAGCGCCTCGTCAACCAACACAGAACTGGCACTATTAGCCACCGGACGCTGTTGCATATGCTGGGGGGGGGGGGGATCTGAGCACCTATGGACATGTCCGGAGTGCAATGAAGATACCCCAACTGATAACTGATAACTGATAACTGATATGACCAATCAGAAGAGGAGTCCTTGGGGAATGGTTGCTATTCCCAGGATTGTGGGCATTATACCAGAAATGATGATGATTAAAACCAAAAGAACCATGCACATTTGGAGGTATAGTAATCAATCAATCAGGTGCCGTCTCCACAATGCAAGTTGGCTGCAAAGGATCTCCAACAGCCTGTCTCTCGCTTGCCTTCAACTGTAACCCCCGGATTTTGTATTTTCCCCAGATACCATATTTAATCTGCAGTAAACATTTCAACTAAAGATTAGTATCACACTGTTATCTACGATACAGGTCGTAAGAGGCGACGAAAGAGGGCTGGGCATGGGGTTGGCTTTCTTATTCCGTAGAAATATTGTAGCTGCATAAACTCACCTATCATGAACAAATGCAGATATAATGTTAATTGGGGTGCATGGGATAACTAAGAATAGGAGGGCCTGGAGTGAATTGGGTGAGTGTCTTCTTCATCTGCGTTCATCCTGAGTTTTTTTTTCGGACGTGATTGCGTTGTGCCTGTTTACAGCAGAGCTGCGTTCTTGCGCTGCTAGGCCGACACATCCGACTTCTGCGGGTATTTGTTGACCGGGTTAACCTTCCCGGGGTGAGTGTCTATGTCGCAATAGGAGATAAAGAGAGATAGAAGAAGTGGTAGAAAGAAGACGAAGATATATTATATCTAAGCTAAGCGTGTCTGCTTATTGTCCTAGATTCACATGAAAACAACAATATAGGTTACAGCAAAATTACAGATACATGCAAACTCTTTGATAGAAGTCTTAGTCAACGTATAAGAAAGCTAATATCCGACCAACATAAAAACAACATTACATTTATGTGGGTTATGGTACGTGTATATTATGTGAATAACCCCATGACATCCCTTTCATCAGTATCATCAGTGGTTCAGTAGTGTAGTGGTTATCACGCTCGCCTCACACGCGAGAGGTCCTGGGTTCAATCCCCAGCTGAACCAATATTTTTTTTTTAAAACCTGTTCTGCGGGTAATCATTCGTGATTAATTTGATACTCATTACCCATTACAACTGCTCCCATAAGACACCATCAGTGGTACAAGCCGTCTGTTGTTTATTTGTACCACTAAACAAGAAAGCGTGAGGTAAGTGTTTGACTCTTCCCCTTGAATCCCAACCATCGTGTACTGTGTTCTCTTACATTTTACGTTTGGTTAGTGCAGGCAAAAAAAATATGGCTGCTCCAGTGGCAATTTCCACTGTGTATTCAACCTTTCTGAATATGATGTACTCATGAAACATAGAAACGTTATCTAGTGAGTTTTCACTTATCTGCTTACCCCATGGTATACTCAATGACTACCAATAGACATATGTATGTGTTTTCCACCATACTAACTCTGATGGTATAGTTCTTTAGTGTCATGTATAAATGACAAGTTAGGCCAATGCCTATACTTCCAGTTCGGCTGATACAGCGAAGCAATCTGTCGTGAGGACGTTCTTCAAGTCGTGAGGACTTTCTTCAATTCGCGAGGACATTCTTCAAGCCGCAAGAACATTTTTCAACAAAATAAAGATAAAACTTGACGTGACAGTGTACAGGTAACGTATTCGCCGCGCGTGAGATTCGCAACTGCGAGCGCTTTCAAGAACAAGTCACCCAAACAGTTCAAGAAGGCTGATACGGAGGAGGGAAATGTCACGTGGCAAGACCAACACCAAGAGACAACAGACTCACAAGATGTGCAGCGTGGGAGCCGACAAAACCGTAAAGAAGACGAGCGGAGAGAACCTGCCTGTGAGCTGCAACTAAAGAACAAAAATCTCAAGTAAACTCAAATGAAGCTACCACGAGGAAGATCGACGACAACCCATCACAGACACGAGCCAAGAGAAGAGTGAGGAGAAAGACACCAGAGTCGGAAATGATCGACTCACAGACGATCAGATGGGTTGTCAAGCGTATCCAAGTGGAGCTGACAGATGAACAGATCCTGAAGTAGCTGCAATAGGAGAATCTCCATATCCGAATCTTGAAGGCGGAGAGGATTCTAACGTACTCTAAGATCCCTTGGGGATGGCAGTGGTGACGACTGGGGGAAGCGAGATACTAAGCCAGGTATCGATAGACAAGAAAGTACAACAGCCTGAAAGATTCATTCCAAGAATCACTAAATGCTCAAGATGCCAGAGGGCAAGCCACAGCAGAACAACATTTCGCAGCAAGACAGAGATCTGCCGAACACCACGCCTTCAAGGAATGTCCGCTTGCCAACAGGACAAGGACTTCCGAGCGCCCAGTGACAAGTGGAAGTGCGCCAACTGCCTTGGCAAGCATGGAGCAAGATACCTGGGCTGTCCGTTCCTCAAAAGATACAGAGACGTCTTAAAGATCGCCATTACCACAAAGACACCATACAAGGAAGCAATGTCGCGGTGCGAGACAGCCCACGTGCGTCTCACGAGCTGAAATAGCTCAACTGCAAGACCAGATGGACGAACTAAAGAAACAAGTCAAGCTACTTCAGACACCGACAAAAACCAACGACAATTAAAAAAAGCTGCTTACTGAAAAAAGGAGATCCAGCAAAACATCAAACAAGAGGTGTATAAAGAAGGAGAACGAAGAAATCCTACAAACCATCAAATCAGAGAGAGGCCTGCAAAAGGCGGAAAGGGAATCATTCAAAAACAAAGCAGCAGAAGCCACGGAAAAGCCACAGAGAAACCGCAAGATGAAACCCAACAAAAGACCGAGCCGAAACCGCAAGCTAAAGCCAGCAGCCCAACCACGACGCCCAAGAAATTCAAGGGGGAACCAATATCCCACCAGACCTCTGAAGAAAACCTAGAGAAGCACCATGACGACGGCACAGAGGACACCCTATCGTCACCATTGGGTCCACCTTCACCGCCCCTGGAGCTTCTCCTCAAGCACAACGCAGAATACGAAGGCAACCGGAATGCAAAAAACTCGAAAAAGAAACCAGGTGCAATAATTTCTAAAGGCGGAGTGAAGAGGCATTGCACAAGCAAGATAATGAAAACATCGAAAAGCTGCTACAGGCAATACACAAAAAAGGAGGCAAAAAGGCCAAATAAAAAATCATTATAAGGATTGCAATCAGTCAAGCCAGATAAGCTTTCACTAACCAAAGAAACCATCAGAGGAGACGGGCACAAAGGAAAACTCGCCGACCAACTCCCCAGCTGACGCCACAGACACAAATGCTTATGTAACCAGTCCGAGTTAGGACTGACTCGTAAGAGCGCACAGACAGAACCAGGGTTTAAAAAAAAACAACCCTCAAAACCCACGGACCTCAACTTTAACCAAGGCTGAAGAAGCAGGTTGAACGAGGCCAAATTTGGAATTTTTGTATTTGAATCAAGCAAGCAAGCAAGTACAGGTAACAAAATTCTCACAAACTGACTATTTGCAACTGTGTTAACCAACATTACGACTCTATCAGTGGATTTAACCCATATCCTCTCGCATGTCATGCTAGCTTAATACCCAATACAGTAATGAACTGTTCGTGATATGTATGTAGGTGTAATTAAATTAAATTGATTAAAACTACGGTAACACCGTGGAAATGCAAACAATAGAAAAACGTGATGAAAGAGCTTCATATTTATATCGTCTGAAAAAAGTACCAAAGATGTTATTTTATTCTGCTTATTATGCCGTAAAGTAGTCAATCTAGTGTTATCTATGTCGTTTATATGTCGCTGTGTGTTTTTTGTTTTTGTTGTTTGCTGATGAAGGCTTGTGGCCGCAAATGCCTCTGTTTTTAATTATTGTAGTTTGTAAAGTTGCCCTAAACTTCGTGGAGATTTGCGAAATCTTACACAGGTAATGTGGTGATTTTCCCTTGACTTCCACATCCACACATATGATGAGAAGGGAGGCATTGGAAAACATCTTCTTCTTCTTCTTCTTCTTCGTTCATCCGGAGTTTTTTTTTCGGATGTGATTGCGTTGTGCCTGTTTACAGCAGAGCTGCGTTCTTGCGCCGTTAGGCCGACACATCCGACTTCTGCGGGCATTTGTTGACCGGGTTAACCTTCCCGGGGGAAAACATCTTGACGACTGGAAAGATCAGTGGGAAAAGAGACAGAGGCAGACAGAGACATTATTTTGGATGGACAGAGACTATGGCACGGGGGAATAACATGAGCATAGATGATCCAGAATACCAAGAAACGAATACCTATGCCCGTCTGCATACCTATAATGATGCCATACACTTTGTGTGTGTGTGTGTGTGTGTGTGTGTGTGTGTGTGTGTGCGTGCGTGCGTGCGTTCATGTGTGTGTGTGTGTGTGTGTGTGTGTGTGTGTGTGTGTGTGTGTTTATTTTGTCATTTCTGTCTCTGTCTTCTATGAGCAACAACTGGCAAGCATGTGATTGTTCTTAACGGACTTTTGGGGGACATACATATCAATCAATCAATCATGTGCCATGCCGGAAAGCGTGGACGGTCATGACTCGCCATTTCACTCGATCACCAGCGTCGTGGATCAGCTCAGTGTTCATGTCTCGTCCATGCCATGTGGCCAAGCCATCCAGGTATTTTCTTCTCGGTCTTCATCTTGGTCTGTTCCCTTCGATCTTGTCAGTTGTCACCAAGTTCTCCAATTCATTTCTTCTCATAACATGTCCAAAAAATGTCTAATTTGAGTCTAAAATGAGTCTAATTTCTGTAATCAGTTTACGATTTTCATTTGTCTCCTGTAGTACTTGGTCATTGGTTTTTCTGTCTGTCCATGGTAGTCTTTGCATTCTCCTCAGAAACCATATTTCTACAGCCATCGGATGTTTTTCAGCCTGACTGCTCATTGTCCAAGTTTCACATCCATACAAAAGTACAGGCTCTATGTAGCACATCAACATTCTTTTTCTCGTTTCAATTGACATCTTTTTATTGGTCAGTATGTTTTTCATCTTGCTAAAGGCTACTTTCGCCATGGCGATCCTTGTTCTAATCTCTTCAAGGCATCTTCCATCATATACCCGCTGGTATAATAATTCCTCAAGATACCCGTAGATGTGAAAACTATTCAATGATACCCGTTGATGAAATAATTCCTCAAGATACCCTTTAGATGTGAAAACTCTTCAAGACAGTCATTCCATAAACATACATAACAACTAGTCAAAACATAGTTCCCAGACCCGGGTAATTCCCTTAAGTATAATCAAACAGCCGGTCTCTCTGGCTGTGGGGTTACAACACTTTCACTCTGTAATCCCGTTTATCACGTAGAGTCTCGCAGCGGAGCGAGAACTGAGGTGGTTCGACCCCCGCTCGTGACTTGCGGATACTGAGCCGGCCGCTCAGAAAGCAATGGCAAACTACTGAACGTAATCTTGCCAAGAGATCAACAGACAGCTGAAAGATGCTGCTGTTGACAGCTAAGTCCTGTAAAAGGATACGCAAAACATTTTATAATCAAACATCTTAACTCTGGCGTTAATCTGAACACAACTAACCCAGCCCACCCACAAGTTTCTGCTACGTCATCCACTACCATGAAGAAACACTCACCCACAAGTTTCTGCTACGTCATCCACTACCATGAAGAAACACTCACCCACAAGTTTCTGCTACGTCATCCACTACCATGAAGAAACACTCACCCACAAGTTTCTGCTACGTCATCCACTACCATGAAGAAACACCCACCCACAAGTTTCTGCTACGTCATCCACTACCATGAAGAAACACTCACCCACAAGTTTCTGCTACGTCATCCACTACCATGAAGAAACACTCACCCACAAGTTTCTGCTACGTCATCCACTACCATGAAGAAACACTCACCCACAAGTTTCTGCTACGTCATCCACTACCATGAAGAAACACTCACCCACAAGTTTCTGCTACGTCATCCACTACCATGAAGAAACACTCACCCACAAGTTTCTGCTACGTCATCCACTACCATGAAGAAACACTCACCCACAAGTTTCTGCTACGTCATCCACTACCATGAAGAAACACTCACCCACAAGTTTCTGCTACGTCATCCACTACCATGAAGAAACACTCACCCACAAGTTTCTGCTACGTCATCCACTACCATGAAGAAACACTCACCCACAAGTTTCTGCTACGTCATCCACTACCATGAAGAAACACTCACCCACAAGTTTCTGCTACGTCATCCACTACCATGAAGAAACACTCACCCACAAGTTTCTGCTACGTCATCCACTACCATGAAGAAACACTCACCCACAAGTTTCTGCTACGTCATCCACTACCATGAAGAAACACTCACCCACAAGTTTCTGCTACGTCATCCACTACCATGAAGAAACACTCACCCACAAGTTTCTGCTACGTCATCCACTACCATGAAGAAACACTCACCCACAAGTTTCTGCTACGTCATCCACTACCATGAAGAAACACTCACCCACAAGTTTCTGCTACGTCATCCACTACCATGAAGAAACACTCACCCACAAGTTTCTGCTACGTCATCCACTACCATGAAGAAACACTCACCCACAAGTTTCTGCTACGTCATCCACTACCATGAAGAAACACTCACCCACAAGTTTCTGCTACGTCATCCACTACCATGAAGAAACACTCACCCACAAGTTTCTGCTACGTCATCCACTACCATGAAGAAACACTCACCCACAAGTTTCTGCTACGTCATCCACTACCATGAAGAAACACTCACCCACAAGTTTCTGCTACGTCATCCACTACCATGAAGAAACACTCACCCACAAGAACCAACAACAATAAACATCCCAGAAAGGACTACACATTACTGCCAGTCCATAAACAACCGCTGGCAGGCTCCAGGTTGGCGCGTTTATTGATTTCTTGCTTTTTTGAGTTTGTGAGGGCGGAAGGACAGTTTTAGCTGCTGAGTTTGTGATGGTTATTTTCAGCGTCCTCAACCTGAACTCCAGTAAATAGTCATATAATCCATAATTCTTTCTTCTACTTGTAAACAATACATGTATGTTTATTTATGACGTCTCATAGTCGAAGTTAGTTAGTTGCATATCCTTTACAGGACGTCGCAGTCAACACCAGCATTTTTTGCCGTTGTGATCTCTTGGCAAGTTTACGTTCTGTAGTTTGCCATTGCTTTCTGAACGACCGTCACCGATACCATTTCGTAAAAACCGACGCAAGGCGGTCTGCTGCCGTCCGCAGCTATGTTTCGAACGCGGGTATGCGGGATTAGAACTGCACCCGTAACCGCTTTGCCACGGAGCCGGCTGCTGTGTATTGTTTCTATCCCTTGTATTAAATTGTTTTAATCACGGCTGCTAATGTTTTTTGTGTTGTAATTTTGTGTGTAAACGATGCTATACTTTACATAGTGCAGTGACTATCCGGCTTGTCTATCGCCACGGTAGTCGTACATTCGAATCTCCTTTAGTGCATTGACTAGCCGGCTTGTCTATCGCCACGGTAGTCATACATTCGAATCTCCTTTGAGGCGGATATTTTTGTTCCTTTGATGGGCTGCCAGGTCGACACATCCTAAAATGGGTAGCAGGAAATTTTCTCGAAAGTAAAATCGGCCGATGTGATACTGACACGTGAAGTACCATGAAGATATCACACATGAAGTACCAATGGTTCCAAAACTACGTGATTTGCACGATATACTAAATAAACGCCCAGATTGCTCATTGTGGCTGTCCAATTAATTTTTTTTTAAATTTAAATAAATTTTCAGCATTCTTTTATAAAACCACATCTCCAAGGCATCCCAATAAACAGTGCAACATATTCTTTATTGCTTCTATTCATTAGGAAATACATTGTCTTGGACTAGGTTAGCCGCCAGTCAGTCCATGGTACAGTCAGGTCAAGGGGTCAATAAATGGCGCAATATGCCGACCAGGAACAAACGAATTGGCTCCCAGACCAGGTGAGGAATTTCAACCCAGGTGTGCCTTTCACACATCCATGAATCTGAAGTCTTGGGGATTACCTACACCAGACTCAGCAGCGACACCACAAACACGGGAACAGGCCTGTATGACTAATTGTAATCCTGTCCGTGTTTGAGTAACTGTGGTGTGGCAGGTAATGCCTTTCGGGGGTAGAAGTGTGAAGTTTTATGCCAGGGTATAATGATTTGGTTAGCGATTTTGCTAACCAACTGCCTTGATCATGTCATGAGCATGCATTACCCCATGGACAGCAATCACCTTCGGATTAATAAGCCTGTGAGGGTACAACCTTGGGCAGCTGCTTGTGCGGCCATCTCAATCATCCATCCATCCATCATGTGCCATGCCGGTAAGCGTGGGCGGTCATGTTCTGCCATCTCACTCGATCACCAGAGTCGGAGATCTCAATCATAGGGATATCAATTTGAGCCGGTGATGGACCCTACAATAACTTCTCCTTGAGGTTGAACGGGATAAAGGTAATGGTAGCAACGAAGCGGACTTTGGTACGACTCCTGAGCTCGAGAAAGTGAGAGAACGACTGGTCAAACAATCAGAGGCGTAATATGCCGACGAGGAACAAAACAATTGGCTCCCAGACCTGGAGAGGAATCTGAACTCAGGTGAACCTTTCATCCATGAACCTGGAGTTTGAGAGATTATCCAGACCGGACTCATGCGCATTAGGGCCTACGAAATGTGATGGCGCATCACAGATCCATAGCAGAAAACAGCTTCGATATAAATGTGGTTTATTTGTACAATGAGCTGAAGTGGCTACTTCCTCTCCTAGTAATCTTTTCTTACCAGAGAAGTCCCAGAAAATGTTACAAATGATTCGGTATCCATCTTATGAGGCTGGGTCGATCCCGAAGCAGAACTGCTTTAAAAAATGCCGCTTCTGGGGATCGAACCTGGGTCATGGTCATGGCGCGGCTGCGCGGTCACCACTAAACCACCGCGGGATGAGGTTAACAAATCAGTGAGGAAAGGAAATAATCCTTTTGAAATTTTGACTGGAGTCAGATCCAATAGTCCGGGAAGGTTAACCCGGTCAACAAATGCCCGCAGAAGTCGGATGTGTTGGCCTAACGGCGCAAGAACGCAGCTCTGCTGTAAACAGGCACAACGCAATCCATCCATCATGTGCCATGCCGGTAAGCGTGGGCGGTCATGTTCTGCCATCTCACTCGATCAACAGAGTCGTGGATCAGTTCCGTGTTTTTGTCTCGACCATGCCACAAGGCCAAGCCATCCAGATACTTGTTTCTAGGTCTTCCCCTTGGTCTGTTCCCCTCGATCTTACCAGTTGTCACCAAGTTCTCCAAATCATTTCTTCTCATAACATGCCCAAAAAATTGTGACTGTCTACGTCTAATGTTTCTGATCAGTTTACGATCTTCATTTGTTTCTTGAAGGACTTGTTCATTGGTCTTTCTGGCTGTCCATGGTATTCTTTGCATTTTCCTCAGAAACCACATTTCTACAGCCATCAGATGTTTCTCAGCCTGGCTGCTCATTGTCCAAGCTTCACATCCATATAAAAGTACAGGTTCTATGTAGCATCTCAACACTCTTTTTCTCGTTTCAATTGACATCTTTTTATTGGTCAGTATGTTTTTCATCTTGCTAAAGGCTACTTTTGCCATGGCGATTCTTGTTCTAATCTCTTCAAGGCATCTCCCATCAGATGTTATTACTGTTCCGAGGTAATTGTACCTATTCACTTGTTGAAGAATATTCCCATTTACTTGTATATTACATTGTGGTATTTCGTCCTTCCTAGTGACGACCATAATCTGTGTCTTTTTACAATTTAATTCTAACCCTTGTTGTTCACTGTGTGTAACAACCGCATCTACTAAATTTTGCAGGTCCTGTTCATTATCTGCAATCAAGACTGTATCATCTGCATATCTAATGTTATTGATGCATCGTCCCCCAATGTTGATTCCTTCCATATTTTCAATATTTCTGAAAATATTTTCACTGTACAGGGAAAACAGATCTGGAGACATTACACATCCCTGTCTCACACCTCTCTTAATAGGCTGATATTGGCTTACTTCATTATCAACTCTTATGGCAGCTTGTTGTTTCCAATATATGTTTTTTACAAGTCTAAGGTCTTTCCCATCAATTTGTAGATCTTCAAGCATCCTTATCATGTTGACATGTCTCACTTTATCAAAAGCCTTTGTGTAGTCAATGAAGCAAAGGTGTAGATCTTTGTTTACTTCTATAGAACGTTCGATTACGGTTCTCAGTATATACACAGCATTTACTGTACCCTTGCCTACTACAAACCCACATTGTTGTTCTCCTATTTCAGGTTGTATTTTCCTCCTAACTCTTTGCATGATAATTCTTAGCAAAATCTTCGTGATGTGACTCATTATACTAATTGTTCGATGTTGATCACATTCCAAGGCTCCTGATTTCTTTGGGATTGCAATAAATACAGAATTACATAACTCATGAGGTATGTTTCCAGTATTCGATAAGTGAACACAACATGATTTTCTTGGCATGTGTAAAGAAGGTAGTTTGCCATTGCTTTCCTTCCCAGCAGTGACAACGCAATCACGTCCGAAAAAAAAGTCCGGATGAACGCAGAAAAAGAGGAAGAAGAAGATCCAATAGTTACATAGTGTAGACAGAGAGAGAAAATAATCCGTTTGAATCTTGACTGGAATCTGATCCAATAGTCACATAGTGCAGATACAGAGAGAAATTAATCCGTTTGAAACTTGACTGGAGTTAGATCCAATTGTCATATAGTGTGGACAGAGAAGAAAAAAAAGGCTGCGTCTTTTACAAATTAAGAGTTAGTAGCATATCCTTTACAGAACGTCGCAGTCAACCCCAGCATGTGTGGCTGTGTGTGATTTCTTGGCAAGTTTATGTTCAGTAGTTTACCACATCTTGCTTATGATCGAGAGGTTTCTCAGAAGGTTGTTATGGGAGCGAGGTTCTGCAAAGGACATACTGCTTGAACGAATGAATGAATGAGTTTCCCATTGCTTTCTGAACGTCCAAACTCATACGATTGTGTGGAAACCAGCTCAAGGTGGTCTGCTACCAAATCGTCCGCAGCTGTGTTTCAAACGCGGTATGCGGGATTGCCAATTGCGTTCGTAAGCTCTTCGTCCCTGCGCCTGCAGAGACCGGAAAAGAAAAGACAAAGTCGGTAGATTTGGAAGTTTGAAGACCTCCACGCGATGAGGGGTCCCATCCCACAGCCCAGTCCCACTGCTCTAATAGTGCACTGTGTTAGTTTTCCCCAGGATCATCGTCTTGGCTAGGTCAGCATGGCCGAATGGATAAGAACGCGTGTTCTTAAACATCTGGTGTGCTGATGCCGTGGTAAGGGGTTCAACCCCTACACCGGAAAGTTGGACTAAAATGATGAACTATCGGCCTTGACTTGGGGACGTAAAGTCCCCACCTCTGAAGTCGGAGTGGGTTTGCCTGATGGCGAGGGATGCTGTTAATAGGGAAAGCTAATCCACACGTAAAATGCAGTCCAGCACTACCAGAAATGCCGTCTCCGTGGCAAAGGGTTTACTGACGCGGTTCGTGATCCCGTATACCCACGTTCGAAACACAACTGCGCGCGATATGGCAGCAGACCGCGTTGCGCTGGTTTTTTACGAAATGGTATGGGTGCCGGTGGTTCAGAAAACAATGGTAAACTACTGAACGTAAACTTGCCAAGACATCAGCAACAGCAAACTATGTTGATGTTGAGTGCACACGTCCTGTAAAGGATATGCAACTAGCTTTTTTTAATTACTAGAAGCAGTGTGTGTGGACTACGTTTAAGTTCAAAGAGAGCGAGCGAGCGACTCCCTCCCCCCCCCCCCCCCCCTCCCAAAAAAAAAATATCGTCTTGACTGGGGACATCTGCATTGACTTACGCGAAGAGCAACGTGTTCCAATCAGAGTACCAGCGCTGCAGAACAATGATTTTCCTTGTTTCTCTGGAAGACGGGGGAGGCGATTTTAGACATGCAGCCGCCGGTTTAACTTTCCATCTCCTGAATTTGCGAGCACAGTAATTTTTCGTTTAATGATAATTGAGACTCACAACAATGTATTCTTGTGTTGAATTTAAACATAGAGCCACAAGCATTATGTGGCACGATTAATTGCGGGACATATTTCGCTGCATCTTGTTAGCTGCATACTGCAGTTATATATCATTTATTCACTTCAAATGCTTTATAAGTCTGCAGTATGCACCGATGCAGCGAAATATACCAATCACCAAACAGTGTAACATATTGCTTGTGGCTTCTGTTTGTAAATATACTTCAGACGTTTTTTTTTTTTTGGTCACATAAATGCCTCGGGTACCCATGTTATTTAATCAGATGAGCTTTAACAGATTGTCACTATCAACCACGGTTTAATTTGGTTGTTTGTTATTTTCAAGGCAGGTTTACGTTCAGTAGAATGGTTCAGTTAGAATGGTTCGATATGAAATGAGGATCACGTGTCGACTAACTAACTAACTGACTGACTGACTGACTGACTGCTGACTGACTGACTGACTGACTGACTGACTGACTGACTGGCTGGCTGGCTGGCTGGCTGGCTGGCTGACTGACTGACTGACTGACTGACTCACTCACTCACTCACTCACTCACTCACTGATTGACTGACTAACTGATTGCCTAACTAGCTAACTAACCAACCAACTAACAAACAAACTAACTAACTAACTAACTGACTAACCAACTATCTTTCAGTAAGTAGTTTATCATTGCTTTCTGAACACCAGACGCTCATACAACTGTGACAATCAACGCAAAGCAGTATTCCAAATTACCTGCGATTGACATCGAGCCTTGTATATCGGGGATTATGAAATTGTATTCATGATCCCAACTCCCCAGACTCTGATCGGAGAAATTAATGTATCATATTAGTGACGGTCAGGATGCTTCCTTCTGTTCTGAGAAACTTTCTTATGGAGCAAAGTGTTATCTCACATTACCGAGATTCCGGTTAGTCGACAACGCAACGATATTCCGGTTATAAGACAACACAACGATATTCCGGTTAGAAGAGAACACAACGATATTCCGGTTAGAAGACAACGCAGCGATATTCCGGTTATAAGACAACACACCGATTTTTCGGTTAGTAGACAACACAACGATGTTTCGGTTAGTAGACAACACAATAATATTCCGCATAGTAGACAACATGGCCGAACTCGGCGGCGAAGGTATTACGGACGCGATTCGTAATCCCGTATACCAGAGTTCGAAACACAGCGGTGCTGTTTTTTTTTTTCGAAAAAGGTATAGGTGCCGGTCGTTCAGAAAGCAATGGCAAACTACTGAACGTAAAACTTACACAGGAATCTTGAACAGCTAAAATGATGGGGTAGGTTGCTACGTCCTGTGAAGGACATGCAACTTAATTTTATTATTTAGGCAACATGGGGTGGACATTTGAACATACATATCATTCATTAGGATTCTCTTTCGTTGGAGATTTGAGCTTCTTATTTCGTTCTCTTGAAACTAGTCTATATCTGCAATGTTGTCTCTTGTATGAATTCCACTGTCTTGTTTAGTTCACTGTGTGGTCCACAGAGTTTATCTTCCACTGTTGTTTCTCCAAGCCAGAAGGTTAGCCTGGATATGTCGTATTTTGGGCAGTCTTGGAGTATGTGATTTGCTGTCTGCGAAGCCAATCCACATGTGACATTTGAACTGAATTTTCAGTTAGTAGGAATGGCACCCAGTGGGCATTATAACCAATTTGTTAAATTTGTAGTGCACACCTTCAAAGGACATCGTTTATCCAAGATTTAGGGGTAGGTTGATGAGTTCCAGAGGCACCACGTCGTGATTTCTGCCCACTGCATCGTTAGGAGCCACCAACTCCGAAAAACTCTTGTCGGTCTGGTTTAGGTCTATGAGGACCATTTATCGCAGAACACAACGAAGATGTATAACATGAATTTGGAATTGTTTTCTATACAACTTCCGGTCCAAAGTGACGGATAGGCTGTTGAGCTGTTAAGGCCTCTAGAATATTTTCTCTTCTGAATACAATTTGCTTACGCATTTTCCTCAGTATGGACTGGTAGAACATAATTCCGTCGCCCAGCTACTTAGTT
>OY992885.1:19652421-19654921 GCA_963921405.1 Cepaea hortensis | reverse complement strand
CTCCTCCCTCTCCTCCCTCTCCCTCCTCCTTCTCCCCCTCCCTTCTCCCTCATCCTCCCTCTCCTCCTCCCTTCTCCTCATCCCTCCTACTCCCTTCTCCTCCTCCCTCCTCCTTCTCCCTCTTCCTCCTCCCTCTTCCTCCCTCTTCCTTCTCCCTCCGCCTCCTCCCTCCTCCCACTCTCTCCTCCTCCCCCCTCCTCCTCCCTCTCCTCCTCCTTCCTCCTCCTGCATGCTCCTCCTCCCTCCTTCTCCCTCCTCCTCCCTCTTCCTCCTCCTTCCTCCTTCTCCTCCCTCCTCCTTCTCCCTCTTCCTCCTCCCTCTTCCTCCTTCTTCCTGCTCCCTCCGTCTCCTCCCTCCTCCTACTCTCTCCTCCTCCTCCCTCCTCCTCCCTCTCCTCCTCCCTCCTCCTCCTGCGTTCTCCTCCTCCCTCCTTCTCCCTCTTCCTCCTCCCTCCTCCTCCCCCTCCTCCTCCACCCTACTCCTCCCTCCTCTTCCTAATCCCTCTTCCTCCCTCCTATTCCTCCCTATTCCTCCTGTCTCCTCCTCCCTCCTATTCCCTCCTCCACCTCCCTGTTCCTCCTCCCTCCTCCATTTACCAAAGACAGACAGACAGACAGATAGTCGGGAACGGGATCTTATATGACTACTTATATGATTTAAATGAGATGCTCTCCACCATGGGCTGGGCAGGGTCAGGCAGACAGACAGACAGATAGATAGACAGACAGACAGACAGACAGACAGTCGGGAACGGGAACTTATATGACTACTTATATGAATTAAATGAGATGCTCCCCACCAGGAGTTGGGCGATGCCGGGCCGGGTCAGACAGACAGACAGATAGATAGTCGGGAATGGGAACTTATATGACTACTTATATGAATTAAATTAGATGCTCCCCATCAGGGTCTGGGCGAAGCCGGGCCGGGTCAGACAGACAGACAGACAGACAGATAGACAGACAGACAGACAGATTGTCGGTAACGGGAACGAGAACTTATATGACTACTTATATGAATTAAATTATATGCTCCCCACCAGAGTATGGGCGAAGCCGGGCCGGGTCAGCTAGTGATTTATAAATAAGAGAGGATACATACGGAAGCCATAGAAAAGCGGTTGATAGGCGAATGACAGAACACGGTGGGGAGCTATAGGTAGTTGCTTGCTTGTGTTCGTTGGCTTGAGCTCCAACGCGAAGTCCTGTATGTCGAATGAAGGCATCCTGTTGTCCAACATCAGTGTGATGTCATACAGGACCTGAGGTTTGCGTGAGTATCCGCTGTACCATGTCTGGCTTATTGGTGTGCAGACTGGTGGTTCCTTGCCGTACAGGCAGACACTCTCCGACTTCGGAGGAGCTATAGGTAGTGATTAGAACGTTTTGACAGAGACTATCAGTGTTGCTATCTCCCTTTGATGAAAAAGCACCAAAATCGACCCAAAAAGCACCAAAAAGCACCAAATTTTATTTGGAAAGCACCAAAAATAACCACCAACTGTTTTTATTACAAATGTAACAAGGTAGCACATTATAATTTATTAATATCACTACATATTACGATGAAGTTGATTCCAGATCTGCCAAATCCCAATCTGAACTACTCTCGAGCCAAAAAAAAAAAAAAAAAAATTTATTTTTGAAATGAAATTCCCTAAATTGCAATATTTTTTTGGGAAAGCACTAAAACAAGCACTGGTGGTATAATTCAAAATGTTATAAAGTAGCACATTGTAATTTATTATTATCACTGAATATTAGAATGAAGTTTATTCCAGATCTGCCAAATCCCAGTCAGACAACTCCTCTTCAGTTTCTGTAGCTATTTCCTGCTGGTTTGCTCCTGCGATGATGATGATGATGATGATGATTGAAAGAAACATGTATATGCCTCCTGTGATCCAATTTTTCGTAGAATATCCTTAGGTAGTTTTTAATCATGACAGCATTTGCCATATCTTTTCATTCCATATCTAATAGTCAAAACAGCTGTCAAACTCTTGATGCTAAGTCTATTCCGCAATTTTGATTTTATAACTCCCATCTGACTGACAATACGCTCCATGTCCGTATTAGAATGACGTAAAATGAGCACAGTTAAAGCTAAATCTGTAAGATCTTGGAAAGGATTTTCACCGGTAGCATCCCTGTTTGAGGCTATTTCTGCCCACAGTCCAAGTATGTCAGAGGTCTGTGTCCACTGCATGTGATGAAGTTTTCTCCACTGGAAATCGATGCGGGTAAGAGTAGCTGCATCTTCTACAAACATTTTAGCAAGATCCAATATACAGGGCGTCATTGGCTGTAGACATTCACTTCCACTAAGACATGACATGGACTGCAAAACTCGAACGTTATCGGGCAAACGTAAAAGCAGCTGTGTCAACAGCTCTATTAAAAACTGGATGCACCTTCCACGAATTTCTTTCTCATCAGGAACCTGGTAGCCTGCTATTTCTTTCTCAAACTCATAACCTAGATTGGGATTAGGATCTAAA
>OY992885.1:19587421-19649921 GCA_963921405.1 Cepaea hortensis | reverse complement strand
AATATATGATGAAGATACAGTATTGATTACAGACAACGAACAGGATCTGCAGAATAATATATGATGAAGATACAGTATTTATGACAGAACGAACGAACGAACAAACTTTATTTTCAAAGGGTTAAGAATTGGGCACGCAGGCCCGTCTAACATTCTGCCCTTCTATCACTCTCTTTCATACATTATTTCATTCACATATCATTCAAGGCTATTCAAGGCATTCAAGACAGACAACGAACAAGATCTGCAGAATAATATATGATGAAGATACAGTATTGATTACAGACAACGAACAAGATCTGCAGTATAATATATGATGAAGATACAGTATTTATTACATACAACGAACAGGATCTGCAGAATAATATATGATGAAGATACAGTATTGATTACAGACAACGAACAGGATCTGCAGTATAATATATGATGAAGATACAGTATTTATGACAGACAACGAACAAGATCTGCAATATAAGAATTTAAGGTACAGTGGTGATTACAGACAACGAACAGGTTCTGCAGTATAAGATATAATGAAGGTACAGTATTGATGACAGACAGCGAACAGGATCTGCAGTATAAGATATGAAGATACGTTTACAGTGTTGATGACAGACAACGAACAGGATCTGCAGTATGTGAAGGTACAGTGGTGATTACAGACAACGAGCAGGTTCTGCAGTATAAGATATAATGAAGGTACAGTATTCATTGCAGACATCGATCAGCATCTGCAGTATTTAGTGGATGCGGTTATTGTACATAGCGGACAACTAGAGTTAGAATTGAACTGTCAGAAAACAGAAACTATGGCAATCTGCAAGAAGAAAGAAATTCCACAATGTAACACACAAGTCGAGGTCTGCCTATTCTTTGGACTTAATGCTTTTGCGCTTAAACTTCTGGTGCGCTGACATTGGACTTTTAAAAAAAAAAAAGGGGGGGGGGGGCCTCACTCCCTACACCGGTCAATTGGCCTTCAACCTTGACTTGTCCTTCAGAAATCAATGGAAAACTACTGAACATTAAAATTCCTCGAAGTGAAACGACTTAACACACGTAACCCGACCTTTGTATTGTACACACCACTTGATGGTGGTAATGTGGCACATCTGAGATGATTCATCAGACTCACTTAACACAAAGCATCTACAGGTGGCTTTTGTTTGACCCACTTCCTCATTCATTTACCACCAACCAGTACGCCCATCCTCTATGCTCCAGGTTGAAAGGTTCTCACTCAAGCATGTCGGGTTCCTGGAAGAGAAATAGGACGGGAAGCGGGAATAGGGGTGCGAAAGTAATTGTGGCTGGCGGTTTTACAACATTGTCTTGACCCCGCAAGACGATTTGAGATTATTTTCCCCAAGTGGGTGGGTACTTTACGTTGGTTCATATTGTTAGGGCGTGTTGCTCCTCAACCGCTGCTATAGCTCAAACTAGTTGTTAGGTCAGCACATTCAGATCATTATCCTCCTGGAATGTCAAGCATTCTTTGCCCGAATTGTCTAAGAAAATTTTGAGCAAAAATAGGCCTTACCAGCCATCTTAGAACTCACGGCTGCATACATTCAACCCGCACTGGATGAAATGAATGGTCATCATCATTCTTGATGGACAAAACTAAAAGAACAACAGATTCAGATGAAGTTATGTAACTTTAGCTGGCAACTCGTTGCGTGCCGAGAAAGTTGCTATAAGCTGATTAATTACTTCCCCTGTGACCAGAACTCTTTCGGGTTTCTTTTCTTTACCAATTATTACCTTTCCTGTGACCAGAACTCTTTCATGTTTATTTACTTTTCCAGTTATTACTTCTCCTGTGACCAGAACTCTTTCGCCTTTCTTTACTTTTCCAGTTATTACTTCTCCTGTGACCAGAACTCTTTCGTATTTCTTTACTTGTCCAGTATTTACTTTTCAACACAATGTGTTCCCCTAGTGATTTTGAATAGCGAAGACACAAACAATAGATTGCACTGTTTATTGCATGGCATATTTAGCTGCATCTTTTCAGGTACATATTGCAGAATAAAGTTAGATCCTTATTGGACGTCGCAGTCAAACCCAACATTTTTCGGCTGTTTGTGATTTCTTGACAAGTTTACGTTCAGTCGTTTGCCATTGCTTTCTGGACGACTGCCATTCATACAATTTTATAAAACCCAAGACAAGGCGTTCTGCTCCCACATCCCCCCGCAGCTGATTCGAATGCGGTATGCGGGATTAGTGCTTTCAGTTTCAGGAAAAGTGCTTTCAGTTTCAACAGCAACTTGAAGACGCTTTCGCTGATACACCAGAAAATTGTACAGTAAATGAAAAGTGCGGTCAACTTAAGGAAACTCTTTATAAAACTGTCGTAGGGGTTTACGGTACTGTGGATCATAAGAGGCAGGACTGGTTTGCGCAAATAGTCAGACTCTGCAGCCCTTGATTGATAAAAAGAAGATAGCTCTCTTAAGAAACAAGGAAAGACCAACGCGTAACACTCTGAGTGAGCTAAGGCAAGCTAGGAAGTATGTGCAAAAGGCTGCCAGGCAGTGTGCAAATGATTATTGGATCAAGTTATGTGAGTCCATTCAAATCGCAAGTGATAAGGGAAACATCAAAAGCATGAATGAAGGAATAAAGAAAGCCTGTGGTCCAGTGATCAAAAGAAGTGCACCATTGAAAACCTTGACTGGAGAAATCATCACTGATAAGAAACAACAGATGGACAGATGGGTAGAGCACTATTTGGAGCTTTACTCAAGTGAGACCAAACTAGTGGATGATGCCCTCAACGCCATAGAGGCTCTACCAACTCTTGACCACCTGGACACACTTCCCACCATAACAGAAGTTAAGTGTGCTATAAATGAACTTGCATCTGACAAGGCTCCAGGTAAGGATGGGATTCCAATAGAGGTTATCAGGAGCGGACAAGACACACTCACTCTACAGATCCACCAGCTAATAGAGCTATGCTGGCGAGAAGGACAAGTCCCACAGGATTTCAAAGATTCAAGCATCATAACACTGTACAAGAACAAGGCGCGATCGGAGCGACTGCAACAACTATAGGGGTATCTCACTTCTGTGTATTGTTGGAAAAGTATTTGCCAGAATTGTTCTGCGCAGACTTCAAGTCCTAGGAGATCAAGTCTACACCGAATCACAGTGTGGCTTTCGACAGAACCGGTCTACCACTGATATGATATTCTCATTGCGACAAATGCAAGAAAGATGCCATGAACAGAATCAACCACTATTTATTGCCTTCATCGACCTCACAAAGGCATTTGATTTGGTCAGTCGTGAAGGTCTGTTCAAGGCACTAAAGAAGATTGGCTGCCCACCAACTTTTCTGTCCATTGTGGAATCGTTCCACACAGGCATGAAGGGTATAATCAAGTTTGATGATGCAACTTCTGAAGAGTTTGAAATCAAGAATGGAGTTAAGCAAGGTTGTGTACTAGCTCCCACTCTCTTTGGAATATACTTTTCACTTCTACTGAAATATGCCTTTCGTGATCAAGATGGTGGTGTATACATTCACTCACGCTCAGATGGCGGCCTCTACAATGCTCAGAGATTGAAGGCCGAGACCAAAATTAGGAGGGTACTGATCAGAGAGTTGCTTTTTGCAGTTACGACCTACTCTGAGGAAGAGTTGCAATGTCTACCATCTGCATTCTCCAATGCTTGTTCTGAATTTGGTTTAACAATTAGCAAAAAGAAGACACATTATGTCACAAGGTGAACATGGGGTACCATCAATCTTTATTGACGACGCCGAACTAGACCATTTTACATATCTAGAATCAGTGGTAAATAGCAAATTATCCCTAGATCAGGAAATCAACATCCGGATTGGTAAGGCAGCAACAACAATGAACAGGTTAAGAAAAAGAGTCTGGGAGAACAGGAAGATCACTGCCAAAACAAAAGTCCTTGTCTATAAAGCCCGTGTCCTTAGTTGTTTTGTTTTTTTAAGTTTTAGTAGATGGATCAACATCACGGCACACGGGTGCAACCCATAAGTGCTCCGTTCTCCTCCTAACTCAAACCTGAGTCTGGAAAAACTCAGCTCAGTGCATGAACTCCGTAACACCAGCGAGGATCCTGAAATACTTTGGGTAGATTTTTAACTCGAAATTTTGCCCGGGCAGCGCCGTTAGGCTACTCTTTTTTCGATTTCCAACTGCCAAGGGATTTTTTTAAGTGCGCAACAATACACACGGGCGTCCGATCTCACTACTCAGAGACCACGGGAAATTTTATTGCTAGAAGTCCACGTGAAAAAATCCCGGTCCTCACCGGGGCTTGAACCTGGGACCTCCAGCACTCGAGGCGGACATCATACCTCGAGACCACGCTGCCCCCTTTATCTTGTTTATCCATCAATCCATCCATACAACCATGCTTCCATCCATCCATCCATCGACAGACTGTCCTACCTACCTACCTACCTACCTGCCAACCAATCTACCTACCTACCTACTTACCAAGATGGCTACCTAGATAGATAGCTAGCCAGGTCTCCATCTCTTCCTCTGTCTATATGTCTGTCTCTCTGTCTGACTACCTAGATATGTGTGTGTGTGCGCGTGTGCGTGCGTGCGCGTGTGCGTGCGTGCGCGCGCGCGTGTGTGTGAGTGAGATCAAATATGGCAGCTAATCGAAGCACCTCTAAACGAACACCAAACAAAAGATCAAATTACCGTGAGAACACCCTGAGAAAACCTTTGAAACCCCTTGAAAGCTGAACATTTTGCTGCGACCCTGCTTGGTATTTTCTAGTTGTTTGCTGCTGTCCCTTGCTGTTTGAAATGCCGTTAATTATCTACCCTGCGGCCTTGAAACATTGGGCAATGCCTGCTGAACCGTGCTAAAATATGGCCTTGGTCAAACCAGTCTGACCTACTTTATAGAGAACTAGTTAGGACTCTGCGTCGGATTTAAATTAGGCCAAAGTTGATGTAGCTGAAAACTTAACAACGAAATCAGGTTGATAAACTTGTCTAAAGTCGATAAATGAGCACCGTGTCACAAATAAATCAATCAACCGAGTAGTGTCGGAACTAAATTATACCAAAGTTTAGATTGCTGAAAACAACAACGAAACAGGTTGATAACTTTGTTTTAAGTCGATCATAGAACACTGTATCAAATATCAATCAATCAATCAATCAATGAGGCTAACATCTCTGCACCGAAAGAGGACTGTAATAAGTTTAAAACACTTTCGACCCTGCTTCTTCACGTTGCATGAATCAATCAATCAATCAATCAATCAATCAGGCACCGTCTCCACAATGACGGTTGGCTGCAATGGATCTCCAACACTGTCCCTCACCTAGATTGTACATACTGTCAGGCTGTTGTTCGTCCATCACTTGATGTTAACTGCCCACTTGTATCGTTGTCTACCTTTTGCTTGCTTGTCTTCAACCTTACCCACCAGTATGGATTTTTAAAAATGTATAATTGTGTTGTCTTTTTAAGGAATTTCATAAGTTAAAATATGACGAATTGATTAACAATTTGAAAGATATCAACATTGATGGGAAAGCTCTAAGAATAATAAGAAATATTTACTGGAATCAAATAGCAGTAATTAAAATGGGATTAAAGAGGGAAATTATGAACAAATAAAACTAGAAATACGACAAGGATGTGTTTTGTTACCAGATCTCTTCTCTGCCTACAGCAAAATAATAATTATATACATTATATACAACAATAAGAAAGAGACAAGCAGCTTTCTTTGGTCATGTGATGAGAAGAGAGGCAGAGGCAGACCAAGAGCAATGATGCTGATTGGACTGAGAGACAGTGGCATGGAGGAATACCATCAGCAGATTTGATTCAGAACACCAAGGACCGCTATCTGTGGAGAGACATGGACGTCTGCGCCAGCTGACAGGATATTTAATGATGATGTCTTTTAACGTGGTCGAAATATTCCACTTGATTCTTTTTTATTTCTTTCATTAATTGTTTGTTTGCTTTTTTATTGTGTGTGTGTTTTTTTTTTTTTTTCATTCCAACTTTTCTAGAACCGCATGCAAACTTCCATGTCTTGGGTTTTTTCTTGGTCTAACTTTCCTTAGTTGGTTCTTGGTATAATTTTCTTTTAGTGTGTTCCTGATATTGTCTGTATTCCACGAGTGACGAGCTCACAATCATAAATCACAATCAGCTCACCTAGTACCACTTGCCACAAAACGGCACATTGAAGAAATAAGATGGATACAGATCAAAGGAAAGACCACGTAAAAGATGGAGTTATGGTATCCAGCGCCAGTATCCAGAACAACCTTAAAGAAATGTAGAATAACTTTCAAAGCGCATTGGAAAGAGCTCACGAAAGATCTTTACATCTTTCCCAACACTACAATGATGTAAATGCATGAAGAGAAAAAGAAGATGATAAAAAGGGAGATTAATGCACATGTTAGCCTATATGACTGAAAACTGTGACACTTGTTGTGGTATCCTAGAAAAATGGCATGACCCTAGCTAAACTATGTGACCCCTGTTGAGATCCTCTAATCCACACAGCAGATGTAATATTTTCCGGCAAGTTTACAAAATAGATCTAATGTTTTCCCACTCGAGAACACCTATCTAATGTTTTCCCCCCAAGAAAATGCGCATCTAATGTTTTCCTTCAAGAGAACACATTATCTATTGTTTACTGACGCGATAACATCTATCCAATGGTTTCCCAAGAGAGAACAGATATCTAATGTGAACATATATCTAATGTTTTCCCACAATAGAACATATATCTAATCTTTTAGCAAAAGAGAACATGTATCTAATGTATTCCACGAGAGGACAGCTATCTAATGTTTTCCCACAATAGAACATATATCAAATCTTTTAGCAAAAGAGAACATGTATTTAATGTATTCCACGAGAGAACATCTATGTAATGTTTTCCCACAATAGAAAATCTATCTAATGTTTTCCCACGAGAGAACATGTATCTAATGTTTTCCCACAATAGAACATCTACCTACTGTTTTAGCAAGAGGGAACATCTATCTAATGTTTCCCTACAATAGAACATCTATCTAATGTTTTCCCACAATAGAAAATCTATCTAATGTTTTCCCATGAGAGAACATGTATCTAATGTTTTCCCACAATAGAACAGCAATCTAATGCTTGCTTGCTTGCTTGCTTTCTTGCGTTCGCTGGCTGTGAACTCTAGCATGAAGTCCTGTATGTCGGATGAAGACATCCTGTTGTCCAACATCAATGTGATGTCATACAGGACCTGAGGTTTGCGTGAGTATCCGTTGTTCCATGTCTGGCTTATTGGTGTGCAGACTGGTGGTTCCTCGCCGTGCAGGCAGACACTCTCCGACTTCGGAAGAATCAGCGAATCCTACTACGATAGCCAGGACCCTGAAGGGGCCACTTGCCCAGGGCGTACGACTAGGACGTGTTAGTAAGTCTTGGCCAGTATAGAACCAGGCCCTGGTGCTTTGGAAACCACATCAATTTAATGTTTTCCAACGAGAGAACATCCATGTACTGTTTTCCCACAACAGAACATCAAACTAATGTTTTCCCACAAGAGAACATCTATGTAATGTTTTTTTCCACAATAGAACATCGATCTAATGTTCTCCCACGAGAGAACATCTTTCTAATGGTTTTTCCACAACAGAACATCAATCTAATAATGTTTTCCCACGAGGGAACATCTATGTAATGTTTTCCCACAGTAGAACATCTATCTAATGTTTTCCCACGAGAGAACATCTATGTAATGTTTTCCCACAATAGAACACCATTCTAATGTTTTCCCACGAGAGAACATCTATGTAATGTTTTCCCACAATAGAACATCAATCTAATGTTTTCCCACGAGAGAACATCTATGTAATGTTTTCCCACAATAGAACATCAATCAAATGTTTTCCCACGAGAGAACATCTATCTAATGTTTACTTACGAGAGGAAAGCTATCTAATGTTTTCCTACGAGAGAACATCTATCTAATATTTTCCCACGAGAGAATATCTATCTAATGTTTTCCCACAACAGAAAACCTATCTAATGTTTTTTTTTTTTTCACAATAGACCATCTATCTAATATTTTCCCAGGAGACAACATCTATCTAATGTTTACCCACAAGAGGACAGCTATCTAATGTTTTCCCACAATGGAACACCCATCCAATGTTTTACCACAATAGAACATCTATCTAATGTTTACTAACGAGAGGACAGCTATCTAATGTTTTCCCTCGAGAGAACATCTATCTAATGTTTTCCCACGAGAGAATATCTATCTAATGTTTTCCCACAACAGAACACCTATCTAATGTTTTTTTCCCACAATAGAACATCTATCTAATATTTTTCCAGGAGACAACATCTATGTAATGATTTCCCACGAGAGAACATCTATCTAATGTTTACCCACAAGAGGACAGCTACCTAATGTTTTCACACAATGGAACATCTATCCAATGTTTTCTAGCTAAAGAATGTAGATCAAATTGCTTCTGTCTGTCAGGATGACAGTTTGTATAATTATACCATGTTTTCAATCTGAACAAGTCCTGGTTCGCGGTGTAAACAAACTCCAAAAGCCAACAATCTACCGGGCCAAGGTCAGAAGAGTTTCCTTCAAAGGTCACGTAGCGCCCCAGGTCAAAAAGATCCATGTCGTAAACCTGCCTGGTTACAGGCATGTAAAGAATCAAGTTCATTTTCCGCATGACGTAAGATACTAAACATTGTTCCTGGCAACCCTTGCTTTCATCAGAAAGGTGTAAGACTACCTGCAAATAAAATTAGCGACAGAAGGAGGAGGGGAGGGGGCGGGCTCCGTGGCCAAGCGGTTAAGCCGCCTGCCTAGCGCTCTGAAAGTTGCTGGTTCGATCCCGGACTGCGTCCTTCAGTTAACGAGTGCAACTTTCTCAGGAGATGACACAGATCCACGGTTTCCTGCAGTAGAATAGTACATCCACTGAGATCAAACCTAGGGTCTACATAGTTGTCCTTGTGTGTGTCGGTGGTCAGTTGTCCTTCTGTGTGTGTGTGTGTGTGTGTGTGTGTCGGTAGTCAGTTGTACTTGTGTGTGTGTGTGTGTGTGTGTGTGTGTCGGTGGTCAATTGTCCTTGTGTGTGTGCGTGTGTGTGTGTGTCGGTAGTCAGTTGTCCTTGTGTGTGTGTGTGTGTGTCGGTGGTCAGTTGTCCTTGTGTGTGGCGGTGGTCAGTTGTCCTTGTGTCTGTCGGTAGTCAGTTGTCCTTGTGTGTGTCGGTAGTCAGTTGTCATTGTGTCTGTCGGTAGTCAGTTGTCATTGTGTCTGTCGGTAGTCAGTTGTCATTGTGTCTGTCGGTAGTCAGTTGTCCTTGCGTGTGGCGGTGGTCAGTTGTCCTTGTGTCTGTCGGTGGTCAGTTGTCCTTGTGTCTGTCGGTGGTCAGTTGTCCTTGTGTCTGTCGGTGGTCAGTTGTCCTTGTGTCTGTCGGTGGTCAGTTGTCCTTGTGTGTGTCGGTGGTCAGTTGTCCTTGTGTCTGTCGGTAGTCAGTTGTCCTTGCGTGTGTCGGTAGTCAGTTGTCCTTGTGTGTGTCGGTAGTCAGTTGTTCTTATGTCTGTCGGTAGTCAGTTGTCCTTGTGTGTATCGGTGGTCAGTTGTCCTTGTGTCTGTCGGTGGTCAGTTGTCCTTGTGTGCGTCGGTGGTCAGTTGGCCTTGTGTGTGTCTGTCGGTGTTCAGTTGTCCTTGCGTGTGGCGGTGGTCAGTTGTCCTTGTGTCTGTCGGTGGTCAGTTGTCCTTGTGTCTGTCGGTGGTCAGTTGTCCTTGTGTCTGTCGGTGGTCAGTTGTCCTTGTGTCTGTCGGTGGTCAGTTGTCCTTGTGTGTGTCGGTGGTCAGTTGTCCTTGTGTCTGTCGGTAGTCAGTTGTCCTTGCGTGTGTCGGTAGTCAGTTGTCCTTGTGTGTGTCGGTAGTCAGTTGTTCTTATGTCTGTCGGTAGTCAGTTGTCCTTGTGTGTGTCGGTGGTCAGTTGTCCTTGTGTATGTCGGTGGTCAGTTGTCCTTGTGTGCGTCGGTGGTCAGTTGGCCTTGTGTGTGTCTGTCGGTGTTCAGTTGTCCTTGTGTCTGTCGGTGGTCAGTTGTCCTTGTGTGTGTCGGTGGTCAGTTGTTCTTATGTCTGTCGGTAGTCAGTTGTCCTTGTGTCTGTCGGTAGTCAGTTGTCATTGTGTCTGTCGGTAGTCAGTTGTCCTTGCGTGTGGCGGTGGTCAGTTGTCCTTGTGTCTGTCGGTGGTCAGTTGTCCTTGTGTCTGTCGGTGGTCAGTTGTCCTTGTGTCTGTCGGTGGTCAGTTGTCCTTGTGTCTGTCGGTGGTCAGTTGTCCTTGTGTGTGTCGGTGGTCAGTTGTCCTTGTGTCTGTCGGTAGTCAGTTGTCCTTGCGTGTGTCGGTAGTCAGTTGTCCTTGTGTGTGTCGGTAGTCAGTTGTTCTTATGTCTGTCGGTAGTCAGTTGTCCTTGTGTGTGTCGGTGGTCAGTTGTCCTTGTGTCTGTCGGTGGTCAGTTGTCCTTGTGTGCGTCGGTGGTCAGTTGGCCTTGTGTGTGTCTGTCGGTGTTCAGTTGTCCTTGTGTCTGTCGGTGGTCAGTTGTCCTTGTGTGTGTCGGTGGTCAGTTGTTCTTATGTCTGTCGGTAGTCAGTTGTCCTTGTGTCTGTCGGTGGTCAGTTGTCCTTGTGTGTGTCGGTGGTCAGTTGTTCTTTGTCTGTAGGTGGTCAGTTGTCGTTGTGTCTGTCGGTGTTCAGTTGTCCTTGTGTGTGGGGTTGGTCAGCTGTCCTTATGTCTGTCGGTGGTCAGTTGTCCTTGTGTGTAGTAGTGGTCAGTTGTCCTTGTGTGTATCGGTGGTCAGTTGTTCTTGTGTCTGTCGGTGTTCAGTTGTCCTAATGTCTGTCGGCAGTAAGTTGTCCTTGTGTGTGGCGGTTGTCAGTTGTCCTTGTGTCTGTCGGTGGTCAGTTGTCCTTATGTCTGTCGGTAGTCAGTTGTCCTTGTGTGTGTCGGTGGTCAGTTGTTCTTGTGTCTGTCTGTGTTCAGTTGTCTTTATGTCTGTCGGTAGTCCTTGTGTGATCTTGTGTGTGTCGGTGGTCAGTTGTTCTTGTGTCTGTCGGTGTTCAGTTGTCCTTGTGTGTGTGTCGGTGGTCAGTTGTCCTTGTATGTATCGGTAGTCAGTTGTCCTTGTGTGTGTCGGTGGTCAGTTGTTCTTGTGTCTGTCTGTGTTCAGTTGTCTTTATGTCTGTCGGTAGTCCTTGTGTGATCTTGTGTGTGTCGGTGGTCAGTTGTTCTTGTGTCTGTCGGTGTTCAGTTGTCCTTGTGTGTGTGTCGGTGGTCAGTTGTCCTTGTGTGTATCGGTAGTCAGTTGTCCTTGTGTCTGTCGGTGGTCAGTTGTTCTTGTGTCTGTGTTCAGTTGATCTCTCGTGACTTGGCCACACATACTCAGGCTGCTACTAGTGCCATTAGTACATTAGTATTTGGACTCTTCGCTGACTGTTGCAGATGAGGACGAAGCACGTAAGGAAATAATCCGAGTGCTGTGATATCAGTTTTGTTTGTTTCCATTATTATTGTTATCACAGGTATAGTCGATATCAACTCATCTGTACTCTATTTTTTTCTTTCTCTCTCTCCTCTCTCTCTCTCTCTCTCTCTCTCTCTCTCTCTCTCTCTCTCTCTCTCTTTCTCTCTCTCTCTCTCTCTCTCTCTCTCTCTCTCTCTCTCTCTATCTATCTATCTATCTATAAATAAAGTCTGTTCGTTCGTTCGTTCGTTCGTTCTATATATATATATATATATATATATATATATATATATATATATATATATATATATATATATATTATATATATATATATATATATATATATATATATCTTTGTATCGTAGTAGAGGCCGACCCTGAGATCTCTTACCCATCTGTAATTAACCAAAAAAGATGGCCTTTGGTATTCTACCATCATCCATTATCCTAAGATGTCCTATCCATCTAAGTCTACGAAGACTGAGCATGGAATAAACCGCCACACAATCTGATCTTTCCAATACTTCAGTATTTGTGATTTTGTCTTGCCACTTAATACCAAGAATTCTTCGCAGACACCGCATATGAAAGCTGTTTAAACGTTTCTCTTGGCGTGAGTAAGTTGTCCAGGTTTCACTGCCATAAAGAAGAGTACTAAGGACACAGTCTTGATAGACAAGGACTTTTGTTTTGGCAGTAAGCTTCCTGTTCTCCCAGACTCTTTTTCTTAACTTGTTCATTCTTGTTGCTGCCTTACCAATCCGGATGTTGATTTCCTGATCTAGGGATAATTTGCTATTTACCACTGATCCTATATATGTAAAATGGTCTACCATCTCTAGTTCGGCGTCGTCAATAAAGATTGATGGTACCCCGTGTGCACCTTGTGACATAATCTGTGTCTTCTTTTTGCTAATTGTTAAACCAAATTCAGAACAAGCATTGGAGAATGCAGATAGTAGACATTGCAATTCTTCCTCATAGTGGGTCGTAACTGCAGCATCATCTGCAAAAAGCAACTCTCTGATCAGTACCCTGATAATTTTGGTCTTGGCGTTCAATCTCTGAGCATTGTAGAGGCCGCCATCTGAGCGTGAGTGAATGTATATACCACCATCCTGATCACGAAAGGCATATTTCAGTAGAAGTGAAAAGTATATTCCAAAGAGGGTGGGAGCGAGTACACAACCTTGTTTAACTTCACTCTTGATTTCAAACTCTTCTGAAGTGGCACCATCAAACTTGATTATACCCTTCATGCCTGTGTGGAACGATTCCACAATGGATAGAAGAGTTGGTGGGCAGCCAATCTTCTTTAGTGCCTTGAACAGACCCTCACGACTGACCAAATCCAATGCCTTTGTGAGGTCGATGAAGGCAATAAACAGTGGTTGATTCTGTTCACGGCATTTTTCTTGCATTTGTCGCTATGAGAATATCATATCAATGGTAGACCGGTTCTGTCGAAAGCCACACTGTGATTCGGGGTAGACTTGATCTCCTAGGACTTGAAGTCTGCGCAGAACAATTCTGGCAAATACTTTTCCAACAATACACAGAAGTGAGATACCCCTATAGTTGTTGCAGTCGCCCCGATCGCCTTTGTTCTTGTACAGTGTTATGATGCTTGAATCTTTGAAATCCCGTGGGACTTGTTCTTCTCGCCAGCATAGCTCTATTAGCTGGTGGATCTGTAGAGTGAGTGTGTCTTGCCCACTCCTTATAACCTCTATTGGAATCCCATCCTTACCTGGAGCCTTGCCAGATGCAAGTTCATTTATAGTACACTTAACTTCTGTTATGGTGGGAAGTGTGTCCAGGTGGTCAAGAGTTGGTAGAGCCTCTATGGCAGGGGTGGCCAACCTTTTCAGCAGGCGGGCCAAATATCAGGAATAATATTTCCTGCCGGGCCACGCACCTAATTTTAAAAAAAAAAAATTAAAGTAAACAAGCAAGCGTGCTACAGCTTCGACCACATCGTCGCTTCCCACTTCGCGGGCCTCGTGTTGGCCACCCCTGCTCTATGGCGTTGAGGGCATCATCCGCTAGTTTGGTCTCACTTGAGTAAAGCTCCAAATAGTGCTCTACCCATCTGTCCATCTGCTGTTTCTTATCAGTGATGATTTCTCCAGTCAAGGTTTTCAATGGTGCACTTCTTTTGATCACTAGACCACATGCTTTCTTTATCCCTTCATACACGCTTCTTATGTTTCCCTTATCACTTGCGATTTGAATGCACTCACATAACTTGATCCAATAATCATTTGCACACTGCCTGGCAGCTTTTTGCACATACTTCCTAGCTTGCCTTAGCTCACTCAGAGTGTTACGCGTTGGTCTTTCCTTGTTTCTTAAGAGAGCTATCTTCTTCTTATCAATCAAGGGCTGCAGAGTCTCGCTGTTTGCCACAAACCAGTCCTGCCTCTTATGATCCACAGTGCCGTAAACCCCTACGGCAGTTTTATAAACAGTTTCCTTAAGTTGACCCCACTTTTCATTTATTGTACAATTTTCTGGTGTATCAGAGAAAGCGTCTTCAAGTTGCTGTTGAAACTGAAAGCACTTTTCAGGATCGTGAGTGTTAATAATATTAATCCTGGGTCTAGATTTGTGTTTAGCTGTGTAGATTCTCTTTGGTCTCAGTCTAACCCTTGCAACAACCAAAGAATGATCTGTATCACAGTCAGAACTGTGGTAACTTTGAGTCAATGATATATGGTTCAGATGTTGTCTCCGTGTGATGATGAAGTCCAGCTGATGCAAATGGCCGGATCTTGGATGTTTCCATGTGACTTTATGCATCTCTTTTGTTTTAAAAAAGGAGTTTGTAATACATAGGTCATTACTGGTGCAATGCTCCAGCAGCCTTTGCCCATTTTCATTTATGCGACCGATGTTGTATTTTCCAAGGCACACTGGTCATGAGCTCGAGTCATTGCCCACACGAGCATTGAAATCACCGAGCATATAAATGTAGTCAGATTTTGGAACTGCCTTGATCACGGAGTCTAACTCCTCATAGAATGAATCCTTCACATCATCAGAGGAACTGAGTTTCGGTGCATATGCAGTAATAATTGTGGCAAAACCACAAGAGGTTGCCAAGCGCAGGGATAATAGTCTTTCATTTCCTCCTGCTGGAATTTCAATCATTCCCAGTAGCGAATTCTTCACTGCAAAGCCCACACCGTGTTGCCTATTTTCTGCCTGCCCTCTACTCTTCCAAAAAAAGGTGTAATTGTTTTCCCTGAGTGACCCTTCCTCAGCGAGGCGAGTCTCCTGCAGGCCAGCAATATCAATGTTCAGACGATTGAATTCGGCTTCAATCACAGTCGTTTTTCTCACATCGTCAATATTTGTCAAGTCAGTGGAAAATCCTGGACACATGGTTCTCACGTTCCAGGTTGCAAGCCGTAGCTTGAGGTTTGTATTTTTCATTTTATTAGTACCTTGTGCATTGGTTTTACAGCCTGGAATTCAGATTTTGTCCTAGCCCCAAGCACCCATTGAAGCAGGCAGGCTGTGGCGGATCAGCACCTAATTGGCCGGGGGCTGCCTAGCTTGAGGCGGACAGTAGCTGATCAGTGACACCTGTAGGTGTCTCCCACCGTCAGAGGCAACGCGTGGCGCCCCATGTCTACGCCAATTGACAGGGACTTATAACCCGTAACAGTTGCCTCTCGCTTTGATTCCGAGACCAGTTAAGACCAGGGATGGAGTTATTGCCTCTTCATAGCACAAAGCCTGGGCTAAAATATAGAGATCATGTGTGTATATATATATATATATATATATATATATATATATATATATATATATATATATATATATATATATATATATATATATATATACTAGCTGCCCGGCCCGGCTTCGCCCAGGCCCTGGCGGGGATCTATCTATCTATATCTATCTATCTATCTATCTATCTATCTATCTATCTATCTATCTATCTATCTATCTATCTATCTATCTATCTATCTATCTATCTATCTATATGTCTGTCTGTCTGTCTGTCTGCTTGTCTGTCTGTCTGTCTGTCTGTCTGACCCGGCCCGGCTTCGCCCAGCTCCTGGTGGGGAGCATCTCATTTAATTCATCTATCTATCTATCTATCTATCTATCTATCTATCTATCTATCTATCTATCTATCTATCTATCTATCTATCTATCTATCTATCTATCTATCTATCTATCTATCTATCTATCTATCTATCTATAGCCAGGGGACTTAACTTAAGATATAACAATGCTACTAAAAGTTATGTCCCTTGTTTTATATTTTCTTATGTTCAGTCATGTAATTACAAAATTAAATTTTAGTAAGGTAATAGCTGAAGTACACTAAAAAAAACTATGACAGTTGGTTGCACTGGAATGAGAAGAAGACGTGTAGAAAATTTGATCTCAATCGGATGGACCATTCGCGAACGCATAAAGAACGGACCCACATACATCCATACATACATACATACATCGCCTTTTATATATATATATATATATATATATATATATATATATATATATATATATATATATATATATATATATATATATATATATATATATATTCATTCATTCATTCATTCAGTAGCATGTCCTTTGCAGAACCTCGCTCCCATAACAACCTTCCGGAAAACCTCTCGATCATAAGCAAGATGTCCCGCGTCTGATACACCCATCTGGAGATCATCCGCCACATCCTGCACCCATCTTCTCTTTGGCCTTCCTTTTCCTCTCTTCCCAGGCATATACCCTTCCATTATTGTTCTCTCCAAACTTTCGTGACGTTTCAAGTGACCAAAATATTTCAATTTTCTTTGTTTTATCGTCTTTAATAGCCAACCTTCTACAATATTCAACTCTTGAAGTATGGATGCATTTGTTCTTTTCTTTACCCAAGATATTTTTAAAACTCGTCTATAACATTTATATTCAAAGGCGTTTATGCGCTGTTCAGCTTGTTTAGTAAGTGTCCATGTCTCACAGGCGTATGTTGCAATGGGAAAGATGCATGCTCTTTAAAATCTAATTTTTGTAGTTCTGTCTGTCCCACGCCATAATTTATTCAGCTGTTTTAGTCTTTGAAGAGCAATTGATAGTCGCCGTTTAATTTCTTTCATTGTGTCCCCGTTGTTTGCAATCAATGACCCAAGATATTAAAAATGTTCCACCACCTCTAATTTTTCCCCATTAATGTATATTTCTTTCTCCATGGTAGTCTGTTAAGGTATTTCCCATCTTGTCACAGATAACATTCAATTGAGGTTGATCATTTCTTGTCAATAACTTCATTTCTTTGAACATTTCATAATCTCTTCCAGTCTTATGCTATTGCTCTATTCTGGTACACCAATCTTGTATGTATTGATTTTTGTCCTTTCTTGTGTTCTTTCTTATTTCTCGAGTTAAAGATTTATACTTCATCTTGGTATTATCGGATTCACCTCCTTTCTGTTTCAGTTCCCTTCGTTGTTTTATTAATTCTAACGTGTCTGATGTAATCCATGGCTTAAGTTGCTTTTTCTTGGTCGGAATTAAATCTTTGGCTGCACTTATCAAGATAGCTCTAGCTTGTACTGCCAGTTCATCAGGTGTTATTTCCTCTTGTACAGACATCAAGACCCCAAAACGATTCCTAACTTCTACGTTGTATGCATCTGGTATTTTTGTGAGATCAAAACGAAGTGGCCTTGTTCCTCGGGTAAGCTTTTTGAGTTTTAATTTCAGATCTGCTTCTAATAACTGATGATCTGTATCACAGTCTGCACTACGTAGGGTTTTTGCAGATGTTATGCTTGATCGCCATCTTCTTTGTATTAAAATATAATCTATCTGATTTTTGGTAATACTGTCTGGAGACTTCCATGTGAAGAGTCTTCTTGGATGTTGTTTAAAAAGCGTGTTGGCTATCGTTAACTCATTTTCTGTGCAAAATTCAATTAATTTGTCACCTGCATCATTTCTATTTCCTAATCCAAATTGTCCTAAAACGTGTCTCTCATTTTCAGCTTTTCCTGCACCTACTTTTGCATTAAAATCTCCCATTATTATTGCTATATCATTATGACCAATCTTATTTAATGTGTCTTGTAGTGTGTTGTAAAAATCTTCAATTTCGTCCTCCTCTGCTGTTGAAGTAGGTGCATATATCTGTATGAGAGTTGTGTTTTTTGGACGGCCTTTAAGTCTAATAGTGAGGATTCTATTACTAACTGGATTATATTCCATTAAAGATTTTGCAGTTGTCTTATCTAAACAAAATGCCACTCCACTCTGGCCTCCGACGTCTCTACCAGAATAAATGAAAATACTTCCATTTTCAGTTGTAAAATGTCCCTTGCCGCTCCAGCGATGTTCACTAATTCCTAAATTTTGAATGTTTAACTTCTCAATCTCATCACGCACTACTTTAAGCTTTCCCTCATACAGACTTCTCACATTCTACGTTGCTATTCTCACTCTGTTTCTTAGTCTGACACAGGGGATTTCCTTGGTAACACAGTCAGGATTAACTCCGTCATCACGATTACTAGTACTGGTCCCTGTGTCACACTCTTCCCCAGTGTTATCTTATCTGCCTGGCCTGGGGGTCTCGCCACCAGATCTCTTTCTTATTATGTTTTCTTTCATGGTTGTTATGGTTTCTTGGCAAGTTTTGCAGAAAGTAGTTTGCCATTGCTTTCCTTCTGGGCAGTGAATGTACTAGTCGGTGGCCATTGCCATTGTCTCTACTGATGAGATCATCTGCCTATCGCCGCAGAGTGCAAGACCATAACCAACAACCATCTGTCGGCTGCTCTCACACTCCACCCACCACCTGCTTCCATGGCTTCACGTAACCCTGATCGGGGGGCTAAACGGGTACTCCACCTTGCCCAAGGGTGTCCCGTAGACTAACGGAGGAAAGGAGGCGTCTTACATCTCCTTTGATAGGGGATACTCCTACCCCGCTAACCGGATATATATATATATATGGATCCTCTAAAAGTACTGGAGAGTTTTGGTCAGAGACCACAACTTTATGAAGGGAAAATCCCAACTGCACCTCCCCGCGGTAGAGGATGGAAACACACCACGGTGTGGCTAACACAGCTCTGGGGACCGAGTATCCACCAGAATAAGTGGACAACTCTGCAGCTGAGCAGAGCAGGGCACTCACTTGTCCTTACAGTTGGAAATGGCTGTCAAAGGCAGAGGTAAAAAGACCACCGTGTGGATGTGGAAGGCAAGGGGAACCACCACATTAACTTCCCAAGACTTCATGACAAAACATATATCAGAGTTAGTGAACGACGTTAATGGCTGTCTTAGGGCATCCTCGTCCGGTAGGGACAGTCATGAGCCACAGGTGACACCAGACCGTCATCCAGCTACTGATGGCAAAAACTTAACTAAAATAAATAAATTTAGAGTAGGAACATGGAATGTTAGGACATTAAATGAGCTAGGAAAGTTGACCAATGTTCTAAGAGAGATGGATAGCATGAAAATGAATATACTAGGCGTTGGTGAGATGAGATGGAAGGGATCGGGCAAAATTATAGCTGACAATCACACAATAATTTATTCTGGAGGGGATACACATGAAAAAGGTGTAGGAATAATATTAGACCGAAAAACAGCCAAGTCAATTAATGGATACTGGTGTATTTCAGATAGAGTTATTATGGTAAAAATCAAAGGCAAACCAATAGACATAAATATTATACAAGTATATGCACCAACAGCAAGCAGTAGTGATGAAGAAATACAACACTTTTACGACGAAATAGAAATGGCGATGGCTCAAATTGGATCACAAGAAATAAAGATAATACTTGGTGATTTTAATGCAAAAGTAGGAAAGGGAAAAATGGAGGATGTAGTGGGGAATTATGGTTTAGGTACAAGAAATGAAAGAGGGGAAAAGCTAATAGAATGGGGAAATATCAATGATATGATAATTGGAAACACATGGTTTAAACACCATAAAAGACGACTGTACACATGGATAAGCCCTGATAGGAAAATACGCAACCAAATTGACTACATACTAATTAATAAAATATTTAGAAATGCTTTAATTAATGTAAAGACAATGCCTGGTGCTGACTGTAATAGTGATCATGTACCACTATGTGGACAAATAAAAGTAACATTAAAGAGAGGGAAAAAGTGGTTAAGAACATGAGACTTAATAAAGAGGTTCTGAAAATAGATAAAGAAATGCAAGAACAATACAGAGTGACTGTGAAAAATAGGTACAATGCAATAACTAAAATACAGAGTATAGATGAACAATGGGAAATGTTAAGGGACTCCATTCATCAAACTAGCAAAGAAGTATTACCGGAGAGAGGCAAAATAGCTAAGAAAAAATGGATGAATGAAGATATCTTAAAACTGATGGACAAAAGAAAACAGAGTAAAAATGATAAACAAGAATACGCTATGATAAATAAAGAAATAAAAGATAAATGTGGGAAGGCTAAAGAAAGTTGGTTAAACGAGCAATGCAAAAGAATTGAATTAAATTCCATTAAAGATACAAAAACTATGCACAGACAAATCAGTGAGCTTACAGGAAGAAAAATAAGAATAAATACAGGGTGTTTGAAATCAAAAACAGGAAAGATAATATTAGAGGAAGATGCTATAATGAAGAGGTGGAATGAGTATATAAGAGAATTATATGAAGGAGAAAGGGGAGAATTAAAAGAAGATAGTAACTTAGAAGGTCCACCTATTCTGAAAGAAGAAGTCGCTGACGCTATGAAACGTATGAAGAAAGGAAAAACAGCTGGGCCAGATGAAATCACAATAGAAGAATTAGAAGTATTGGGAGAATTTGGAGTAGATATATTAACCAAAATGTTGAATGATATTTACAGCAGTGGATATTTACCCAGTGATATGCTGAAATCTGTATTTATAGCTATACCAAAAAGACCGGGAGCAATTGATTGTGAAGATTTTCGTACAATTAACCTTATAAACCATATCACTAAGCTTCTACTCAGAATCATAATGAGAAGAACCAAAAAGAAAATAAAAATGGAAATTAGTGAAGAACAGTATGGATTTGTGGAAGGAAAGGGCACAAACAATGCAATTTATACATTACGGACACTAATAGAAAGGTCAATAGAGAAACAGAGAGACATATATTTGTGCTTCATAGATTATACTAAGGCATTTGATAAAGTAAAACATGATGAACTGATTAAAATGTTGGAAGATATCAACACTGATGGAAAAGATTTAAGAATAATAAAGAATATTTACTGGAACCAAGTAGCAGCAATTAAAATGGGAAATAAAGAGGGTAGTTACGAACAGATAAAGCTAGGAGTACGACAAGGGTGTGTCTTGTCACCAGATCTTTTCTCCCTGTATAGCGAAGTAATAATGAGAGAGATCAAAGAGATGCCAGGAATACTAGTTGGAGGTTATAATATAAATAATATACGCTATGCAGATGACACAGTATTGGTGGCGGATAATTCAACAGACCTACAACAATTATTAGACGTAGTAGTAACAGAGAGTGCAAGAAAAGGACTCTCCTTGAATATCAAGAAAACAGTAACAATGGTAATATCAAAGAAAATGGTGCCACCAAAATGTGACATAGAAATAGAAGGGAAAATCCTTAACCAAGTTGATAATTTTAGATACCTAGGGGCATTTATAACATCAGATGAAAGATGTACAACAGAGATTAGGAGCAGAATAGGGCAGGCAAAAGCCGCATTTCAGAAAATGAAGAGTATCTTATGCAATAAGTCACTATCACTGAATGTAAGAAAGAGAGTGCTGAAATGCTATGTAGAACCAGTTTTGCTGTATGGCAGTGAATCTTGGAATGTAAATGAACAAATTAAGAAGAAATTAGAAGCAACAGAGATGTGGTTCCTGAGACGAATGTTGCGAATTCCTTGGACTGCCAGAGTAACTAACGACGACTGCCTGAAACAGGCTAACGAAACTAGAACATTATATACAACAATAAGACAGAGACAAACAGCTTTCCTCGGTCATGTGATGAGAAGAGAGGCATTGGAGAACATCGTAACAACTGGAAATATCGAGGGGAAGAGAGGCAGAGGTAGACCAAGAGAAGTGATGCTGGATGGATTGAGACGGTGGCATGGAGGAATATCAGCAGCAGAGTTGATCCAGAAAACCAAAGACCGAGATCTATGGAGAGCCATGAACGCCTACGCCAGCCGGCACGGCACTTGATGATGATGATATATATATATACCTCTCTTTCCCTCTCTCTCACTATCTCTCTCACTGTCTCTCTATCTCTCTCTCTCTCTCTCTCTCTCTCTCTCTCTCTCTCTACTATCTACCAGTGCCATGGCCAAATCTGTGTCACCTCTTCCCCACTTCTCAATTTTTCAATGTTCTGTGCACTCTTATTATATACACAGATACAATCCCCCCCCCCCCCCACACACACACACACACGCACACACACATGCGCGCGCACACCCACTCACACTGACAAGGACCACACGGTGAGGAAATAACCAGCAACCGCATCTGCTGAAGCCATCGTCACAGATAAAATCGGTCGGCCTTCTGACCTTCTCCCGAACGAACTTTAAGCACTCAGTTACTATGCCAGTGTGTCAATAGGTCAATGCGTGAGAGCGCAGTCTGCCACATGGCGTTGCCGTGCTTCTTAGCACACAGCCCATGATGACACGATACACTCAAAACACAACTGCACAAATGTATATTTATAGCTCAACTTCCACGCAGAAATGCACATGGACATTGCAGCATATATGTATGGGGGAAAAACAGCAGTAACGGAACTCAAAGAACGCTCTAGTGGCAGTACACAAACGAGGCTTCACGTCTATTTATGGAAACGGAACTCCCAAGGTTATGGAATCTCCCTAGAGGAAATACTAACAGTATGAACTTTAGTCAGGCCAAGTAGAACTGCACATGAGTTGGGGAGAAGGGTAATTTGGCGGGTATGTTGCTGAATAACCCACTAGATAGCAAACTCATTTTTGCATCTTTCCAGGTTTTGTTTAGAAGGAACCTTTTAGAGAAAGAAAATTGCGCGTATTTATTTGCAGAATTTTTGCACTGATGTAACAGGCGCTGTGGTTTAGCGGATAGTTTTACAATTCACCGACATATAGAGTTGGTGTTCGAAACCAGCGATTTGGAAACAGACCGTTTTGTGTTGTTTTCTATGGCATGAGGCGTCGCCCGTTCGAAAGCAATGGCAAACTGCTAAACTAAATTGCCCAGTAAATCACAAACAGCCGATATGCTGTAGCTGTAACTTCTTGTAGAGGACATGCTTCTAACTTTTTACACTGATGTGGTCAGGCTGGTTGGTTGTGAGTCCTCGGACGAGTAAATTTTGATTCTGAAGTAACATTCATGGGCATTCAAAACGTGGAAGTTCTGAAAAGGTATTGCATCTATTGGATTGAGGATGGTGTAGAGACTGTTCTCTCAAATCGATACCACAGTATCATCCTCCAACCCGATACTACAGTGCCATCCCCCAACCCGATACCACAGTACCAACACCCAACCTGATATCACAGTACCATCTCCCAATCCGATACCACAGTGCCATCTCCCAACCCGATATAACAGTCCCACCTCCCAACCCGATATAACAGTCCCACCTCCCAACCCGATATAACAGTCCCACCTCCCAACCCGATATAACAGTACCACCTCCCAACCCGATACCTTAGTACCAATTTCCCACCCGATACCCCAGTACCAACTCCCAATCCGATACCACCGTGCCATCTCCCAACCCGATACCACCGTACCACGCCCCAACCCGATACCACCGTACCACGCCCCAACCCGATACCACCGTACCACGCCCCAACCCGATACCACCGTACCACGCCCCAACCCGATACCACCGTACCACGCCCCAACCCGATAACACCGTACCACGCCCCAACCTGATACCACCGTACCACGCCCCAACCCGATACCACAGTACCACGCCCCAACCCGATACCACCGTACCACGCCCCAACCCGATACCACCGTACCACGCCCCAACCCGATACCACCGTACCACGCCCCAACCTGATACCATCGTACCACGCCCCAACCTGATACCACAGCACCAACTACGCGGAGACTGTTGTGTACCTCTCATTTCCCGCTTCAAGATCAGACACCAGCTTGATATCCATGCCCGGTACTGTAAATTCACATCTGTAGAGAGGAATATTAAGGTGTAACTAGGTCACACTACTTCTTCTAATGCTGCAACTACTACTGTTCCATCACTACTACTGATGCTTCTACAACAACAACAACAACAACAACAACTACTACTACTACTACTACTACTACTACTACTACTACTATTACTACTACTAGTACTATTACTACTACTGCTGCTGCTACTACTACTATTACTGCTGCTGCTGCTGCTACAACTACTAATACTACTGTGTTGTTTGTCCATCAAGAATGATGATGACCATTCATTTCATCCAGTGGGGTTGAAGGTGTGGAGCCGTGGGTTCTAAGATGGCTGATAAGGCCTATTTTGGCTCGAAATGTTCTTTGACAATGTGGGCAAAGAATGCTTGACGTCTCTGGAGGAGGATTTCCTGCAGTGGTTTTTCTGTCCTGCCTTTTCTTCACAGCTCTTGCAGTCCTGGTTGCCTCACATATGACTGCACCTTTGCGCAATGATGCACGCCACGAATTTCGGTCTCTGGCTGCAGCCTCCCAGGTGTCATGATGAATTCCAAAAGCATTCAGTGAAATTTTCAGAGTGTCTTTAAAACGTTTCCTCTGGCCACCTTGGGAGCGTTTACCACAACGCAGTTCGCTGTAGAAAATTCGTTTAGGGAGCCTGTGATCTGGCATGCGGGTACTAATACTACTAGTACTATCAGTACTACTACTGCTGCTGCTACTACTACTACTACTACTACTACTACTAATACTACTACTGCTGCTGTTGCTGCTGCTTTTGCTGCTACTACTACTACTGCTGCTGCTGCTGCTACTACTACTACCTCTGCTGCTGCTGCTGCTACTACTACTACCTCTGCTGCTGCTACTACTACTACTACTACTACTACTACTACTACTACTACTACTACTACTACTACTACTACTACTGCTGCTGCTGCTGCTGCTACTACTACTACTACTACTACTACTATTACCAGTACTACAACCAGTACTACTGCTGCTGCTACTACTACTACTACTATTGCTGCTGCTGCTGCTGCTACTACTACTACTACTACTACTACTACTACTACTACTACTACTACTACTACTACTACTACTACTACTACTGCTGCTGCTGCCGTTGCTACTACAACTACTACTACTGCTGCTGCTGCTGCTGCTGGTACTACTTCACTGCACGAGTTTTATCCGAAAAGATAAAACGCTTGACGTGAGCTGGGTAAGGGCGTGTGCGCCTATATGGATTAAAAGACAGAAGAAGATAGTTAGCTAGTTAATCAGTAAATCATTCAGTCAGTCCGTCAGTCAGTCAGTCAGTCAGTCAGTCAGTTAGTCAATCAGTCAGTCAGTCAGTCAGTCAGTCAGTTAGTTAGTTAGTTAGTTAGTTAGCTAGTTAGTTAGTTAGTTGGTTGGTTAGTTAGTTAGTTAGTTAGTCAATAAATCCATCAGTCAGTCAGTCAGTCAGTCAATCAGTCAGTCAGTCAGTCAGTTAGTTAGTTAGTTAGTTAGTTAGCTAGTTAGTCAGTCAGTTAGTTAGTTAGTTAGTTAGTTAGTTTGTTTGTTAGTTAGTCAGTCAGTCAGTTAGTTAGTTAGTTAGTTAGTTAGTTAGTTAGTTAGTTAGTTAGTTAGTTAGTTAGTTAGTTAGTTAGTTAGTCGCGGTTCCAACTTCACGGAAACGGGTCGACCACATTATGCTCCGTTCCTGTGCCAGTGAATATCACACAAAATGCACCTCACAGCCTGCTGTGAAAAGGAGAGACGACGGGAGTCTCGGCCCACACAGGTGCACTGTGCACAATGTCGCGCCAGAGTGCCAACACAAAAGTCATCCACAAAAAATACAGTTCATCGTCGATGGAGTCGGCAGTCACCAGAAATACTTCATTGATCGGGGTTTTTATCCCATATGGTTCGGGGAAGAAGAAAAGTGGCCTAAGACAGAAAGAGTTAAACGTTTAAAAGTCACCGCTGCACGATGACAACTTCGTCGGACAGTTGTAGTCTAAAACAACAATCTGGGAACCCCTGCTGTGGAATTATGTATGTGTAGCGAAGACCCGCTATTCATTCAAACAATACTTCATTCAACATCACTTCTGCAATATCTAGATATCAACCAATCGGTGACAAGACATCTGCTGCGGTGTGTTTGTTGTGATGTGCCAGTGTTCACAGCGTGCAGATGAGACACAACAGAAGCAATCGCCACATCCGCATTGACAGATCTGTGAATGTAAGCTGTCACTGTAACAGGGAGGTCGAGGATATTCAAGGCACGTCTGTTATTATTGTGCATATTGATGGGGATTGTACGGGGGGAAAACGTTATGTTTTGGAACAGTTTTTTTTTTCCCGCTCGCTTTGAACTCAAGCGTAGTCCATACACACGACTTCTAGTATCACTGCGCTGAATTTTGTGTGTGGATTAATTTTCCCTATTACCAGTGTCCCTCGCCATTAGACGAACCCACTCCGAATTTAGAGGTAGTTTAGTTTTAGTTTAGTTTAGTCGATGGATCAACATCACGACACACAGGTGCAACCCATAAGTGTTCCGTTCTCCTCCTAACTCAAACCTGAGTCTGGAGAAACTCAGCTCAGTGCACGAACTCCGTAGCACCGCCGAGGATCCTAAAATACTTTGGGTAGATTTTTAACTCGAAATTTTTGCCAGGGCAGCGCCGTTAGGCTACTCTTTTTCGATTTCCCACTGCCAAGGGATTTTTTACGTGCGCAACAATACACACGGGCGTCCGATCTCACTACCCAGTTCCAGTTCCATTTCAAAAACAAAAATTCCAAATTTGACCTCGTTTAACCTGCTTCATCAGCTGTGGTTATTGTTGAGGTACGTGGTTTTTGTGGGTTTATTCACCCTAATTCTTGTCTTGTGAGTCCTATCTCGGAATGGTTATGTAACGTTTGTGTCTGTGACGTCAGCAGTGGTCGGCGGCTTTCCTTTATGCTCTTCTGTTGTTATGGTTTTCTTTGTTGGTTTAGGCTCCTGGCTCGTCTGGCTGCAGTCCTTATAAGGACTTTTCGTGATCACACTCCAGCTGGGGATCGGTCAGCGGCTGTCCTTTGTGCATGTTTCCTTGTGTTTTCGTTGTTGGTGCAGGCTCCAGGCTTGAATGGTTGCAGTCCTTAAAAGGACTTTTTATTTGGTATTTTGTCTTCTTTTTTGTGCATTTTCTGTAGGAGCTTTTCGACGTTTTCTTTTTCCTCCTTGGGGAAACAGTTTTCACTGTTTCGTTTGCGTATCTGCTGCCTAGCGTTTTCTTCCTCCGTGGTCAGCCATGGGACGATTTCACCGTCCTCGATATAGTACTCGAAGTCGGCCTCACAGTTGTAGTGTACTAATGGGTATATCATCGGTTTCCCCCGGAGTTTTTTAGGCTTCTTCTTTTCTTTTTCTTCCCAGCGCCTTCTGAATTCCTGGCGCTTGAGTTCCTCCTTGTCGACTGGGTATTCTGTGCCTCCTTCAGAGATCCGACAGTATAGCAGTTCCCTCATGGGCGTTGTGGTTGGGCTGCTGGCTTTAGCTTGCTGTTCAGACTCGGTCTCTTGGGTTTCTTCTTGCGGTTTTTCTGTGAGTTCTTGTGTGGCTTCTGTTGGTTTGTTTTGAAAGAGTTCCATTTCAGCTCTATGCAGTTCTCTTTCGGTCTTGATAATTTGTAGGATTTCTTCGTTCTCCTTCTTTATCTCAGCCATGCGCTGAATCTCTTGTTTGATGTTGAGCTGGATTTCTTTCATGTCGGCCAGCAGCTTCTCATTATCGCTGGTCGGAGTCGTCGTCAGCAGTGCCTTGACTTGTTTCTTCAACTCGTCCATCTGCTTTTGAAGTTGATCTCTTTCAGCTTGCGCTATACCCGTAGCTGTCTCGCCCCTCTGCATTGCTTCCTTAAATGGTGTCTTTGTGATGATGGCGATCTTTAAGACGTCTCTGTGTCTCTGCAGGTACGGACAGCCCAGGTATCTTGCTCCGTGTTTGCCCAGACAGTTGGCGCACTTTCTTCTGTTGTTAGGAGCTCGGAAGTCCGTGTCCAGCTTGGCCAGCGGACACTCCTTGAAGGTGTGGTGCCTTGAAGGTGTGGTGATCGGCGCAGTATCGACAGATTTCCGTCTTACTGCGACACGTTGCTCTGCTGTGGCCGGCCCTCTGGCATTTTAAACATTGCGTGATTCTTGGTATGAATCTCTCTGGTTGCTGCAGTCTCTTGTTGAGTGATGCTGTGGTCGGCATTTCGCTGCCCTCCGATGTCACCACTGCCAGGGTTGTAGGTATCTTGGAGTAAGTGAGAAGCCGCTCCGCCTTCAAGACTCGGATGTGAAGATTCTCTTCACTTAGCTGCTTCAGGATTTCTTCATCTGTCAGCTCCACAGGAATCCTCTTGATAACCCATCGGACTGTTTTTGAGTCGGTGTTTCCGACTCTGGTGTCTTTCTCCTCTTTCTCTGCTGTCTTGGTTCTTGACTGTGTTGGGCTGTCAATCTTCTCCCTCGTAGTAGCTTCAGTAATAACTGTAGTATCAGGCTCTTTGATGCAGCTAGCAGGTGGGCTCTCGACGTTCTTCTTCTTCTTGTCGGCTCCCACGCTGCACATCTTGGCAACAGCGTGTTTCTTGTTGTTGGTCTTTCCACGTGACATTTTCCCGCTGATCAGGCTTCTTGACAGAATAATGCGACTTGACTTGTTAGCGCTCGCAGTGCGAATGCTCACTACCCAGAGACCAGGGGAAATTTATTACTAGAAGTCCACGAGAAAAAATCCCGGCATCACCGGGGCTTGAACCCGGGACCTCCGGCACTCGAGGCGGACACCATACCTCGAGACCACGCAGCCCCTTTTTAGAGAAAAATTTTAGAATTTTAGAATTTAGAGGATTTGTAATTTACTCCCCCAAGCCAGGGACGAGGAGTCAACATTTTAGTTCAACTGTCCGATTTATGGGGTTGAATCCGCTACCTCGGCATCAGCACACCGGATGTTTAAGAAGGCGCATTCCTATCCACTCGGTCATGCTGATCTCCTAGAACAGTGTCAAAAACCATTTTAGGTCTAGAAATGTCATAACTCATCCTTAAGCTCATTAAATAGTCGATCCATGGGTGTTCGCATCCTCCATACCTCTCCGTTGTCCGTCTCTTTTGCTATTACCCTCCTTCTCCTCCCCATCCCCCAGTGCAGTGGTTCTCAATCGGTGGGGAATTTCCCACTCCCAGTGGGGAATTTTAGGGTTTCCAGGGGGTGGGGGGGGGGGGTGGGGGAATTAAGATTATTTCAAGATCGCGTTAATTCAAGAACCGATTACTTGATATTGTTTTTCCCTTCATACTGTGCGGTTTTGTACGTCTCACCCTTCTAAAAAAACTGTCATTTACTGCCAATATAGTACCTTGCGGTGTATGGCAGAGGGGTCTTTGAGCCTGAGGAATAAAGGCCGCCTGGCTAGTGCAGTCGCCGCGAACTGTGCAGGTTAGGATTTTCTTTTTGCCCCCGACAGAAAAAATCCGACACCTTACCGAGGGATCGAACCCGGGCCTCCCGAATGAGAGTCCGGCGTTCAAGCCTCTCGGCCAGCCGCTCCTCTAAAATTCAATTTATACAGTAAGTAGACCCACAAATCATGTTTTATGTGGACATCTAGACTTGTTTTAGTATGTGCTATTAAATTTAACTTCCATTATTACGTATACTGTGTAAGGGTGGGGTGGGATTTTTAGGTAGGATATACGAAAGGGGGTAATGACGTTCTGAAAATATGGTGAAGGGGGGGGGGGGGCCTAGGGCAAAATTTTTAGGTAGGAAATACGAAAGTAGGGGGGGGGGGGAATGACGTCCTGAAAATATGGTGAAGGGAGGCACGGGCCAAAAACGGTTGAGAACCACTACCCTAGTGGGACACTGTGAGCTGTGGATTTCATGTGGAATGCTTCTTCAACTTTCCGCTATGGATTGTGTTGTGATTTCGTATTCAGAAAAATGGCGGGTAGCCTGTTGTCAAGCTGACAGGTTTGCCATTTGCTGTAATACATGTGCAACTGTAGGTTTTTCTAGTGACTACTATCGCCGGGCTCCCTGACCTAGTGGTTAACGTCTTTCTCCAACATCCCGTATATCCACGTGAGGAAGGTAATCTGCGCGAGTATCGATAGCGGTTCTGGCGGCGTTGGTAACTTACTGGGTATGTGAGCCGGTCGCGCAGAAAGCAATGGCAAACTACTGAGCGTAATCTTGCCTAGTACATCAACAGCAGCTGACAAAATTCTGGTGTTGACTGTAACATAAGTTGCACGATTTATTGCCTGTTTTTTTTTTTAAATACTGCTTTCATCAACGATGAGCTGTAATTCTAGTGGCAGACTGTTGTCTTGGCATCCTGGCGGCGGCCTTATGCAGGAAATATGTGTGCGTGCTATTGGGTTTGTCCTTCACATTTTACTTGAGTAAGTTGAGAGCATTTTGTGTGGTTTTCGCTGGCACGGGAATGGAGCAAATATGGGGTGATCTGTTGCCGTGAAGTTCGAACCCCGACTAACTAACTAACTAACTAATTAACCAACCAACCAACCAACCAACCAACCAACCACCCACCCACCCAACCAACCAACTAACTAAATAACTAACTAACCAACCAACTAACTAACTAACTAACTAACTGACTGACTGACTGACTGACTAACTAACTAACTGACTAACTGACTGACTGACTGACTGACTGGCTGGCTGGCTGACTGACTAACTGACCGACTGACCGACTGGCCGGCTGACTGACTGACTGGCTGACTGACTGACTGACTGACCAACTGACCGACTGACCGACTGACTGACTGGCTATAATTTTTAGTCTATAAACTATGAAGGACCATGCAACTAACAATAAAACGTGCTTGTCATTAGCTGTTTGAGACCCGATGCTCCATTGGGAGATGAAAGGGAACAAAAGAAGATAACGTTATAAATATGAGCTATATTTTTTTACATACAAGTGGTATATTGATTATATTTAAAATTACATTTAAATTACAGTTGACCGTCAGGTACATTTCATTTTCTATACACGGTACACTGACAGGCGTTAAAACACTTAGGGTAAAATTGAAGTAAAAACAAAAATATCGTTACATAGGCAAATAGCAGAATAGTCGTATGACAAAAGAAAAAAAGAAAAACAAATAAATATATATTACACACATCAAGATGGAAATTACTGGATGAGATAACAATAAATTAACTCAGTAGCATGCACCAAAGCATTTGTGAAGTACAACTCAACGGTTCAGTAGTGTAGTGGTTATCACGCTCGCCTCACACGCGAGAGGTCCTGGGTTCAATCCCCAGCTGAACCATATTTGTTTTTTATAATTTCCCCCTCGAAATAAACGAATAAATACGTTGAATTCCACAGGTTTTACAGTTATTTTACATTAAACAAGATAGGTGAAATAACAACCAAAGCAGATATTTTCAATAGTTCATTCTCATTCTGTCCATATTCCATAGTTGTGGATTCAAGTAAGTGGATGATAACTTTTTTAAAATGGTGTCTAGTTGGTCATGTGTCGAGGTACACTTATTCCTGCACCGAGGCGCTGTCGTCATTTGGATGTGGCTGTAACTTTCAGTGTGTATGTTGGCTAGTGGGTTCTCTAGTCTCCAATTCCGTTCCCTGCTTACATGAAAGCCAAACAATACATACGTGTTTATTTATGAACTGTCTTAGTGGCCTCAAAGGGCATTCCCAATTGATAGAACGTTCTAAAACTATCTGTGACGGCTCCGATCTCGTCCTTTAAATTACACTATATACATTCAGTACCCATGCGAATACCATAGCTTCCGCAAGGACCCCATTGCGTAGCAGAATCAGCGCATATGATACCTATTCTGATGGGCGTGGCATACCATATTTTGCACTTTTACAATGACGGTACACATACGGCCTCCTCTTGGCGATTTTCAACTGCCGATAAGCTATTGTTAACGCAAGCCATGTACATACACTGTGCATGTTGTTTTCTCCTCACTTATCTTCACTAGCCATGATTTTGACCAGTCCTCTAGCGCTAATAAGGCTTGCTGTATTCTGCTGTTAGCTGTACTAATATATTCTTCAGATGTCCATATGGCTAGGTCATCTGCAAAGGAGGATGTGTGTACTCTGGCTGGAAAATTTTCTGTGATGTCATTTATATATGCTAGGAATAATGTTGGTGAAAGAACTCCTCCTTGAGGGACACCTTGCTCCAACAGCATCATTTTGCTTTTTTGTCCTTGTACTTTTGTCCTGGCAGTTCTGTTCTCAAGGTAGTGGCTGATCCATTTCTACATTTTCCCACAAACATGCATTTTTGCAGTTTTACTTTCAGTCCTTCCTTCCATACTTTATCAAATGCTTTTTCTAAATCTATCCAGACTGCTAGTGTGTGCTTTTTCTCTTGGAAGGCATCCTCTATTTCCTGAGCTATATAGGTTATTTGATCTTCAGTGGATCTGTACTTTCTGAATCCTGCTTGGTGTGGTGTTAAGAGTTTGTTTTCTTCCAGATGCCATGTTAGCCTGCCATTGATAATGCGTTCCATTAATTTTCCAACACAGCTAAGTAGACTGATAGGTCGATAGCCATTTGGTTCTTCCAGGTCTTTTTGGGACTGGTATTAGTATAGCTTCCTTCAATGCCTGTGGGACTATTCCTCTCTTCCAGCTGTTATTTAGGACTGCTAGTAGTTTCTTCTTTGCCTTGGTGCCTAGTCCTATTAGCATTTCATTTGTGATTCCATCCTTTCCCGGTGATTTCTTCTTTTTTAGGGTATTCATTACCTGTTCCATTTCTTCCATTGTTAGATTTGCCATCATATATTCTGCTGCTGTCTCTGTATTTCTATGATGTATCTGTTTGTCTTTGATTGCTTTCTTCTGTTCTGTTGTAATATCAATGTGGTTTGCATTTGCATAGTGTTCCATTAGTGCATTTGCAGCCTTTTTTCCTGTAAGCAAGGCATTTCCTTGTTTAATTGTTATTTGTTTGTTTCTAGGTCCTTCATTGTTCATGGCTTTCACTAGTTTCCAATAGTTTGTTTCCATCCCTGTCAAAATTCAGGTTTTCTGTTTTTTCCCTCCAACAATCTCTTGTTGTTTGATTTACTGTTCTTTTATATTTTGCTGAGATGGCTTTGAGAGAGATGTTCGCTTCAATTGTTTGTTCTCTCTCTGCTGTCTTCCTGGCATCTTCAACTTTGTCCTCCAAACTTTGTAGTTCTTCAGTCCAGTATGGTTTGTAATTTTTCCTCGCTCCTCTTGGAATGGACTCAGTGGCTGCCTGTATTATCGCTCTGTTTAGACTTTCCACCATTTGCTTTATGTTGCCATATCGTGTATTTATGTTTTCACAATATTTGTCTGTTAGTATGGCAAATCTGTCCCAATCTGCTCGTTTGTAATTCCAGCGGGGCAAGGGCTTTTGCTCCTGTGGAACATACTCCATATTCATTACAAGCTTGATTGGTCTGTGGTCACTACCTGCTAATTGGTCCAGCACATGGCGATCGATTTTGTGGAGGATGTCTCCTGTGCAGAAAGCTAAGTCTGGAGTAGAAGTGGTAAGCCATCTTCTGGAGTAGAAGCTCGGTGTGTCATCCGTTTTGTTGAGTTGATGGAGATTTGAGTCTATTTCCCAGTCCTCCAATTCATCTCCTCTTTTGTCAGTATCTGGGTATCCCCATCTTTCTGAATGGCTATTAAAGTCTCCGACAATAATGCAGTTTGTGTCAGTTATTTTCATGTTTGAGAGTGTAAGATCCTTATCTGCTGGGCTATACAGATTGTAGGTTCTTATTTTCACGTCCTTTATCATTATATCAACACCTATAATTTCCGTTTGGTTGTCAGAGATCACAGTTACTTCGCTGCAAGGTATTGTATTTCGTGTAAGTATTAGAACTCCTCCTTTGTGTCCTTCGCGGTCGAAACGTGTGGCCTGATATCCTCTGACTGAGAATTTGTGATTGGCGTTGAGGTGTGTCTCTTGAATGCATGCCACATCTATTCTATCTTTATGAAGACGCTGTGTTAGAGAGTCTTTCTTCTTGTAAACTCCTTCGGCATTCCACTGTAGTATGTTGAGTGTCCGGGGTATTTGGTCAATAGCTCTTAACCTACTCCTCTGTGCCTTGACTCCACAGCACAGGGAAAGGTGACCACCAGTAGTCATGGGTGGACCCCCTCGAGGCAGGGGGCCCGGCACTATCGCCGCCTGATGGGACTTCACGGGATTAGCACCATAACGATTAATTTTGATTTGCGACATCATGAATTAAGTTACGTTGCACTGCTTTGTCAAGCCTGTGGCTCAGTACATCCGATTTCGACAAGCATTTTTCGGGATGCTTTCCCTAGCCTTTGACTGTCCCCAGTCTACCTACAAGGCAGCAGGTTTGTGCGTCGCTTCATCTGGTCCCTCTCCCTTGACCTGTCCGACATGGGTGACCCTACCAGTAGCTGTGCTACCGTCGGCATAGCTCTTGGGGTCGTTGGAACGCGCAAGCCCCTCTACTTCGTCAAGGTGGACGCACGGCAGAGGGGAGCCATGTACATACTAGATCTACAATGTACAAAAGGCGATTTCCAATGTGCACACGCGGTTTCCAGTGTACATTCTCCAAAGCTGATACATCTCCAGCGTGCACACGGGACCCCCCATCGTGTACAGGGGAATTTCAATGTACACGAGAACTTTAACGTGCACATGGTATTTCCAACGTACACAGAGAGACACAGGGCCTCCAACGTACACAGAGAGACACAAGGCCTCCAACGTACACAGAGAGACACAGGGCCTCCAACGTACACAGAGAGACACAGGGCCTCCAACGTACACAGAGAAACACAGGGCTTCCAACGTACACAGAGAGACACAGGGCCTCCAACGTACACACTGGACCTCTGACCTGACACTGGACCTACTATGTCCACACTGGACCTCCAACATACACACTGGACCCCAGGCATGACACTGGACCTCCAACATACACACTGGACCCCAGGCATGACACTGGACCTCCAACGTACACACTGGACCCCAGGCATGACACTGGACGTAGAACGTACACACTAGACCAACAATGTACACACTGGACCTCCATTGAACACATTGGACCTATGGCCTAACACAGAACCTCTAACGTACACACTGGACCTCTATCGTACACGCAGAACTTTCAACATACACACCGGACCTCTACTGTACACACAGGAACTCTATCGTACACACTGGATCTCCAAAATACATACTAGACCTCCAACCTACATACTAGACCTCCAACCTACATACTAGACCTCCAACCTACATACTAGACCTCCAATCTAATCGTAACCTCCTAAATCAGACGGTCTAATCTCTTAAGAGGGGGACTATGTCGTGAAATACTGAGAGTTAATGATTCCCAGATAGACGACTGTATACACCGACTAACCAGGTAGAAGAAGGGTTAACAAACGAAGCAGTAAGGGTAACAAAAAACGGGTTGACCAGGCACAGGTGTTTATAGGTCAAGACAGAAGGGGCCGCCAACAGCCCAGGTAACAGTCGCGTGGAAAAATTGGTTTGAGACAAAGGCAGACAGTATTATTGGACAGCATATTGCGGTATGGATGTGAAACGGTTCAGAGCTGTAATTTTCCACTAACGATGATAATGAAGTCTGGATGTGAGGTGTCCAGCAAGGTCAAGGACTATGCGGCAAAAATGACCTATAAAGAGTGGCAACTCTTTGTGGAAGTTTAGTGTGATTCTTGGGTTTCATGAGACAAAGGATTATGGAAAGGGATGTGCTGCGTTCAGAAGAACGTTTGTGTATCTATTGTGCATTAGTACTCCCAATTCAGACTAGGATTATTATAAGGTATATTAGAGTATAGTTTTAGCATAGGAATATAGATGTGAGTGAATAGCATTTACCATGGCTTTCTATTAGTGGATAGTTTAGACTTTGGTGAATTCATATGTCTTATGCGGGTGTTCACTTCGGAAGCCTTGTCATTATGGCTGGAGAAGGACACTTGCATAAGTAGTGGTAAGGGGCGGATGCTTATCACGGGATCTGTTATACTTATCCACAGGTTCCAATCTCCTAGTGAAATCAGAGAAGAGATGAAGAGTACTACACTTGAACAAACAAAGTACCTACTTAGAACCAAAAAGAACACAGACATGGTTTAAGATGAAGAAATAATCAATTAAAATACAGAACACTGTATGCTCAAATGAATATACCACTAAAACACTTAAAAGGAAAAGATGTTAACCTGTGGCAAGCAGGGATACTTAAAACTACATACGTATTGTATGCATAAGGAAGAAAGAATAGACAAGTAAAACAATGCTAGTAGTAAAAGACTATAGGAAGAACTGTGACGATGTGGTGGTTTTTTCGATGTTGGATACTTACCGTCATGAAACAGATTCAGGCGCATTCATAAACTTACGGGACTTTTATTACGGTACCTTGACTCAGTGGTGAACAGTTTTTGTTTCATTCAATAACGGATTTACCATCAGATTCAAGCATACGGATCATCCCGGGTGAGCTCTGTCCCGTTTGATGTGCTGTCCTGTGATCTTGAAGAATGAAAGGGCGAGAAGCAACACAGCTGATAGACATTCAGAGTTCATATCTGGCAACCACACTAGAAGAACATACCAACTACATAGACAATATCCATACATACACCAGACATAGTTTTTATTAATAAATCTTTTATCTTATCGTTGAAAGGAACTGTTGTCGGAGTATGTGTTGAGGGAATAATAGAGAGAGAGAAAGAAATAGATATATGGAAGGGAAGATAGAAGAGAGGAGTGTAGACCAAAGTCAGTCAATAAGCCCAACAGATACTAAGTTTAAAGATGTGCTTGTTGATTCCAATCTCCTCTCGGGAATAACAGGACATAATTGGTGGAGCGAGCGGGGTAGGAAAAATACCCATATGACCTGGGCATAACAGGGCATATGCATAGAGGGGTACCTGCATATTGGCACAGGCATAGCGGAGTACCTGCATGTTGGGACATACTGATTGGAAGAAATATAAGTATACATTGATGACTTTTAATGGAAGGACGTCCATTGGATATATGGTGCCATTACATTTATGGTAGAAACATTTCATTAATGCTGGTGACTTTACAGTGAGAAAGTTCCAGACAGAGTGAATGTGGATAGATGGTAAGACACATTACATACCTAGTCACACGGTCACACGTCTACATAAGTCTTTATCCTATATCTCCTCTTGTGGATGAGAGAGTGGTTGTGATGTACTGTGTGGTGTTGTAGATTTATAATATTAGATAGACATAGATTAATGATATAGGGTCTAACTGGAATATAATTGTATAGTGAGTACTTCTTTACTGCCTTGAGGTGTCTTTACTCAACGTGCTGACTTATCTGCTGTAACTATGGCAACTCCTAAAGTAACTACAGCCGAACTGAGGGCCAACGGGGAGGCAATTGGTTTAGCTGGTTCCGAGCTAACGGATTACATACAAGAAAGAGAGCGAGAGTTTCGTCAAGCGGAAAGGGAGGAGCGTAAGGCCCAGTTGGAAGCAGAAAGGGAGGAGCGTAAGGCCCAGTTGGAAGCAGAAAGGGAGGAGCGGAAGGCCCAGTTGGATGCAGAAGAAGCCACAAAGATCAGAGAACATGAATACCGCATGAAAGAGCTAGAACTCAAGACTCAAACTAAGGGAGAAATAGATGGAGTGGAAGGAAATTCTTCTTCACCTGGTGCAACCCATATGAGTGGACATGGTTACCATGCCATGAAGTTTCCCTTAGCTGTCTACGATCAGTCTAAGGAACGCTTTGACCAGTACGCATCTCGTTTCGAAGCAATGTCAGTCGCTATGGGGCTGGATCGGAGCAGATGGGCTCTTAAACTATCCCAGGGATTAATCGGTTCGGGATTTGAGGTGTACACACGCTTACCACCAGGACAGGAAAATAATTACCAGGAATTAAAAGCCGCTTTGATGAAACATTTTGACATCACAGCACAAACGTATAGGAAGAAGTTTAGATCGTCTAGACGAGAGCCGGGAGAACTATTCGCCGCCTACAGTCTAAGGCTGAAATCCTATCTCCAGAAATGGATGGACTTGGCAGAATTCAAGAGGGATTATGAGAGTCTCGAAGAGATGATGGTGGTCGACCAGATGCGAAAGCAAATGTCGAAACCTCTCAGAACCTTCTTGGGAGAACAAGGGGCGGAACGGATTGATGTTGTGAATAAGCTGGCGGAAAGGTTTGTGGAAGTACATGGGGAAACTGAGGAACTAAGTACACAAACAAAAGGTCAGGAGAAACCAGAGAAAAAGAAACCTAAAAACTGGGAAGGAGAAAAAGTGGAACCTTATATAAAGCACACAGAGGAGAGTTCAGAGAAGGTGAAGGTAGGAAACCAGAGCACCTCGAATTCTCAAGCGAAACGACAGTGGTCTGAGAAGTGGTGTTCATTTTGCAAGGCGGCCTCTCACAACACCAAAGACTGCAGATCGAAACCTAAAAGTTCTTACTTTGCAGCATGCAAAGTGATTCCTACATCGGTGATCACAGACAAGGCTGAGGTCGGCGAAGGAGAAAGGAACAAAAAGGACACACGGAAACCTAGGAAAGGAACAGGGTGCACACACTGCCAGTCGATAACACATAATACTGTGGACTGCAGATGCAAGGCAAACGACGCCAATTGCATAACCAACCTCGAGGAATTAAAAGAGGAAGGCAAGGAAACGGTCAAGGAGATGAAAGACACTCAGGACCAAGAGAGACCACCTGTGGTGGAACTGATTGAAGTAAATGGCCAACAGGTTGCTTGTCTCTACGATACAGGTTTGGATGGGGAAGCGGTGGTGGACGCCAGCCTAGTAAGCCCAGACCAACTTACAGGGGAGACCATAGAGATACAGCCGGCAATGAGGAGTGCTGTTACCATGACGCTGCCAATCGCCAAGGTGGAGATTAAATCCAGGTACGTCACGGGCATTATTCCAGCTGCTGTATTATCTGACTCCTTATTTCCCATGATCATTGGTACGAAATATGTCTTTTTGGGAATGCCCAAACAGCCAACCCACAAGGGAACAGTAGTCAGTGGATCTCAAGGGAAGGAAAAAGAGGCAGAGACACTATGCGACAACTCAGGGATAGGAGAATTGCATACTGCCCAGAGGAAAGATACTACGTTGCATCCTTGCTACAGGAAGCTGCAAAGAAGTGCTGAGCCACCAGAACGGGGACAGTACTTTCTGAAGAATCAACTACTCTATCGGAGAGCTGGGAGGGGAGATAACCTGCATGAGCAGTGGGTGGTTCCAGAGACCCACCGTCCTCACATTCTTCAGAGTGGACACATCATAGGCGAGAATCGACATATGGGTGTCAGAGAGACCTTGCAGCAAATATCCGCCCATTATTGCTGGCCAGGAATGACCGGAGATGTACGCCGGTGGTTGAAGTCTTGTTCGGAGTGCCAGAACGCACCACCCAACAAGCGGACTAAGAGTAACATAGCTCTTAAAGTGGAAGACAAAGTGGAAGTGTGGGGTCCAGCAGAGACCAATATACTCCAAGTAGGATGGAAAGGACCTTATCCTGTGGAAAAGGGGGTGTCCAAGAACCTCTACAAAATACGGATCGGGGAAGAGAAGAAAAATCTCCCTAGACATCTCATTGGGAAATATGAAGAGAGATCCGGGAGCAAAACTTCGCACTTTATGGTGATGGCAGCCATTGGGACAAAAGTTACCAGTCCAGACGAAGACCAGAGATCGCGAGTACAACATAGGAGGGACTATGGGATAGTACGTGATAGGTCAGATTTACCCAACGACAGGAGGAGGGAAATCCCACGTCAGGGAAAGGACAAGAGGGAAACTTTCCCCAGTAACCAAGTTCAAAAGGGGTGGGTAACGTCGGAAAAGACGCGGAATACCCAGGACTCCAACCGAAGATTGGCTGACCAGATACAATATCGCCCAAGATGGTCCTGGAAGCAAAAGTCCAGGAGATTTGGGAAAGACGACTCGGTCCATCGAGGACGAGGTGGCACATCCCCAGAGGCAAAGCCGGGGGAAACCAAGAGGACATGGAAGCAGTGTTACAATCAGGATGGGAAAATCTGTCTGTATTGTGAGCCGTCGCTGACGCAAGTCGAAAGTAGGTCGACCGGACGTACAGGAGCGAGGAGCCAACACTAGTTTCAGTCGTGAGTAGTATAGTAGGGTGTCAATTAGAGCGCCTACTGGATAATGTGAGGATCCAATCATATCATCAACACGTGATGTTAATAGCTACTTCGCAGAAGCTCAACGCACGGTGGATGTGATGGACGTTGTTGCTGCAACAGGACTTCACAGTGGAATACATTTATGGCAAGGAGAATGTAGGAGCAGATTTCTTATCCAGACATCCAGCTCCGGAGGAAGAAGACTAGGGTTGTGGATCATGGGAATCAAACCTACAGTGAGAAAGATTCGACGCGGTCTAATCTCTTAAGAGGGGGACTATGTCGTGAAATACTGAGAGTTAATGATTCCCAGATAGACGACTGTATACACCGACTAACCAGGTAGAAGAAGGGTTAACAAACGAAGCAGTAAGGGTAACAAAAAACGGGTTGACCAGGCACAGGTGTTTATAGGTCAAGACAGAAGGGGCCGCCAACAGCCCAGGTAACAGTCGCGTGGAAAAATTGGTTTGAGACAAAGGCAGACAGTATTATTGGACAGCATATTGCGGTATGGATGTGAAACGGTTCAGAGCTGTAATTTTCCACTAACGATGATAATGAAGTCTGGATGTGAGGTGTCCAGCAAGGTCAAGGACTATGCGGCAAAAATGACCTATAAAGAGTGGCAACTCTTTGTGGAAGTTTAGTGTGATTCTTGGGTTTCATGAGACAAAGGATTATGGAAAGGGATGTGCTGCGTTCAGAAGAACGTTTGTGTATCTATTGTGCATTAGTACTCCCAATTCAGACTAGGATTATTATAAGGTATATTAGAGTATAGTTTTAGCATAGGAATATAGATGTGAGTGAATAGCATTTACCATGGCTTTCTATTAGTGGATAGTTTAGACTTTGGTGAATTCATATGTCTTATGCGGGTGTTCACTTCGGAAGCCTTGTCATTATGGCTGGAGAAGGACACTTGCATAAGTAGTGGTAAGGGGCGGATGCTTATCACGGGATCTGTTATACTTATCCACAGGTTCCAATCTCCTAGTGAAATCAGAGAAGAGATGAAGAGTACTACACTTGAACAAACAAAGTACCTACTTAGAACCAAAAAGAACACAGACATGGTTTAAGATGAAGAAATAATCAATTAAAATACAGAACACTGTATGCTCAAATGAATATACCACTAAAACACTTAAAAGGAAAAGATGTTAACCTGTGGCAAGCAGGGATACTTAAAACTACATACGTATTGTATGCATAAGGAAGAAAGAATAGACAAGTAAAACAGTGCTAGTAGTAAAAGACTATAGGAAGAACTGTGACGATGTGGTGGTTTTTTCGATGTTGGATACTTACCGTCATGAAACAGATTCAGGCGCATTCATAAACTTACGGGACTTTTATTACGGTACCTTGACTCAGTGGTGAACAGTTTTTGTTTCATTCAATAACGGATTTACCATCAGATTCAAGCATACGGATCATCCCGGGTGAGCTCTGTCCTGTTTGATGTGCTGTCCTGTGATCTTGAAGAATGAAAGGGCGAGAAGCAACACAGCTGATAGACATTCAGAGTTCATATCTGGCAACCACACTAGAAGAACATACCAACTACATAGACAATATCCATACATACACCACACATAGTTTTTATTAATAAATCTTTTATCTTATCGTTGAAAGGAACTGTTGTCGGAGTATGTGTTGAGGGAATAATAGAGAGAGAGAAAGAAATAGATATATGGAAGGGAAGATAGAAGAGAGGAGTGTAGACCAAAGTCAGTCAATAAGCCCAACAGATACTAAGTTTAAAGATGTGCTTGTTGATTCCAATCTCCTCTCGGGAATAACAGGACAGACCTCCAACCTACATACCAGACCTCCAACCTACATACTAGAACTCCAACCTGCATACTAGACCTCCAACCTACATACTAGACCTCCAACCTGCATACTAGACCTCCAACGTACATACTAGACCTCCAACCTACATACTAGAACTCCAACCTACATACTAGACCTCCAACCTACATACTAGACCTTCAAACTACATACTAGACCTCCAACCTACATACTAGACCTCCAACTTACATACTAGACCTCCAACATACATACTAGACCTCCAACCTACATACTAGACCTCCAACCTACATACTAGACCTCCAACCTACATACCAGACCTCTAACCTACATACTAGACCTCCATCCTACATACTAGACCTCCAACCTACATACTAGACCTCCAACCTACATACTAGACCTCCAACCTACATACTTGACCTCCAACCTACATACTAGACCTCCAACCTACATACTAGACCTCCAACCTACATACTTGAAGTCCAACCTACATACTAGACCTCCAACCTGCATACTAGACCTCCAACCTACATACTAGACATCCAACCTGCATACTAAACCTCAAACCTACATACTAGACCTCCAACCTGCATACTAGACCTCCAACCTACATACTAGACATCCAACCTGCATACTAAACCTCCAACCTACATACTAGATCTCCAACCTACATACTAGACCTCCAACCTGCATACTAGACCTCCAACCTACATACTACACCTCCAATCTACATACTAGACCTCCAACCTACATACTAGACCTCCAACATACATACTAGACCTCCAACCTACATACTAGACGTCCAACCTACGTACTAGACGTCCAACTTACGTACTAAACCTCCAACCTACATACTAGATCTCCAACCTACATACTAGACCTCCAACCTACATACTAGACCTCCAACCTACATACTAAACCTCCAACCTACATACTAGATCTCCAACCTACATACTAGACCTCCAACCTACATACTAGACCTCCAACCTACATACTAGACCTCCAACCTACATACTAGACCTCCAACCTACATACTAGACCTCCAACCTACATACTAGACCTCCAACCTACATACTAGACCTCCAACCTACATACTAGACCTCCAACCTACATACTAGACCTCCAACCTACATACTTGACCCCCAACCTACATACTAGACCTCCACCCTACATACTAGACCTCCAACCTACATACTAGACCTCCAACCTACATACTTGACCTCCAACCTACATACTAGACCTCCAACCTACATACTAGACCTCCGACCTACATTCTAGACCTCCAACCTGCATACTAGACCTCCAACCTACATACTAGACCTCCAACCTGCATACTAGACCTCCAACCTACATACTTGACCTCCAACCTACATACTAGACCTCCAACCTGCATACTAGACCTCCAACCTACATACTAGCCTCCAACCTACATACTAGACCTCCAACCTACATATCAGACCTCCAACCTACATACTAGAACTCCAACCTGCATACTAGACCTCCAACCTACATACTAGACCTCCAACCTGCATACTAGACCTCCAACCTACATACTAGACCTCCAGCCTACATACTAGAACTCCAACCTACATACTAGACCTCCAGCCTACATACTAGAACTCCAACCTACATACTAGACCTCAAACCTACATACTAGACCTCCAACCTACATACTAGACCTCCAACCTACATACTAGACCTCCAACCTACATACTAGACCTCCAACCTACATACTAGACCTCCAACCTACATACTAGACCTCCAACCTACATACTAGACTTCCAACCTACATACTAGACCTCCAACCTACATACTAGACCTCCATCCTACATACTAGACCTCCAACCTTCATACTAGACCTCCAACCTACATACTAGACCTCCAACCTATATACTTGACCTCCAACCTACATACTAGACCTCCAACCTACATACTAGACCTCCAACCTACATACTTGAACTCCAACCTACATACTAGACCTCCAACCTGCATACTAGACCTCCAACCTACATACTAGACCTCCAACCTGCATACTAGACCTCCAACCTACATACTAGACCTCCAACCTACATACTAGAACTCCAACCTACATACTAGACCTTCAACCTGCATACTAGACCTCCAACCTGCATACTAGACCTCCAACTTGCATACTAGACCTCCAACCTACATACTAGATCTCCAACCTACATACTAAACCTCCAACCTGCATACTAGACCTCCAACCTACATACTAAACCTCCAACCTACATACTAGACCTCCAACCTACATACTAGACCTCCAACCTACATACTAGACCTCCAACCTACATACTAGACCTCCAACCTACATACTAAACCTCCAACCTACATACTAGACCTCCAACCTACATACTAAACCTCCAACCTACATACTAGACCTCCAACCTGCATACTAGACCTCCAACCTACATACTAGACATCCAACCTGCATACTAGATCTCCAACCTACATACTAGACCTCCAACCTGCATACTAGACATCCAACCTACATACTAGACCTCCAACCTACATACTAGACCTCCAACCTACATACTAGACCTCCAACCTACATACTAGACCTCCAACCTGCATACTAGACCTCCAACCTATATACTAGACCTCCAACCTACATACTAGACCTCCAACCTGCATACTAGACCTCCAACCTACATACTTGACCTCCAACCTACATACTAGACCTCCAACCTACATACTAGACCTCCAACCTACATACTAGACCTCCAACCTACATACTAGACCTCCAACCTACATACTAGACCTCCAACCTACATACTAGAACTCCAACCTGCATACTAGACCTCCAACCTACATACTAGACCTCCAACCTGCATACTAGACCTCCAACCTACATACTAGACCTCCAACCTACATACTAGAACTCCAACCTACATACTAGACCTCCAACCTACATACTAGTCCTCCAACCTACATACTAGTCCTCCAACCTACATAATAGAACTCCAACCTACATACTAGACCTCCAACCTACATACTAGACCTCCAACCTACATACTAGACCTCCAACCTACATACTAGACCTCCAACCTACATACTAGACCTCCAACCTACATACTAGACCTCCAACCTACATACTAGACCTCCAACCTACATACTAGACCTCCAACCTACATACTTGACCTCCAACCTACATACTAGACCTCCAACCTACATACTTGACCTCCAACCTACATACTAGACCTCCAACCTACATACTTGACCTCCAACATACATACTAGACCTCCATCCTACATACTAGACCTCCAACCTACATACTAGACCTCCATCCTACATACTAGACCTCCAACCTACATACTTGACCTCCAATCTACATACTAGACCTCCAACCTACATACTAGACCTCCAACCTACATACTTGACCTCCAACCTACATACTAGACCTCCAACCTACATACTAGACCTCCAACCTGCATACTAGACCTCCAACCTACATACTAGATCTCCAACCTACATACTAAACCTCCAACCTGCATACTAGACCTCCAACCTACATACTAAACCTCCAACCTACATACTAGACCTCCAACCTACATACTAGACCTCCAACCTACATACTAGACCTCCAACCTACATACTAGACCTCCAACCTACATACTAAACCTCCAACCTACATACTAGACCTCCAACCTACATACTAAACCTCCAACCTACATACTAGACCTCCAACCTACATACTAAACCTCCAACCTACATACTAGACCTCCAATCTGCATACTAGACCTCCAACCTACATACTAAACCTCTAACCTGCATACTAGATCTCCAACCTACATACTAGACCTCCAACCTGCATACTAGACCTCCAACCTACATACTAAACCTCCAACCTACATACTAGATCTCCAACCTACATACTAGACCTCCAACCTGCATACTAGACCTCCAACCTACATACTAAACCTCCAACCTACATACTAAACCTCCAACCTACATACTAGATCTCCAACCTACATACTAGACCTCCAACCTGCATACTAGACCTCCAACCTACATACTAGACCTCCAACCTGCATACTAGACCTCCAACCTACATACTAAACCTCCAACCTACATACTAGACCTCCAACCTACATACTAGACCTCCAACCTACATACTAGACCTCCAACCTACATACTAGACCTCCAACCTACATACTAGACCTCCAACCTACATACGAGACCTCCAACCTATATACTAGACCTCCAACCTACATACTAGACCTCCAACCTACACACTAGACCTCCAACCTACATACTAGACCTCCAACCTACATACTAGACCTCCAACCTACACACTAGACCTCCAACCTACATACTAGACCTCCAACCTACATACTAGACCTCCAACCTACATACTAGACATACAAACGAATCCTGCAGTGTGGACACAGGCCCTCCAAAAGCTGAAAACCATATCGACTAAACAGTAAGTCAGAGAAACGTGTCTTAATATTGCTTCTCTTAAACAATATCCTAAAATATTATCAACTATAGTCTGAGCCAATAATTCTAGTGTTTGGCCTACGTCGTAGGCTTGAACATCTCTAAATCTGAACTATCAAAATGAAACGGAAGCCCCATTGAGATCAAGTAAAATGAAACAATGAACTTATTAAGTATGGTAGCACATTACGTCATTGAGCAGTTGCCTTGCACGGTTGGCACTACCAAGTAGAGATATCACAAAACGGTTACATCCTGATTGTTGGCTTGAAAACTACGGAAATCCTATTGGGTCAAAGTTAATATTTTGTGACACTGGTTTTTTATTTATGGTGAGGCGTGGCTGTGGAGTTACGGTGTCCGCTTCATGCTCACCGGGGACCGGGTTTGATTTTAGCATAAGGCTGGGGATGCTTTCACGAGCTATTGCTATGTAAGTGTATCTCAAGTTTCACTGATCTCTCCGGTAGTGAGGTAGAATATGCATAGCCTTCACGGCGAGTAAGCAAAGGAAAGTGGAGATGCACGTAAAACATCCCAGAGTATTTGAAATTGGCAATAAAAAAGTCGCTTAAAAGTCGACTGGATCGACTTTATTGCACCGGGTTTTATCCCATATGGCTCGGTCTCTTTCCGCAGCGCGGAAAGCGTCGCACAAAACACGAACTCTGTAGCTCTAGCGACGACCCACAGGAGGCTCCGAAAATTTTCACTCGTGAACCGAAGAATGCGGCCCGGAATCGAACCCACAACCTTCGGAACCCGAGTCAAACAGCTTGACCAGTTCGCCACAGAGATTTCCTAAATTGGCAATAAATACATAATACATAATACACACATACATACACATACACAAACTTACATACACATCTATACATACACCAATACAAACACCAGCATAAGCATACACTGATGCTAACACACGTACACATCAAAGTACAAACTTTTACACACACACACACACACACACACACACACACACACACACACACACACACACACACACATTCAGACACATATGTTAAAACACAGATCACTGAAAGCACACAGACACTAACGTACACGCAAATACATCCAAGCTGTTTATCTCCAGTCTGGAAGCTGGCCGCCCTGCGTTGATTTCGTTAATGTTAGCGTCGATCATTCCGAAACAATGGCAAACTACTGAATGTAAAAATTACCTTGTAAATCACAAATAGCAACACACACACACACAAAAGAAAGAAAACCAGGGTTTAAAAACTACGAGTTTCCGTAGTAAACACAAAAGCAACAAACAATAAGTTGCACTATTTATTGCCTGGTATATTTCGCTGCATCTCGTCAGGTGCATAACCGAGAAGATTATGCATCAGATCTCATTAACATAAAGTTAGTTGCGTATCCTTTACAGGACGTGGCAGTCAACGCAACCATTTCTTGGCTGTTTGTGATTCCTGGACAAGTTTACGTTCAGTAGTTTACCATTGCTCTCTGAACGACCGGCACTCATACCATTGTATTTGTATAGAAACAAACGCAAGGCGGTCTGCCCTCAAATCACTCGCAACTATATTTCAAATAGGATATGCAGGATTACGAATCGCTTTTGTAACGCCTTCAACACGGTGCTGGCCTCACTATAATATGCAGTGAATAAATGAATAATACGGTTTTCCCCTATATAGTCTCATTCTCAGCTCCGAGCCGTAAAACCTCCACAGATGAGAAGTCTGCCCCCTGGGATTTCCTCCAGCTCCTTCAACCAGTCCCAATGTACCTTAGTGACAACAGCGGACCTCCAACGTACTTCTCGTCCTTGACTTGGGAGCGTTAATTACAAGTACCTCAGAAATCTGAATGGGTCCTCATGGTGGTGAGGCACACTGCTATAAGGGAAACCTAATCCACACGCAAATATCAGTTCAGTATACGAGAAGTGGTTGCATGTTTTATGGACTACACTTGAGTTCAAAGCGCGCGGACCCCCCCCCCCCCCTCTCCCCTGCCCCCCCCCCCCAAAAAAAAAAAAAAACCTGTATGGCTTCGCTACACGGTTTAATGGGGATAAGAACGCAAACCTAACCCAAGACTCGCGTTCACAATCTACTCGTTTTTTTTTTTTTTTTTTGGGGGGGGGGGGGATTTATCTTGCCTGTTTAAGCTTTACTGCAGTTTCCCTTATTCTTGTTTACCATTGTCCATTCTCATGAACTGCTACTTTATATTTCACGTTTCGGCTTTCGTAGTTTGTCACATTGTTGTTTCATGTAGTTTTGTGTTTGTTTGCTCTATGCTGACGAAGGCTTTGGCCGCAACGTCCAATTTGTTTCTTGTAGCCGTGTTTCAGTAAAGCTCACAATCTACTTCTCGTTTTTTTTTTTTTTTGGGGGGGGGGGGTGATTCATTCTTGCCGTGTGAAATGACGAGCACTGACCGCCGATGCTTATCGGCATGGCACATGGAGTTGATATTTGTCTACAGTGAAACATCACTGTAGGCCGTTTTGTATCTCTGGCTCATAGACTTGGGCAATCTTAAGATGGCGAACAATGCCCCGCCGCGCCTTTTACCACCCCACAACAATTACTCCTATCAAGCACATAATAGAACCAGAAACGGATGGATTAAACAGGGTAATCGGCTGTTGACCTTTCTCCGAGACAGGTCATATAACAATTCTGTGTATCCACGGAACTGATAACAATACTAGCGACAGGGTTGGCGAAGGGAGAGTTGGGCAAGTCACACAATGGCGTGTTGTTACGCGCGGTCCATGCAATCACCGATACCGCGAAAGTATGTATAAACATAAACAGTAAATAGACGGGTGGGTGTATCCGGATGTTTGAAACTGTGTCGTCTTATCAACTAAGTCGCGCTATCTAGATATCCTGTTGTCTCATCGTTCCTTTGCCATGGGATAATCATGTCCACATAAGTAATGCCAATGGATGCATTTAAAATACTGGAATAAGCTATTTTAGATGGAGTGAACCAGGGATGAGGGAGGGAACGGCAATACAGCAGTTATAGACACATTTCAAAAGAAGAAGAAGAAGAAGAAGAAGAAGAAGAAGAAGAAGAAGAAGAAGAAGAAGAAGAAGAAGAAGAAGAAGAAGAAGAAGAAGAAGAAGAAGAAGAAGAAGAAAGGGAACTAGACAACTCAGGCCTAGTATGTGTGAAATTATATCACTGTATTCCCTTTTGGCCGTATCTATCGTAGGAGTTAAATTTGCCTTTTTGTCTCATCCTCCTCCTCCTCCTCCTCCTTCTCTTCTTCTTCTTCTTCTTCTCTTCTTCTTCCTCTTCTTTTCCTCTTCTTCCTTCTTCGGTTGCTTCCTCCTCTTCTTCTTCCCCTTCTTCTTCTGGAGTGTTATGCATTATTGTGAAAAACACGTTTCACTTGAGCCCACCTACCATATCAGTTGTCCAAGGTTTAATTCCCCAATGTGTCGGGAATTCATCGTAGTCCACACGCATGCAACTACTTTTAGTGCACTGGACTGATCTTTGCGTGTGGTTACTAAATTCTAAATTAAGTTGCATGTCCTTCACAGGACGTAGCAGTCAATCCCAGCATTTTCGCTGTTCGTGATTCCTGGGCAAATTTTACGTTCAGTAGTTTGCCATTGTTTTCTGAACGACCGGCTCCTATACCTTTTTTCGAAAACACCACCACCGCTGTGTTTCGAACCCAGGTATGCGGGCTCACAAACCGCGTTCGCAAGCCCTTAGCCACAGAGCCAGTGTCCCTCACCTTCAGGGGAACACACTCAGACTTCAGAGCTAACCACAAAATAATGAAACCGAAACTACTGCGTTTACGCGTTCAGACATTTGACGTTTGCCATGAAATAGTTCTACTTAACGAAAATCTAGAAGTATTCGGATTTAATTAAATCATTAATTTGACTGGGGGAAAAAACGGGACACTGAGTATCCCGAAAACATTTTTCGGCACGGTGAATAATTTTATGGAAAACCGGGACGTCTGGCAATCTTAATCTTCAAGAAAGTGGAAGAAATAGATTTGTATAACTATATCACACGGCCAATCCTTTTTCCCCCCCTCTCACAGCCCGTCCACACACACCTCTCCTGTCTACAGTTTTTATTGTGTTATTTCGTTTCATAATGTGTTATCTCCGTGACACCGTACCCGATTTCTGCTACAATATAAGTATTATACTATACGTGCTCCAGAAATGCTTTCCTGCAGACACAAGATGGCGAACCATTTCGGCTGCACTTAGAAAAACTCCCGCCATAAGATATCATCCCTAGCTCACCCAGGAAGAATGTTAATTCTTGCACTTGCCTGACTTTTAGAAGGAATAATAGGAAAATTAAAACTGGAAAGTGTGTTGGTTATAAGAACATGTTCATAAATACCGGAGAACATTGCGGCGACATATCTTCGTAAGCAAATACAATAACATCAACTAATCATCATCAGCATTATGAGCCTTGCCAGGTGGCGTAGACGTTCATGCAATTTCCTTAACTCTCTGTCATTGGTTATCAGGATAAACTCTGCTCATGATATTCCTCCATGCCACCATCTCAGTCCATCCAGCATCATTATCTCTTGGCCTGCTTCTGCCTCTTTCCCCGCTGGTCTTTCGAGTTGTCACGGTGTTCTGCAAAGCCTCTATTCTCGTTACGTTTCCAAAGAATACTGCTGGTCTTTCTTACAGTTGTAAATAATGTTCTAAACATTGATATTTATTTGATGTTCTAAGTATCAAATACAGACTATTAAAAAAAAAAAAAAACTACCTACGGCATCATTCCATTTCTGTAATTCGTGGTTGACAACAGTGGGGGATTGGCCCTGTGGCAAGATGTTATGCAATGGTCTTTTATGCAGTGGTCCCTTTGTGCAGTGGGCCCCCTTATGCAGTGGGTCCATATAAACAGTGGATCCCTTATGACGTTGGTTCCCATATGACGTGGGTCCTTTATACAGTGGGTTCTTTATACAGTGGGCCCCTCCCCCCCCTTGCACAGTGGGTCCTCTTATGACGTGGGTTCCCCTGTACAGTGGGTCCCTTATAAAGTGGGTCCCCTTGTACAGTGGGTCCCTTATACAGTGGGTCCCCTTATGACGTGGGTTCCCCTTTACAGTGGGTCCCTTATAAAGTGGGTCCCCTTGTACAGTGGGTCCTTTATACAGTTTGTCCCCTTATGACGTGGGTCCCCTTATACAGTGGATCCCCTTATACAGTGGGTCCCCTTAAACATGAGACAATATATGAAAAATTTAATGACCTTTCAGTCCTGGCAACCAACATTGTTAGAGCCAGTCCGCGACTGATTGGCTGCAAGCGGCAGCCATAATAATCAACAAGCACTCAGGAACATTTCAGTGGGTGTCGAGTGTGTCAGACAAGAGCCCTTGATTTGTTTTCATTATCAATCAATGAATCGATCAATCAGATGCCGTCTCCACAATGAAGGTTGGCTGCAATGGATCTCGAACACTGTCTATCTTTCACCTTGATTGTACATTCCTTTAGAGTGCTGTCCGCCCATCTCTTGATGTTATCATCCACCTTTTATCGATTGTCTACCTCTTGTTTGCTTGCCTTCAACCTTACTCTCTAGTATGATTTTGTTATGTCTTATAACGTGGACGAAATATTTAACTTGCCTCATTTTTAAAATTTTTTTTCGTCAACTCTCTTCTTTTCATTCCCAGTTTTTCTGTAACCTCTGCATTTGATTGCGACCCCCCCCCCCACCCCACCCCCACCCCCCATAAAATACGACATATTCTTCTGTTTATTCGCATTTCCAGGGCATCTATGCGACTTTTTAATTACTTGATCGTTGTTCAGGTTTCTAACCCTTTTTGTCCAGTCGCGATTTTGTCGCGATATAGTAGTATTGATAATATACATAACATTGAATAATTCTTATGTTTAATGCAATGTTAATCTCTCTTGAGGTTAATACAGATTTCATGTTGTTGAAACATGTTTGGCCATTCCTGTGCTCTTTTTGATTTGTGTTTCATTTCTGCCATCACATGTCCAAGACAGGCAAAACTTGTTATTATCATTATACAATTAGCATATAATGAAATGTAAGTCAGGTCTTAGTCAGATATGACTGAGCTACCGTATGACAGTAGATGGTACTGAATGCTTTCTATTAGCGCTGAATTTTGGGCGGCGCTTACCAAACCCGACACCCCACATTCACCAACCGCTTGGGGCAAAAGAGCGCAATTGGGAGGGTACAAGCTTTATCTTGGTGCGAGGAAATGCAACCTAAAGACTAAACGTCATGGCGGTGCAGAACAGGTCCCAAGCCTTGGTCGGCAAATGGTATAGGGTTGAACCTCCGACGGACGGACTGTTCGAGCATTCTTTACTGATCCTGCAGCTTCAGCTGTTTGTCTTGTTCCAGATGTATTGGTGTTACCTTTCCTCTGGACTAAACAGGGCAGGCCGAGAGAGGGATCATACTGCATGGGCAACACCTAAGCCTTATATTTCAGCCCAGGCTTTGCGCTATGGAGAGGTTGTTATGCCTTTTTTGAAGCACGCTGTAACAAACTACATCTGTCAAAACGGCAAGGTGCCAGTAGTAGTATAATGAGATAGACATAACGATACCAGGGATCGTGACTATTGGTCATAGCAAACATAACCCATAGGGTGCTGATGACATCATCTTGACAGCCATAAATCAATCACCATCTTGACAGCCATAAATCAGAACATGACAATTACCGTGGTCGGAGAAGGTGAAGGACAAGGCCACCGCTTGAATAATAGAAAGATAGAAGTGATGGTAATATCAAAAACAACAAATTACAGTCAGTGGTATTAATTGGGGCAAGTAAGGAAATTAAAATATCTAAGCACATGGATAACATCAGATTTATTATGACTCGAAGAGATAAAAGAATAGAATAAAACAAGCAAAACCGTATTTTATCAAATACATAAATAAATCTCTGTCATTGGACGTTAGAAAAAGAATTATCGCATGTTACATATAAGTAATTTTAATGTATGTCTGTAAATTCTTGACAGTTAACAAATAATGTAGACAAAAAAGTTTTATAATATATACATATGCTGGACACGCATGTAACAAATCGTTAACTGCTATTTTACCAGCTTCACAGTTCATCGGTATCTCATATTTTTAGTTTATTGAACATGTGGCAGTTCAGCCTGCTGTGTCCTGTACGTAATCTGAAGATTGTAACTTGCTCTTTTCTGTTGAGTTGGTAATATGGATCGTGCTTCCGGTATCCTGGATGCTTTGATTTTCATGAGGTTCTAGAGTTGCTTTTTATAAATCTCTTGACCTCTTCGTAGGCTATATGAATGTTCTGAATCAGCTGAGTTCTTGCTTGCTTGCTTGCTTGTGTTCGTTGGCTTGAGCTCCAACGCGAAGTCCTGTATGTCGGATGAAGACATCCTGTTGTCCAACATCAGTGTGATATCATACAGGACCTGAGGTTTGCGTGAGTATCCGTTGTCCCATGTCTGGCTTATTGGTGTGCAGACTGGTGGTTCCTCGCCGTACAGGCAGACACTCTCCGACTTCGGAGGAATCGGCGATCCTACTGACTTTAGCCAGGACCCCGAAGGGACCTGTTGCCCAGAACGCTCGACGAGGACGCGTCAATAGGTCTTGGCCAGTATATAACCCGGCCCTGGTGCCTTGGAAACACCTCTGCGTCCCTAGCTGAGTTCTGATTTCTATTATATTCATATGTTTTCACAATAAGATGTATATCAATTCACATGTTTTCACATTAATATTTCTATTACATTCACATGTTTTTATAATAAGATGTCTATTATATTCACACGTTTTCATAATAGGATTTACATTACGTTGACATGTTTTAATCATCATCAACCGATGTCTTCGTATTCGCCATGTGTCTCCAACATCTGTCCTACGTCTTCATGGTACATTCACACAACCTTCTTCAGATCTAGCTCTTAGTGTTGTCTATCCGCTTTTAACATTGTCTTCCTCTTGCACCCCAAGCATCTACTGTTGACAGTGTCTTGCTCTTGCACCCCATAGCATCTACTGTTAACAGTGTCTTCCTCTTGCACCCCATAGCATCCACTGTTACCAATGTCTTCCTCTTGTACCTCAAGCATCTACTTTTAACAGTGTTTTCCTCTTGCACCCCAAGCATCTACTTTTAACATTGTCTTCCTCTTGCACCCCAATCATCTACTTTTAACAGTATCTTCCTCTTGCACTCTAAACATCCACCTTTAACATTGTTTTCATCACCCATTGCGTGCCGATTGATGTACTAAAACACGACATTGGCGCCATATGTTAAATCAAGTGTGTAAAAATATAAACCGACGATATATTAGACATTCATTGAGAAAACCTGACAATAGTGTATGCAGAAAGGTCTTTGTGTGGAAACCACAGGGCACAAGAAATAGAGGAAGTCCCAAAAGCACACGGAGAAGAGAAGTAGAGACAGGCGTGAACAATATAGGGAGGACAAGGATAAAACTGTAACTTGGGGAAGTAAATACATACAAGTACCTCAAAAGTCGGAGTGGGTTCGTCTCATAGCGAGGGTCACTGATAATAAGGAAAGCTAACCCACGTGCACAAATCAGTCCAGTGCACAAGAAGTAGTATGCACTACGCTTGAGTTCAATGCGAGTAAACGCGAAAAAAGTTAAGAGTTCACTTGGATTGCAGTATTCCCACAGCAACCGCTACCCTGCGTGGGGGATGCGTGGTCTCGAGGTATGGTGTCCGCCTCGAGTGCTGGAGGTCCCCGGTTCAAGCCCCGGTGTCGACCGGGATTTTTTATCGTGGACTTCTAGTAACAAAATTTCCCCTGGTCTCTGGGTAGTGAGATCGGACGCCCGTGTGTATTGTTGCGCACGTAAAAAATTCCTTGGCAGTTAGAAATCGAAAAAGAGTAGCCCAACGACGCTGCCCGGGCAAAATTTCGAGTAAAAAATCTATCCAAAGTATTTCAGGATCCTCGCCGTGCTACGGAGTTCGTGCACTGAGCTGCGTTTCTCCAAACTCAGGTTTGAGTTAGGAGAAGAACGGAGCACTTATGGGTTACACCCGTGTGCCGTGATGTTGATCCATCGACTAAACCAAACTAAACTAAACTAAACCGCTACCCCCTTGTTTTCGATACCTAAGAGATATTTTTGTTTGTTTTTGTTTTTGAACATTTGTTTTGTGTCCTTTTATAGCAGAGCTGTCGATATTTGCGCTTTTCGGCCGACATATCCGATTTCTTTGCAACGTTTGTTGACTAGGTTAACCTTCCCCGGGGAGATAGGCAAGACAACAGACAGATGAATAGATTCACTTCCGTGATTACAACGGCCAGCCAGCTAGCAGACGTGGAAACGCCGCCAGTACACAGGTCAAGTTGTTCGCCCGCCACGCAATCATTCGGTCAGGGCGCTAGCCTGTAGCGTTCTAGAGGCCTGGTGTCTGGCAAGTTGATTTATATTCCTTAGCTATTTTTTCAAACCGCGGCTCCGCGGGAAAGGCGTTACTGACGCGGCTCGTAATACCGTATACCTGCGATCGAAACACAGCTGTTGGCGATTTGGCAGCAGACCGCATTGCGTTGGTTTTTACGAAACGGTGTGGGTGCCGCTCGTTTAGAAGGAAATGGAAAACTACTAAAGAGATCATCAACAGCAACAAGTGCTGGTGTTGCCTGCGACGTCCTGTAAAGAATATGCACCTAACTTTCATTTTTCAAACTGGGTTCACAGTTTATTGAATGCAGCCGTTAGATGACGCTGGGGTTGGGAGAAGTTACGGTGTCTACCTCAGACACTGGAGGTATGGGGTTCGATCCCTGCGGGGGTGGGGGGGGGGGTTATTTACAAGAACCACTGGTATCTTATAGGCATATTATTGGCATCTATCACACACCCCTCTGGTCGCTTGGGTAGTTAAATCCTATACATACCCTTCTCCAATAAGGGCCAAAAACCGGAGGTCCTGTGCGCAGGTCCTAAACGTTCATATTCCCACGGCAGTTGAGAATCGTGAAGAGTAGGCCGTAAAGCCCTTGCTATGGTAAAATTGTTAGGAAAAAGTAAAACCTACCCACGGGTAGATAGAGCCGGCTTCCTTGGGTGGAATCTGTCTAGAGGAGGCAAACATGATGCAAATGCATGCTGAAGTTGGATGTACTCACCTTTGTGACACATCAATAGTTGTGGCGCATGCTGAAGTTGGATATAGTTATACTAACCTTTGAGATACATCATTAGTTGTGGCGCATGCTGAAGTTGGATATACTAACCTTTGAGATACATAATTAATTGTGACGCATGCTGAAATTGGATATACTGACCTTTGTGATACATCATTAGTTGTGACGCACTCCTCTCGAAAGAGGAACGTAAAAGGAGAAGAAGACAGCGGTTTAAATCTCGTGCCTCGCATCATATGCGGGACGGTAAGATCGTCACGGTGCAAATTGCAGGAGCGCGGTCGGAAAAGCGTTCGATGCCAGTCCTCGTCGTTGGCTACGCGTCCTTGATTCTGGTACGTAAATTAAAAGTACATCAGAAGTCAGAGTGGGTTCGCCTGATGGCGCGGGACGCTGGTAATAGGGAAAGTTAATCCACATTTCTCCTTTTGGACTGTTCGGATTCGAAGCGAGCTAACGGGGGAAGGATGGGTGAGAACTCTCATAGTCCCCTATGGGAGGGAGACTAACCACCAAAACATCCATGCAACGCATGCTTTCCTTGTCCGCTAATAGAGGAAAAGACTGTTTCTATGTGCACTCAGGCCGATAGCATGGCCGCCTTATCAAAATACAGCCCCTTAGAAAGTTCCTGCTTTGGAACACATTTTTCTTTGTTGTTTTATGGTATTCGTATCCTGCTCGCAGTCTTCTTTATCGCGTAATGTTATGTTCTTGCAATTTAATATCCTGTAGGTTATGTAATCCTGTTATTTATGTCTTAATATTTCTGCTTAGTGTATTTTGTGTTTGCTTTGTTTGTTGCTTTAATCGTATTTACAGCAAACTAACGACTTCTTCTACCTCTCGTTCTTCTTCTTCTTCTTCTTCTTCTTCTTCTTCTTCTTCTTCTTCTTCTTCTTCTTCTTCTTCTTCTTCTTCTTCTTCTTCTTCTTCTTCTTCTTCTTCTTCTTCTTCTTCTTCTTCTTCTTCTTCTTCTTCTTCTTCTTCTTCTTCTTCTTCTTCTTCTTCTTCTTCTTCTCCTCCTCGCATCTAAGGAGAGCATAATAACATGTAAGTACTGGCCCAGTAGCCGCCTCCGCGGCGAAGGCGTTACGGACGCAGTTCGTAATCCCGCATACCCGCGTTCGAAACACAGCTGTGTTGGTTTATTAGGAAATGGGGCGCTGGTTGTTCAGAAAGCAATGGTAAACTACTGAACGTAAACTTGCCCAGGAATAACGAACAGCCAAAAATGCTGGAGTTGACTGCTACGTCCTGTAAATGACATGCAACTGTTTTGTTGTTGTTGTTGTTGTTTAACTAGCCGAGTGGCTAGAACGCTGGACACCCGGTTGGGAGACCCGGGTTCGAATCTTCGGTAAGGTGATGGCTTTTTTGGCAAAAAGGAAACCCTAACCTACATTGTTCACAGCGATTGCACTAGCCAGGAAGCCATAACAGATGAAGTGCCATGGACTTATTAATCGTCTTAAGAAACTTCCCGTATCTGCCATGGGCTTATAAACAGTAGATTTCCCTGTGTTGTTGCATATCCTTTACAGGACGTAGCCGTCAACCCTAGCATTTTTTGGCTGTTGAGATTCCTGGTCAAGTTTACGTCAAATAGTTTATCATTGTTTTTTGAACCACCAGCACCCATACCATTTCATAAAAAAAAAAACGTAAGATAGTCTGCTGGCAAATCGCCCACAGCTGTGTTTCGAACGCGAGTATGTGGGATTTGGTATATAATACACCATGTCTCTAACCATATTACCAACTTTTAAGTCTTAAATATGACACACCCCACTTCCCATTTTCCACCTTCCATTTGTGTTTGGTCAAAACATAATTTTTGTTTGGCACAGAATGTGTTAAATCCTCAGACTGGAGACCCTCTCCCCCCTCCCCTACCCCAACCCTTCCCCTGTCGTACACCGCAAGGTCCTATAGACAGCAATGACAGTTTGACAGTATAGGTCATGATTAGCACAGTGTACACGGACTGGTTCCTCGCCGGGTTGCGGATATTTCGTTATCAACAAACTCCTTCCCAGTGCCCAGAGGCAACAGAAAGTTTTCACATACCGGCATGTCGACCTACATTCCCCGTCAATGAAACAGGGGTATACATTCATGATAACTATTTTGCTTTCCCAAACAATGATAACTTTGTGTTTGTGTTTTCCTTTTAATTCACATTTCAGCAGATGTGTTATGCTGGTATTAGATTCAGTTTCACGCGTGCAGTTTCCTTACAATCACGTGTCGGATTGTGCTATTTTGATAACTACGATCAATGATAGACGGGGTCAAAAGTAGTCCCGACACATAAATTATGTTAATAAACCAGATGTGTACCGCAGCATACGACGACGGGTGTCTGGTCCTAAACTAAAAAAAAAAAAAAGGTTAACAAGAACAGCTGCGTCAGAGAATTGCACAACCAGAGTCTACTACTCAGCCGATATTCTGGTTATTCATTTGAAGTACGATCTTCGTTCATTCCAATTTCTGCCCTCCCTTTCGGACAAGATTGATGTCGAGAGAGAGAGAGAGAAAGAGAGAGAGAGAGAGTGAGAGAGAGAGAGAGAGAGAGAGAGTGAGAGAGAGCGAGAGAGAGAGAGAGAGAGAGAGAGAGAGAGAGAGAGAGAGAGAGAGAGAGAGAGAGAGAGAGAGCAAATTATTCTGTTTCGGGCACTGTACATTAGCTAGAAGGTTAAGTTGTACCTGCGCTCACTGTTTAAAATTGGAGAGCTCAGGCATGCATAGAAATATAAGGGACAATTCTTAACCTAGTGGGTAATTCTAAATACATAGGGGCATTTATAACATCAGATGGAAGATGTACAACAGAGATTAAGACCAGAATATGGCAAGTAAAAGCTGCATTTCAGAAAATAAAGAGTATCATTGCAATAAGTCTCTATCAAGAAATGTAAGAAAGAGAGTGCTGGAACGCTATATAGAACTAGTTTTGCTGTATGGCAGTGAATCTTGGAATGTAAATGAACAAATTAGGAAGAACTTGGAAGCACCAGAGATGTGGTTTTTTGAGACGAATGTTGCGAATTCCTTGGACTGTCATAGTAACTAACAACGATTGTCTGAAAGAGGCTAATGAAACTAGTACATTATATACAACAATAAGAAAGAGACAAACAGTTTTCTTTGGTCATGTGATGAGAAGAGAGAAATTGGAGAAAATCGTGACACCTGGAAAGATCGGGGGGAAGAGAAGCAAAGGAGACCAAGAGAAATTATGCTGGATGGATTGAGACGTGGCATGGAGGAATATTATCAGCAGAGCTGATCCACAACACCAAAGACCGAGATCTGTGGAGAGTTATGAACGCCAACGCCAGCTGGCAAGGCACTTGATGATGATGATGGTGTAAAGGAGAAAGAGTTTATCTTTCTCCCAGTCAAGAGTGCAGAGTAGTAGATAAACATACAATGCTTGGAGACGGAGCGGTAGATATGGACAGTACACTGTTTAATGTTCTTTGAGGGACGTTTCGATCAACACCCAACCCCAGACTAATCTTCTGGACAATTTTACGTTCAGTAGTTTGCCATTGATTTTTGAAAGAGAAGTCAACGGTTAATTCCACTGACCGGTATAGGGGTTGACAGCGCTGACAACGGGAGATCGAGATAACCCACGGTCAGCGCATCGGAAGTTTAGGAGCTGGAGTGCTCTTAGTCTTTCGGCCAGGACGATTGATGTAGATTGGGATAGGGATATAGTAAGAGCGATTCGTGGCGAGAACGCTACGATATCAGGATAAATAGATTTATTATCGTTGATGGTGAAAGACTATCTGATTTGAGGATCAGTAGATGATTGAATAGACACATCGATACATTAGTCGATCATTAGCCAGTTATCTAACTAGATAGCCATATTGAGAGACAGGTGGGTTTGCAGACTGACAGATACCTGCCAGTCTGGCAAATAGACAGACAGACAAACAGGCAAACAGACAGACCGAACGACTGACAGACAGGCGGATAAATGAATGAATGTGGGACATGCATTACAGGTGGATGGATGGATGGATGGATGGATGGACGGACGGACATACAGACATGTATGCAGATTGATAGACACCAGACAGTCTGGCTAGCATAGAGACATACAGACAGCTAGGCAGACAGACAAACAGAGAGGCGGGCAGATAGATTGATAGCCAGAGAGACAGACAGAATGTTCGACGGGTGAACGGATGGGTGAATGGATGGGGATGGATTGAAGATGATGGACGGACGGAAGGACAGACAGACAGGGAAGTAGGTACGAAGGTAGGTCAGTAGGTAGGCAGGAAGGCAGGCAGGTAGGTAGGTAGGTAGGTTAGGTAGGTAGGTAGGTAGGTAGGTAGGTAGGTAGGTAGGTAGGTAGGTAAGTAAACAAACGGGCAGACAAATATAAAGACACACAGAAAAATAGACACACAGACGGACAAAGAAATAAATTAGCATACATGCCCCCGTCTAATCCCGATGTAGTTGTTATTTCAATGTGTATTTTTTATACTATTATAAACTTGCAGAAAAGCTACGATCATGTTTGTGGTTTCACCAAGTGAACAGAGCAAACCAACTGTCAAATCTGCCGACTGTCAATCTGATAATGAAAGTGTGCCCAAATTGCTGTCTTCCTGTTTTAATCACAAGAAATCCTTGGGGGTGCTCCAATTGAGAATTATATTTCCTTTATACCAACCGACGTGTCCATTGTGAACTGGGCCATTTCTTCTTTTTCTTTTTGGGGTTAATCAAGTCAAAATAACATCTCGAGTTATTAACGTCAATTTTGTTGCGAATCGGCATTAGGACGTCATGCCAGACATTAAGCAGGACGTGGCGATTTACCCTGGCCAATCGGAGATGTTGTGTCCGCATTAATTAAGTGTTCTGTGTTTGGAAACTCATTTTGCAGATGTTATTTCAAGCGACCTTTTTTTTGATTAATTCTATTTAAAGACGCGATAGATCAATATTTTAAAACAACTTGAATATTTACAATGGAGAGTTTGGGGGAAGCACTGATGTGGCTCAAGGCTGAACATTAGTAAATGACTAGACAGGGACTGACACTCAAAGTAGGCGAATGAATACGAAGAGACGAGAGTTGATAATAGGCGACAAAGAAATAAAGAAAGAAAGAACGAAAGAAAGAAAGAAAGAAAGAAAGAAAGAAAGAAAGAAAGAAAGAAAGAAAGAAAGAAAGGACAACAAATCTGACTCAATAAGATAAATGTGGGAAGATACGCTGTTGGATGTTCTACAGCAGATACCGGGGTTGGGGTGGAAGTGTTAGACCTTCAAATATTGTAGACCGCGACGTGATGAGGTTGGTGGCCAGTTCCATTCCTTGCTGAGGTATCGCCTGGAATGTTCCATATTAACATGCTGCAGTGGAAACATTGTTTTGGTACTGCATGGGACGTCTTTAGTAGGAAACTGTGGCTGATAAACTGCTGAGTTTAACCCATTGACAGTTTCATAATATGTCTAAGTTGATTAATGACTAGACGTGTCTTTGGTAACATGATCAGAATTACAAATGACTGAGGTATAGAGTTAAACTGTCTTTGCTAACATAATCAGACAATCAGACAAATTACTGAGGTATAGACTAGACGTGTCTTTTGGTAACATGATCAAAATTACAAATGACTGAAGTATAGACTAGAAATGTCTTTGCTAACATAATCAGACAATCGGACACATTACTGATGTGTAAACTAGACGTTTCTTTTGTAACATGACCAGAATTACAAATGACTGAATTATAGACTAGAAATGTCTTTGCTAACATAATCAGACAATCGGACACATTACTGATGTGTAAACTAGACTTTTCTTTTGTAACATGATCAGAATTACAAATGACTGAAGTATAGACTAGAAATGTCTTTGCTAACATAATCAGACATATTACTGAGGTATAGCCTAGACAGTTCTTTCGTAACATGAACAGACGTACACGTCACTGAGGTAGACCTAGA
>OY992885.1:19572421-19577421 GCA_963921405.1 Cepaea hortensis | reverse complement strand
ATCTGTTAGTAATGTCGGTCACTCTGTAGCCTTGTACTATCAGGTAATGTCCGCCCACCTGTAACCTTGTACTACTTCTGCAGGTTTCATCTCAACTCCCCCCTCCCCCGCCCCTCCAGTACTTGCTTGAACAATCATCTGCGTTTCTTTACATGACCAAAGTGTCGTCACTGCCGGACCTTGAATTCATTCAGTTGTGTATACTGAAGGTCAGCTGGGCCGAATGGATAAGAACACTCGTTCTTAAATATCCGATGTGCTGATGCCGAGTTCTCACCCTTACCGATCAGTTGGACTAAAATGTTGACTTTCCGTCATTGAATTGGAGACCTTAATTACAAGTACCTCTGAAGTCGAAGTGGGTTCGCCGGATGGCGATGAACGCTGGTAATAGAGAAAAGCTAATCCATACGCAAAACTCAGTACGGTGAATTAGAAGTAGTAGTACGTATATGGACTGCGCGTGAGCTCAAAGAGAGCGACTGAATTAAAACAACAAAAACAATTGTGTACAGGTCACTCCCATTTCTTGCGATACTTCTTTGCCTGTGGAAGTCAGAAGACATGAAAAGTACCACCAAACTTTGAATATGCAATACTAACGTTACACAGTATTATTGTATAGATCGGTTCCGCGACTTTGGTGATCGTGTGAGATGGCGAAACATTACCACCAACGCTTATCGGCATGGCACATGATGATGATGATGATGATGATGATGATGATGATGATGATGATGATGATGATGATGACGATGATGATGATGATGATGATGATGATGATGATGATGATGATGATGATGATGATGATGATGATGATGATAGATCAGAAACATGAAGAACTATTGAAACTATTACTAATCAGTTACAAATATGCATTACTTGCCGCCTGCACAAAACTAATCAGTTGCAAATATGTATTACTTGCTGCCTGCATACAACTAATCAGTTACAAATATGTATTACTTGCTGCCTGCATACAACTAATCAGTTACAAATATGTATTACTTGCTGCCTGCACAAAGCAGAAGGGATGACATGGTTCGACAGAATCACAAATGAGAAGGAAAGAGCATCTTAAACAGGTTCAGTGGCTAAAGATAATATATCGCCAAATGCCACCCCCCCCCCTCCCCATTTGGACAGAAGGGCGATATATCGCATTACTATGGTCATCGTATCATTTATTTCATTTCGTGGTATCTTCCTCAATTTCAACGCTCAGTGAATGGAAATTGACATTTTAGTTCTTGTTCATTTGATTGGGCACCATGTTTAGCCCAAATGTACTTTTTGTTTGGCAGTGAATCAATTAAAAGCCACATACTCCAGGAATGGAAAAAACAGCGGAGAGGCAGCGCTAATGGTCGGCATGCATAACAGGTACTGTGAGAACCCAGCTGCAGATCACAAGTGAAGAATAACACGAAAGTACCAGCAAAAAGAAAGCTGTGGAGAGTCAGGCTGGGAAACCAGAGACACAAAAGAGAAAACACAATATACATAGCATGCCTGGAAAATAGCAACATGGAATATTATTTACTATTATGTAGCGAGTATAATAATAATCAAGGGAGTTGCGAGAATACAATCAAATACGTTGATAAATATTCATAGGGTGGGACAGACTCGGATGACGTCACAACATTGAGACAGTTTATAAGTAATGGGAAACTATGGTACATCTCTGCTGTGTGCTGTAAAAGTCTTCAGTTTCGTCTTCCTCCGCTTTTGAAGCAGGTGCATATATCTGTATGAGAGTTGTGTGTGGTTTTGTTGTTGTTGTTGTTGTGTGGATGGTCTTTAAGTCTGACAATGAGGATTCTATCACTAACCGGGTTATATCCAGTTAAAGCTTTTGCAGTTATTTGATTTAAACAAAATGTCATTCCGCTTTGGCCTCCGACATCTCTACCCGAATACAATTATGTCTCGGGTTACGAACTTAATTCGTTCCAGAACTCGGTTCGTAACCCGAAACGCCCGTAACCCGAAACACTGAAATCAATTAAACAAAGACAATCCGTTTCAAGATGAAAGAATCGTTCTTTTTTTATTAACATCCTTAACATTAACATCCATCGTTTACCTGACAAAACCCAAAGAATACGTATACTTCACGTATTAAATAAAGAGAAAGAAAACAACCAAGTGAATTAAATGTAAAATTTAAAAAACAATATATTTAGTCTATCTTTATTACCAAGAAAACGATCATGGGAAATTTGTTACTTTCTTTGTTATTCTGAATCTTAGTTTTAGGAGTATCTTGTCACTGTTTCTTGGCAGCCGACGGGAAATCTTTCGGCACCAAGAAACTATCAAGGGAAATTTGTAACTTCCTTTGCTAGAGAATCTTTCTGAAGTGGGCCATCGTGTTATAATTCATCAGGTTTTCTGCCCTGTTAGCAACAAGTTTGTTTGGATGATGGTTCACGATGAAGTCTATGACGTCTGCCCACTTGCTGCAAATTTCTTTAATCCTGGCAGTTGAAACGGTCACTGACTCCTCATCATCGGACGACTGCCCGTCCTTTAATGTCTTTAGCTGTTCATTCTGAAGCTCCACAAGCTCATCTATAGTACTGTTTGTAATGTACGCGATCGTTCGTCTCCAACGTTACACATTGCCCCCCCTCTCTCTCTCTCTCTCTCTCTCTCTCTCTCTCTCTCTCTCTCTCTCTCTCTCTCTCTCTCTCTCGCCTTCGTTCGTAACCCGAGGCACTGTTCGTTACCCGAGACATAAAGTTTTCGATGTTGTTGTTCGTAACCTGAATTGTTCGTGACCTGAGGCGTTCGTAACCCGAGGTACCACTGTATATAAAAAGATTTCCATTTTCAGTTGTAAAATGTCCCTTCCCTCTCCAGCGATGTTCACTAATTCCTAAAATATGAATATTTAACCTCTCAATCTCATCACTTACTATGTTCAGCTTTCCCTCAATCAGACTTCTCACATTTCACTTTCCTAGTCTCACTAATTTGACTCAAATTAGTTAATTTAATTCGTGGCGACTGCACTAGCCAGGTAGCCTTAATTCTTCAGGCTCAACTTCCCCATGTCCTACACCGCAAGTACCACAGGTAGTAGATGAGAGATCACAGATGACTGTTATTACTAGACAATTTATCCCCACTTCACGTCGAGCCATTCAGTCGATGATTGCTCGGTGCCCTGCCCCAGTATCTCTCTCGGCGCATGGCAGCTAACAACGCCAGTTCTGTGTTGGTTGACTGTTTTTCTTTGATCCCTGCTTGATGAGTGGCTGGCCGAGTGACTAGAATGCCAGGCTCAGGAGGCCCGGGTTCGGTCAATCAATCATGTGCCATGCCGGAAAGCGTGGGTGATCATGACTCGCCATCTCACTCGATCACCTGAGTCGTGGATAAGCTCAGTGTTCCTGTCTCGACCATGCCATGTGGCCAAGCCATCCAGGTATTTACTTCTCGACCTTCCCCTTGGTCTGTTCCCTTCTATCTTGCCAATTGTCACCAAGTTCTCCAATTCATTTCTTCTCATAACATGTTCAAAACATTTTGACTGTCTACGTCTAATTTTTCTAATCAATTTATGATTTTCATTTGTCTCCTGTAGTACTTGGTCATTGATTTTTCTGTCTGTCCATGGTATTCTTTGCATTCTCCTCAGAAACCACATTTCTGCAGTTATTAGATGTTTTTCACCTTGACTGCTCATTGTCCAAGTTTCACATCCATACAAAAGTACAGGCTCTATGTAGCACCTCAACACTCTTTTTCTCGTTTCAATTGACATCTTTTTATTGGTCAGTATGTTTTTCATCGTGCTAAAGGCTACTTTCGCCATGGCGATTCTTGTTCTAATCTCTTCAAGGCATCTCCCATCAGATGTTATGACTGTTCCGAGATAATTGTACCGATTCACTTGTTGAAGAATATTCCCATTTACATTTATATTACATTGTGGTATTTCGTTCTTCCTAGTGACGACCATAACCTGTTTTTTTTTTCTTCACAATTTAAATCTAACCCCAGTTGTTCACTGTGTGAAACAACCGCATTTACTAATTGTTGCAGATCATGCTTATTGTCTGCAATCAATACTGTATCATCTGCATATCTAATGTTACTGATGTTTCGTCCTCCAATGCTGATTCCATTTATATCTTCTACATTTCTTAAAATATTTTTACTGTATAGGGAAAAAAGATCTGGAGACATTACACATCCCTGTCTAACACCTCTCTTAATAGGCTGATATTGTCCCACTTCATTATCAATCCTTATGGCAGATTGTTGTTTCCAATATATGTTTTTTATAAGTCTAATCTTTGGTACGGTGTGGATTTGTTTCTGTCGGAGGCAAAAAGAAAACACTAACCTGCACAGTTCGAAACAACAGCCATTCGGCCTTAATCCCCCAGGTTCGAAATATTGCACCACCCCCCCCCCCCCTCCCGCAATGTACTATAGGCAGCAAATGACAGATAGCAGACAATGTTTGGCGCATATAGACGTAGAATAAAGAAGTAGAGACTAGAGGACACACTAGACAACATACAAATTGAAACCGAATGTGTTCTCTACTTCTGTCTTCTACTTCAATGAGTGCCAAACAATATAGCCTTCAATTATTACGTTATCTTGTGTGTCCTCTGGTCTCTACTTCAATGAATGCCAAACACTATAGCTTTAAATGTGTGTGTTGTCTTGTGTGTCCACTAGTCTCTGCTTCTTTCATTTACTTCTTTGAGAGCCAAACTATACATGTGAATTAATTATGAACTGTCTTTAAAAATTAAAAAAAAAAAAAAAATAATGTTTCTATTTACAAGCGTTATAATATACAGTTTCAATATACCCTATTTTGCATGTAGGCATTCTTCGATGGTATCTCATAGTGTCGTAGGAAAGTTAATCTTGACATTTTAAAAGCTCTAAAGGGAAGAAGGAGGTCAAATTAGACAAATTTTAAAATGTGTATCCCTTCAGCCTTCTTGTCCACTACAAACTTAATCATC
>OY992885.1:19499921-19567421 GCA_963921405.1 Cepaea hortensis | reverse complement strand
TTACCGTGTTACTATTATTGTCATTGGGGCTTCTTGAGCAATTTTACATGATACGTTTACGGAATTCACCTATTAATATATGACACTGTCTCTTAAATCAAATCTAAGTGTAAGTGACAATGATAATTCACGTTTACTGAAGCAAATATCAAATAGAGAAAAGTCATAGCCAAGTGCCTGTAAGAAAATTGTTTATAACATTCGAAACATTTATTTATTCTACTACTACTACGTCTGGTTGGAGCTACAGTGGTATGTATGGAGTTAGGACGTTTGCCGGTATAGAAAGCGAACCAAGTTCAATTGCCATCAGACAGGATTTTTTTCCAAATAGCACGGCTGTACTGTAGTGTAGACCCAGCGTCATTTTGCTGAAAATTTCATGGGAAATAAAGACGACGTGGAAGGGAACTGTTCACTTCACCTCACATATCGTAGCTTAGAATGTGAGAAACTCGTATTACTCTTAACATTTCACGCCATAAATGGCAGTATCTTCTATAGAACTACCTTTTTTTTTTTAACTACAAGTTGTGTATACACATAAACATGATTTAGCATTTTCACTTGTCAGTAAGTTCATGTTTCTACTAGCAGTGTGCGGTAGTTATTTTATATGCGGTATATAGTTTTAATACTTGTTAAAGATATTGTCACAAATATAAGTATTCAATTGCATGTAGGACATTGCTGTGGTTTTCAATCAATCCTACGAATTTTCTGGGAATTTCCCAGGAAAGAAGGACGACGTGGAAGGGAACTGGTACTTTCACCTCATATATCGTTGCCTAAAATGCGAGCTTTAACAATTCGCACCACAAAGGCAGTATCTTCCATGGAACTAGTATAATAAACTACCTTCTTTACTACAAGTTGTGTATACAACACACAAACGTGATTTAGACTTAGCCCACTTTCTGGCAATGTTGTGTGTAATACTTGTTCGACATACTGTAACCAATATTCATATTATATGTAGGACACTGTTTTAGTTTTCAATCTCCGAATTGTCTGAGAAAGAAAGTCTATGTGGAAGGGAACTGGTCATTTCACCATATCGTAGCTTAGCGCCACAAATGCAATCTAATATGGGACTACTTTTACTACTGGTTGTTGTGTATACAAACACGCACACCACACGTGATTTAGCATTTTCACCCAAAAAATTCGCTCATGTTTCTAGTTATATGTACTATATAGTTGTTATATTTGTTAAACATAATGTAACCAATATGAGTATTACATGCAGAACATTGCTTTAGTTTTCACACATATCTTTGTGAGCAAAGTCACTTATTGCCTATACATGTTATTAGCACGAGAGCGTGGCATGGCAGATGTTTAGTAGGCGTGCCCTCGCCGAGTGCCGGGAATCGGGACTCGCATTTTGGGATACGGAGGGAAACTCCTAAGATTAGGATTTACTGCTCGTTAAGTTTGCTAAACCTTGATCGTATCTATGCTGATCTGTTATAAAAACAGGTCACTAGAATGGATTAGAATGTGCGATTTGTAAAATTGTATTATTTTTCTAATTCGTCTCCCTGTGCCATCCTAAGCTACTCTGTGTGTACTCCTCATATTGATTTATATTCCTACTTTTCTTCCCCGTGTGTTTTTAGGTCTTTCGCTATTTTTGTTTCGTGTATTCCACAGGATTCTTCTAATTATAATGTCAGGAGTATTTGCTGTGGTAAAAAATTCAAAGATGATGGCGAGCAGAACTTTTACTACATATCAATTTGGTACTCGTTGCGCAGCGTGGTGTTTGTTGACATCTGTGATTGAGTCAGCTGTTGGGAACTAGGTGACCCGATTACTCTCATATACCAGGTTGTAAGATAGGAATTTAACTGCTAGTGGATCGAATCTGAGATAGATACATCGTCGAGGATGAGAGATTGTCCATCGCATAGATATGAATTACTGTGCGGGGTCATTGTGTGGAGTAGTGGTATCAGCGTTCAAGCACTGGACATTACCACACCACTGTATCGGGGATCCCCAGGAATGGCCGCATGCCTTTCCAACTTTGGTACATATCCATGTTGGTATAGTTAAGAGAATGACACTGTACTGCTCAGCGCAATAGAGAAAATGTCAATCGTAAGACCCAGCCGTACCCGACGAACATCATCTTCCACTTTTGCCAGCATCGTGGGGAGGGTTAAATGCCATCGCCGGGTGGTTGGCACTTGTTAGTGTCATTTCGTGTGATTGTGCAATGTCGTCAGTCCTGTTTCTTCTCGGGCGTCCTCTTGTTCTCCTAGATGTTCTTTGATATCGGGCCAGTGCTGTCCGCTAACATCATTTCTTACTCCTCGGATATTTGGAAGCTCTCCTCGAGCATTTCATCTCACAGGTGTTGATTTTTCGAAAGTGTGATTGGGATAGTGTCCACCTTTGACATTGGTAATACAGAGTTGGTGTGAATATGCTATTAGTATTGTAATCTGTCGTTCTGCGGACATAAATGTTGGATGTTTCAGTGTGGGTAAAACTTGATGTATACTATAAGCGCACTTGCTTTTTGACATTTGGATTAAAATTCTCTATCTACTCTGCCATCTTCTGTAATAATACTTCCTAGATATTTGAATTCTTTAACATGTTTCGGAGATGTGCTGTTTATCAGTGTACTTATTGGACCTGAAGATCTGCTAACTTGCATTACTTCAGTTTTGGCTGTATTTATATTCATATTGTTTCTGCTGCTTGTTGAACTCTCCTTATAATTCATATGCTTTTGCAGCCTACCCTCGTGGCTATAAAACAGGCACTGGTTGTCTGCTAAAGTTAATTTATTGGTGTCTGTTCTTTCATCTGAAGAGTTCAAAATGTTCTGAATCTGTTCTGTCAAGGCTGGGTTCTTTGGATATTCTGTCTATATAGATATTAAATAGCAGAGGAGAGAGCACACTTCTGTATTGACTGTGAACATAACTGATATACCTTCTTGTGTTCTTATTGCACTTCGTGGCTGGAGTGCTGACCACCCACCAGTTCATCCATTACAAATATGGGTCTAGCACCACGTGTTCAACAGGTTAGACGAGACCGAATTTGGAATTTTTGTTTTGAAAATGGAATTGGAATATGTTCAGTGAGGCTTCTTAAGACATGTCAAGGGATATTTTACTTGTTACATACAGACTAGCTGAGAAAAGGCCTGGCATGGCCATGCTTTTGGTATTTCATTGTCTGACATTTAAAATATTTAGGCTCTAGCCTGTTCCCTATCAGGCATTATTAAATAAAGGGCACATTAAATGTGTAGTTATGGCCTATGGTGCTTTATTGGCTAAGAATCAGTAACTATTGAGCTGCTGTCCCAAGTCATACCCCACTTTTTCTCTCTTTCTCTCTCTCTCCCTCCCCACCCTCATCCACATCTAATGGTGACTGTTTGTGGGTGTGCCTTTTGCATCCTCTATATCAGTATCTCCAAAGAATTTTATTTTCCTTGATAGACAGTAGAGACATTAGAGAGTTCTACTTCTCCACAGCACGAAGCCTGGGCTGAATTTAAACACCATGTGTTTGCCATGAGTTTGCCAGAAGAGTCTGCTGTTATATGGTAGCTCAGGCATTTCTAAGATCTGACTTTTTGTATAAGTAATAAAAATTTATCAGATCAGCCTGGCCATTAATCTGACTCACTGATCATTTCATTCCACAGCTGCTTTTGCTGCTCTCTGTAACTTCATGTATGTCCTCTGTGATGGATCAGTGTTTTATAAATGTTTTCTGGTCTATCCTTTCCTCTTGTTCCCATTCTTTTCATGTCTAGTACTCTCTGTTTTTATACATGACTTGTGAAGCAATGGAAACTACTGAACGTAAGCTTGCCAAGAAATGTCGAACAGCTAAAAATGCTGGGGTTGATTGCAATGTCCTGTAAAGGATATACAACTAACTAATGATGTGATTTATTGTTAACCGATTCTTTTGTTTTATTGCAGGTATCTGGCATAAAAATGGATTCATTCCACCCCGATTCTGGACGTGATGAGACCATGCAGGTGTTCTCGCTCATCCCGTTTGACCTGCCTTCCTCACCATCAGCTTACTTCAATAGTCACAACCAGACTAGATCTAACTTTAATTGTGATTTACCTGATAATGAAGACACAATGGATTTAATAACATATCTGGATGGCCCAGACGATTCAGGGCAAGATACTTGCCCTGTACAAAGGGACCCCACACTGGCCGAGCTATTCAGCCAGGACAATCAAGTACCTGATTTGATTAGTCTTTCTGATAACCTTATTCGTAGCTGGTCACCTGGGATATCCTTTGACGATCTGAGACCTGTGAAACAAGAGACATATGAACCTGAGCAGCCTGTATTCAGTGATTCTGATAACCTTCATAGTTGGTCACCTGCAATATCCATTGATGGTCTGGGGTGTGTGAAACAAGAGACAAGTGTCCATGAGCAGCCTGTAATCAGTGGTTCTGATAACCTTCATAGTTGGTCACCTGTAACATCCATTGACGGTTTGAGGCCTGTGAAACAAGAGATAAATATTCCTGAGCAGCCTGTATTCAGTGATAAACTTCTTCATAGCTGGTCATCTGAAATACCCATTAACAGTTTGGTGTGTGTGAAACAAGAGACAGCTACTCCCGAGCAGCCTGTATCAAGTTTCTGGGATACAATAATTGATCCGGATGAGAAGTACTTGACAGGTTTTAGCTTCGATCTCAACAACTGTAGCGACAGTTTAGATGGACCAGTTCCAGAAATTGAGATCAACTATGCTACAGGTACTTTTATTTTTATGAGTCGTCGTAGTATAGTGGCCAGACACTAGTGTGCCGACCCTGCGGTCATGGGTTCCATCCTTAGCTGGGAGGATTCAGATTTTTTTAATTGACCTGAGCTCCCAGGGTAACCCAACCTGAAATGGTTACCAAGAGTGGACAGCATGGGACTGACCATCTCACCCACAGAGTGGGACATGCCATAAGTCTCTCCCCCTCTCTCTCCTTCCCCCTCTCTCCTTCTTCCCCTCGCTCTCTCCTTCTCCCTCTTCCTCCCCTCCCCCCCCCCTCTCCTTCTCCTCTCTCTCATGTAGTTTATGGATACTTATAGTTGTAGTTACCATTTGTTTATGCACACATTTATTCTGTCCTCTACCACATTTCTGATCAAGTGCCGTGCTGAATGGTTTGCCTGATCATGCTTCTCCACATCTTGTGATCTTCAAGATGTCTCAGTTCATGCGCTGACATCTCTGTGACATGACAAAAGGCTGCCAAAAAATCTCTTTCCACAAATCTTTGCAGTTCTCATAATGTGCCAAACAGTGACAACTGCCTTGTTTTAATTTGTGTTTATATCATAGCTTCTTTCAAAACATATTACTAATTTTTGCTGTTCGAAGAATTTTCAGCATTTGATGCCTCAATTTTTTTTGCGTTTACTAATCGTCCAGGATTCAGGGCCATATGTTTAAACTGGCTCTATGAAACCTGCAAGAATTCTGTTTCTAACCTCCAGTGATAGGGATTTATTACATATCTTGTTCTTTTTTGTAATATACCACTTTTGATTGTCCTATCCTGTTCTCTGTTATTAATTTTCATCTGTTCTCCATGTCTAGATACTTTAATTTCTCTATTTGTCCCAAACTAATATTTCATTGATATTACTTGTCATTTAAGCATAATCTTTTTATTAAATATTACTTCTGCCTTCCTACTATTCAAGCATTTCCTGTTGTTTTTTCTAACTTGTTGCTGTCAAGATGGTATCAAGATATTTGTACCAATACCACTGCCAGCGATCATTTTCTATACATCTCATTATATTCTCTCTACAATGAATACAAATTAAGGGACAGCATGCATACTTTTCTTAGATCCCTTGTACGCTGAAATCTTCTTAAAAGATTGTTGATTTTTGTTGACTGGCTGCTGTTTACTGCCATATGTTCTTTATTATTCACAGATCAGTGTTTAATTCAGACATTATCTCATCTCTCTCACTGACAAACCTTTATGTAGTCTATCAAGCCGTGGACGCATGTAAAAATGTTGAAATGACTGTTATAATAGGGGATTTCAATGCCAAATTAGGCAACAAAAAGGTGAGTGGTGTGACTGATGACTATGGCTTAGGTGATAGGAATGAGAGAGGTGACAGATTAATAACAAGGGCAGAATACCATGAAATGATAATAGAGAACACCTGGTTCAAATAACATCCATCCTCTATGATTATATAAGTGGAAAACCCCTGGAGATAATATTCACAATCAAATAAATTGACTACATACTGATTCCAAAGAGATACAGAAGCAGTTTAGTAGGAGCGAAAAACTAGACCAGGAGCAGATGAACAAAGTGGCAGTTATTGGAAAGATGAGGTTAAGACTTAAAAACATAAAGAAAACCCCAAATAACATTAAGTTTGATCTAACAATACTTAAAGCAGAAAAGAATTTAAAGAAAGGTACAATGTTACTGTAAAGAACAGATATAATGCCATGGAGATAATACAGACTAGTGATGAACAATGAGACATGTTGTGGGAATCAATCCAACAGGCATCGAAAGAAATCATTCCACTTAAACATAGAATTGAATAACAGAAATGGATGACAGATGAAATTTTGCAGACAATGGACGAAAGAAGATAAATAAAAATAGAATATAATAGAATACATACAGAAATAGTAAATAAATGCAAGTGATAACGAAGTATGGCTGAATCAACAGTGCATGGAGACTGGGATAAACTATGGAAAAGACTCAGATTCCATGTATCAAGAAATAAATACAATAACAGTTAGGAAACCACAAAATACCACTGGATGTGTAAAATCAAGGAATGGTGCAATATTGATGGGACAAGATGTAGTCAATATCTGGAAGAGCTGCATGAAAATAGATCAGATGTAAATATTCAAAAAAAATGGTGAGAGTCCATTAATACTTGCGGAAGTTGAAGATGCACTAGATCGCCTCAAGAGATGGAAAAACACCCGGTCCAGACATTACATTGGAGGAAGTTGAGCCTCTAGGTGATTTTGGAATCAAAATATTGACAATTTTTAAATGACATCTAAAATAATGGGTACATTCCTAGTGACCAAAGAAACCAGGCACTTTATAATGCGAAAAGCTTCCCACAATAAGTCTTATGAGTCATGACAAAGCTGTTACTGAGAACAATTATGACAAGAATAAGAAACAGATTAAACCAGAAATTAGTGGTGAAAAGTGGATTTGTGGAGGGAAAGGGCGCAAACAACGCTGTATATATTCTCGGGACACTATTAGAAACAGCTATAGAAGTAAAAACAGATCTGTACTTATGCTTCATAGACTACACAAAAGCATTTGACAACATGAAACATGAAATAATACAATTACTGAAGCAACGGCAAAGATTTGTGAATAACTACCATATATTGGCAGCAAACAGCAGCCATAAGAATCAACAATCTTGTAGGAACATATGTGTATAAAGAAGTGCATCAGAGAAGGTTATTGTCTCCTAATTTTTTCGCATTGTACAGTGAATATAATGAGATCTACAGAAAATATGTCAGGGATTGTGGTTGGTGAACATAATATAAATAACTTACGTTATGCTGATGACACTGTCTTGATAGCAACAAATCAGAAGGATCTACAGGAAATGATAGATACAGTGGTTGTAGAAAGTAAAAAATGGGCCTTAGTTTGAATAATAGAAAGACAGAAGTCATGGTGATGTCAAAGAAACAAGATTGTGCTTGAATGTACAATTAAAGTAAAGTGCGTTATTAATGCAGAAATTCAGATATCTGGCCACATGGATAACATCAGATGGAAGAAGCATCACTGAGATAAAGAACAGAATAGGACACGCAAAAACTGCATTATATTAAATGAACATTTTGTGCACTAAGTCATTGTCCTTGAAAGTTAGAAAGAGTTCTTGTGTGTTACATAGAACCAGTTTTAACATGCGGCTGTGAATCCTGGACAATTAGTGAACAAGCAAAAAACATCATCATGGAAGCCTTAAAGATTCTTATTTATAGAAGAATGCTTAAAATTAATTGGACAGCAATCAGAAAACTTTAAGGGAAACTAATTTGCAAAGACAACATATTACAAACATCAGAAAGAGGCAGTCATTGTTTTTTGGCCACGTTCTGAGAAGACAAACTGGAACATGTTGTGACAACCGGAAAGATTTGCAGAAAGAGAGATAGAGGAAGACAGCATTAGAAGATTCTTGAGTCTTATTGCATGAAAGGTGTCAACACACGAACTGACCCATGTCATCGGAGATCATAATTTGTGAAGTAATCACCCAAGCCAGCCGGCATGCACTGGATGATGATGAGCTAAAATAAGTATCTGAAATGTACATAATGATAAAAAAACAGTTGGAGATCCAGCCAGCTGGCAAGGCACTGGACGAAGATCAAGCATAAGTACAGTTGTTTTTACTTCTACAATTCTTGTCCTGAGAATGTAAGGTCTTTACAAGTTTTAAAACCATCTTTCCTTTAACTGAAACATGATCACTATGGTGGACTCCATGATCATCTGTTTGTTCCTGCTGAACTGCTGACTATTTTATTTGGAAATGATATCCTGGAAAAGACTGACATTATAATAAACAAATATAAGAAAGAGAAAATGTGCTTTGGTCATTAAATCAGCAAAAGATTGGAAAGCACAATGACTGGCAAGATGAGCAGTATAAGACTCAAAGGCAGACAGAGGGGAGAGTGCTGGATGGTGGCTCAACATGGAGAAGTATCAATAGAATTGTTCCTTAACACCAAATACTGAGATTTGAGATTACACTTACAACACGCAGTCCTCCTACCAACTCAATGTTACAATGCCAAACCTGGACAATGACAGAAACAGAAAACAGAAAAATTACAACAGAAATGAGATTCCTGAGAAGAATACTCAACGTATCAAGAAGAGATAAGATCAGAAATGAAGAAATCAGGACTAAAGTAGGGGTTATAGCTGCACTAGATTTTATTAGAAAACAGCAAGTCAAATGGTTTGGCCATGCAAGCAGGTTACCAACTAACAGTATACCACAACAAGCAATGATGTACAGACCAGATTGAAGCAAAGGAAGAGGTCGACCACATAAACGATGGACGCTGGGAATAACAGTCCATGGGAATGTTGGTACATGAAGCCCATAAGTGGGCACTCTCCTGCTGTTTATACTTCACCTGGATATATGAGGTGAGACATGAACACATGTCATTTGGCAGGGCATGTGGTGATGATGCTCTCCTGCTCAACCTGAGTATTCCTCCTAGAAATCTGATGTCTGATTCTGAAAACAATCTTTTACTTTTTATAATCAATTTAGTTTTCATGTTTCTTCAGTTGCCTCATTATTTTCATATTCAGCAGAAACATTTCCTCTGCCATGAGATATTTCCTCAGCTGGTCTTGTCTGCTTATTGTCCCTGTTTCACATACGTACAAAAGTATAGGTTCTGTATAAAACGTTAACATATGAACATAAATGTGTTCAGTGGTGTTAATTTACTTGTTCTTGTATTCACAGATTATGAAAGTGAGGTGGACATTGAGTCAGTAGAGGCAACTATAAATCCTTCCTGCTCAGCAGACATGTTTGACAAAAGTGTTCCAAGTATTTATACTGCAAGCACATCTCATTCAACCAAAGCTAAGAACCAAGTGGTGTACACTGCTCGTGTGATCAGCATGCCAAAAAGACCTGTAGGCAGGCCTCGGGGAAGTACAAAGCAATCAGCAAAGACGGGACATGCCAGCACAAGTACATCTCTGCCCTCATGCTCAAAATCTGAGACTGAAAATTCTACAACCAGCAACTCTGTCGCTGGACGAAAACGTAAACTAGTCCAGAATGACACAACCAAAGCCCAGTCACAATCCACATACACCCAAGTGCCAAGCACTAGCATCCAGGTGAACTTTCATGATTATGCCTTGAATCCTGCAGCCTCTCCGTCTGCTATCGAAACAGCCAGGCCAACAATCGTGGCCAGACGTGTTTACCGTCGCAATACTGATACTCCTATTGACAAGGAGAAACAGAACCATCACAATCAGCTAGAACGCAACCGCCGGCAAAAACTTGCAGAACTATTCACGGACCTTAGAGACGAAGTACCAAACATCACAAGCAATCCTAAAGCTTCCAAAGTCCTCATTTTGAGAGAGGCAAGGTCACATATTTTAGACTTACAAGAGAAAAGTACATTGCAAGAGGACGAGTCTTCCAGATTATTACAACAACAGAATGTACTCAAAATTCAGTTGCAGCAACTTCAATCTAAATTATCAGGTCATTTAAAATAAACATAATTATGTATATGTGTGTACGTAATCACTTCTAGGGTAGGTGTGATTATTCAATGGATTGATGCGTGTGAATGGTAAATGATGAATTGCAGCAGCACCAGGCAAGCAATGTGTTAGTCATGGATTTTAAACTTTATGAAATGTATATATATAGATGTACAGATATATGCATATTTTATTAAGATGTCACTATATGAATGGAGGGAAACCTGAAATATGTTTATAGGTCTTTCCTCATCTAAATGTCACTGCCTTTTATCTGTTTTTTGTCCCCCATTTTCCATAGTGGTCAATGCAAAAGATGTTCAGAGAATTTTTGTTGGCTATACTGTTTTATAAGGCACAAGATTTCACCAATCTGTAATTTGCCAACACAGAAAAGAATATTTTTTTCACTTTGAATATATATGATAACCTGCTGTAAAGTCTGAAAGCTGCTGTGAATTGTGTGATTGGCAGCTGTTCAATGAATGTGTTACAAACTGCTGTGAATTGTGTGAGTGGCAACTGTTCGATGAATGTGTTAAAAACTGCTGTGAATCGTGTGAGCGGCAACTGTTTGATGAATGTGTTAAAAACTGCTGTGAATTGTATGAGTGGCAACTGTTCGTTGCATGTGTCTTTTTATAAGATTGAGAGCATAAAATTCATTATTGCCCTCATTGTTGGTAAATATCCTGCCATGTGGCGAGATGGATATTTATGTACTGTCTGCACTATTCTATCATGTTGTTTACAGAGTGCATCATGTTTTTAAAAAGTGGGTGGCCCTGGAGATGTGTATATTTTGTAAAATAGGTTGTATTTAATGAAAAGCTGGCATGCACTGCCAAGTCACAAGATGGTTATCATACTCTCTGCACTACTGTGCACTACCATGTCTTCTTACACAGCTGTGTGTTAGCTCATTAGCCAAAGTAAACCTAAAGTAATGGCATTGTCCCTCGCAAGCATGTAAGGGTTACAAATGTTGGACTGTGGTATTTATCTTTTCACGTAATTAGTTTTGTGTGAAATGCCAGTAATGTGCTACAGACAATATTCTGTCCAGGTTAGATTGGCCTCCTGTAAACTATATGCCAGTCACATCTAGACTGTTATGCAAATGATATGCTGTTTTACTGTGAGATTTGGTTGCTGAGCTATATTTATAATAACCTCTATATTTGATACCATGGTTTTACTTGTTACTTTGGCCTCCGTGGACTTCATTCATATTCCAGTGTTTTAATTGTAATTTTGGCGTCCGCTGGCTTCAGTGAAGGACAATTGCTTTACTTTTAACTTTAGCTTAATTATAATTCATTATTTTACCTGTTACTTTAGCCTCTGTTTATTTAATTGAAAAAGTCATGTGTGCTTCAAGGAAGCCGGCGTGTCCTACCAGTGGTGTGATGGATGTTTTTTCTGAGCCGTGTTGTTATCTGTATCCACATAGATCATTATTGCCCTTGTTGATAGTTAATGTGAAGCTGGCATACCTTGTTAAGTGCCAAAATGAATGTTGTTATACTGTAATGTTTTTAATCTCTATCCACATAGATCATTATTGCCCTCATTGGTGTTCAATGAGGACCTGGCATAACCTGCCAAGTGGCAAGATAAGTGTTGGTGTACTGTCTGCACTATTCTATCGTCTTGTGCATCATGTTTTTAAAGAATGGGTGGCCCTGAAGATGAGTATATTTTGTAAAATAGGTTGTATTTAATGAAAAGCTGGCATACCCTGCCAAGTCACAAGATGGTTATCATACTCTCTGCACTACCATGTCTTCTTACACAGTTGTGTGATAGCTCATTAGCCAAAGTAAACCTAAAGTAATGGCATTGTCCCTCGCAAGCATGTAAGGGTTACAAACGTTGGACTGTAGTATTTATCTTTTCATGTAATTAGTTTTGTGTGAAATGCCAGTAATGTGTTACAGACAATATTCTGTCCAGGTTAGGTTGGTCTCCTGTAAACTATGTGCCAGTCACATCTAGACTGTTATGCAAATGATATGCTGTTTTACTGTGAGATTTGGTTGCTGAGCTATATTTATAACCTCATTTTTTTTTTATACTGTAGTTTTACTTGTGATTTTGGCCCCCGTGGACTTCATTCATAGTCCAGTGTTTTACTTGTGCTTGCTTGCTTGCATTTGCTGGCTGTGAACTCCAGCATGAAGTCCTGTATGTCGGATGAAGATATCCTGTTGTCCAATATCGGTGGGATATCATACCGGACCTGAGGTATGAGTGAGTATCCATTGTCCCATGTCTGGCTTATTGGTGTGCATACTGGTGGTTCCTCGCCATGCAGGCAGATACTCTCCGACTTCGGAAGAATCAGCGATCCTACTACGTTAGCCAGGACCCCGAAGGGACCTGTTGCCCAGGACGCACGACTAGGACTTGTTAGTAGGTCTTGGCCGGTATAGAACCTGGCCCTGGTGCCTTGGAAACACTTCTGCATCCCATAGAATACTTTTCCTTGTATTTTTCCTGGTTTTACTTGTAACTTTAGCTTCATTATAATTCATTATTTTACCTGTTACTTTAGCCTCTGTGAATTTCATTGAAAAATCCATGTGCGGTGTGCAGTTCAGGGGGGCTGCGTGGTCTCGAGGTATGGTGTCCACCTCGAGTACTGGAGGTCCCAGGTTCAAGCCATGATGAGGACCGGGATATTTTTTCACGTGGACTTCTAGTAATAAAATTTCCCCTGATCTCTGGGTAGTGAGATCGGATGCCCGTGTGTATTGTTGCGCACGTAAAAAATCCCTTGGCAGTTGGAAATCGAAAAAGAGTGGCCTAACGGTGCTGCCAGGGCAAAATTTTAAGTTAAAAATCTACCCAAATTATTTCAGGATCCTCGCCGGTGCTCCGGAGTTTGTGCACTGTGCTGAGTTTCTGCAGACTCAGGTTTGAGTTAGGATGAGAACAGAGCACTTATGGGTTACACCTGTGTGCCGTGATGTTGATCTATCGGCTAAACTAAACTAAACCCATGTGCTTCAAGGAAGCTGGCATACCCTCCCTACCAGTGGTGAGATGGGTGTTTTTTTTTTTCTGTAACGTGTTATCTGTATCCCAGTAGATCATTATTGCCTTCGTTGATCATCAGTGGGAAGCTGGCATACATTGCCAAGTGGCAAATTTAATGTTGACGTACTTTCTGCACTATTGTATCATACTGTTTAAAGTAGTGCATCATGTAGTTTCATAGAGTGGGTAGCTTTGGAGATGTGTTTATATTTAAAATTAGTTGTATTTCATGAGAAGCTGGTATGAGAAGTGACAAGATGGTTATTAAACTCTGTGCTACTGTACCATGTCTTCCTACACAGCTGTATGATAGTTATTTTTTTTTTTTTTTGCATATCCTATTTACAGGACATCGCTGTCATCACCAGCATTTTACTGCTGTTGTTGATGTCTTGTCAAGGTTAGGTTCAGTACTTTGCCATTGCTTTCTGAACGCCCAGCTCCCATACCAACACATTAAATCCCTTCACAACGCGGTGTGCTGCCAAATCTGTCACAGCTGTGTTTCGAAAGCGGGTAAGCGGGCTTACGAATCGCGTCCATAATCCCTGAAACATGGAGACCGGCATGATAGCTCATTAGCTAAAATAAATCCAAGTTGTATGTTTTTTTTTTTTCTGTACTGTATTGTAATCTGTATCCCAATAGATCATTATTGCCCTCATTAGTGGTCAATGAGAATCTGGCATACACTGCCAAGTGGCATGATGAATGTTGTTATATCGTACCGAGTTGCTATACAAACTGTTTTCTGTTCAGGATAGGTTGGTCTCACGTAAACTATAAGCGAGGGACATGTAAGCTGTTATGCAGTTGATAGATTGTTTTACTGCGAGGTTTGGTCGCTGAGCTTCATTCATACCATTGTTTTACTGCAAGGTTTGGTTGCTGAGCTTCATTCACACCATTGTTTTACTGCAAGATTTGGTCTCTGAGCTTCATTCAAACCATTGTTTTACTGTGAGATTTGGTCACTGAGCTTCATTCATACCATTGTTTTACTGCGAGATTTGGTCACTCAGCTTCATTCACACCATTGTTTTACTGCGAGATTTGGTCACTCAGCTTCATTCATACCATTGTTTTACTGTGAGATTTGGTCAGTTCGTTTCATTCATACCATTGTTTTACTGCGAGATTTGGTCACTCAGCTTCATTCATCCCATTTTTTACTGCGAGATTTGGTCACTCAGCTTCATTCATACCATTGTTTTACTGTGAGATTTGGTCGCTGAGCTTCATTCATACCATTGTTTTACTGTGAGATTTGGTCGCTGAGCTTCATTCATACCATTGTTTTACTGAGAGATTTGGTCGCTGAACTTCATTCATACCATGGTTTTACTGCGAGATTTGGTCACTCAGCTTCATTCATACCATTGTTATACTGCGAGATTTGGTTGCCGAGCTTCATTCATACCATTGTTTTACTGTGAGATTTGGTCAGTTCGTTTCATTCATACCATTGTTTTACTGCGAGATTTGGTCACTCAGCTTCATTCATCCCATTTTTTACTGCGAGATTTGGTCACTCAGCTTCATTCATACCATTGTTTTACTGTGAGATTTGGTCGGTGATCTTCATTCATACCATTGTTTTACTGTGAGATTTGGTCGCTGAGCTTCATTCATACCATTGTTTTACTGTGAGATTTGGTCGCTGAGCTTCATTCATACCATTGTTTTACTGAGAGATTTGGTCGCTGAACTTCATTCATACCATGGTTTTACTGTGAGATTTGGTCACTCAGCTTCATTCATACCATGGTTTTACTGCGAGATTTGGTCACTGAGCTTCATTCATACCATTGTTTTACTGAGAGATTTGGTCACTGAGCTTCATTCATACCATTGTTTTACTGCGAGATTTGGTTCCTCAGCTTCATTCATACCATTGTTTTACTGTGAGATTTGGTCGCTGAGCTTCATTCATACCATGGTTTTACTGTGAGATTTGGTTGCTGAGCTTCATTCATACCATGGTTTTACTGCGAGATTTGGTCGCTCAGCTTCATTCATACCATTGTTTTACTGCGAGATTTGGCCTTGGTGAACTTCGTTCTTAGACCATCCTCCTTGAACTTAATGTTGTTTTATTTGTAACTTTGGTCTCTGTGGGCTTCAATGATAAACCATTGTTTTACATGTAACTTTGGCTTCCTTGAGTCATTCATGGGCCATTATTTTACCTGTAACTTTGGCTTCCTTGAGTCATTCATAGACCATTGTTTTACTTGTAACTTTGATTTCCTTGATTCATTCATGGACCATTGTTTTATTTGTAACTTTGGCTTCCTTGAGTCATTCATAGACTGTTAACATTGTTTTACATGTAACTTTGGTTTCCTTGAGTCATTCATGGACTATTGTTTTTCTTGGAAACTTTTGAGGGAAAGTAAAGCTACAATACAATACAATTGTGACAAGAATGGAATTTTTGGAAGTTTGTATGCTTATGTGTTGTAACAGATGAACTGAGAGTGTTCATGAATAAATTAGAAAAAATATTTTGGGTGTTTTTTTGTCTGGTTGTGGTTGTTAGACATGCAAGTTGGCAAGGTATGTTAGAGAAGGCTGGCAAGATAGGAGTGAGCATGTTAACTGACAGGGCAGACAGACCTACTTTAATGATAGAAACAATCCAGAGGTATGAAACAAGTAGGAACATTTTGTTGTCTTCCGCGTGACAGATACGACATATAATTCTAGAATAGAATCATAAAGGTAAAAAATAATATAAAGCACAGAAGATCACGTTATATATATAGACAAATATGTTATCCTTTAGTATTGTTTACATTTTATGTCTGTGAGTCATGGACCGGGCAATGTAGTGAAGGGAGGCATTAACGGATATCTAAAATCAAATAGGGTGAAATGACAGAATGGTGATTAAAGTACTACATAGACTGAATGAAAATGAGTTGCCATAAAAGTTCCGGATTTGGCGAAGGCCACAGTATGGACACCTTGGTGTTCGTATCTGCTAGTAACACTAACAGATTTTAAAATTGGTTTGGAAAACTTGCCAAGAGATAACAACAGCAAAAATATGCGATGTCCTCTAAAGGATATGCGACTAACTTTAAGTGTGTGGATATGAATGCCGGACAGATAGTAATGACACGGTGAACAAGCTTGAGTCAGTGGAGATGTATTATTTTAAACTGCTGACAATATCGTGCTGAAAACAAGTTCTAATGTACTGACATCTTCGGTATTACAAGATCGCTCTTCGAACAAAGATGATACATGAAATATATGGGACATATTAACAGTATTCACAGAAAGAGTGGAAGTCTTATGTGGAAAGAATACTAGACAGGCAATGAACATGAACCTGTTGATGCTGTTAAATACTGTATTGTTCACACTGACCCACTAGTGTTGGAGTTAATTGATTCAGTGCCAAACAAGCAACAACAAAAACAGTAGATTTGGAGTCCAAATTTTGGGCGAAACATGGTTAACGAGTGTTATAAAGAAGTTTCCATTCACTGGACATTACAATTGCGGATGATACCGCGGAACGAAACAAATAACGCGATGAATCTAGTATGTCACCCTTCTGTTCAGATGGGAAGGCACATTATGATATATACAATCCTTCAGAACTGAATCAGGTACACTGTGAGAATACAAATTGTAGTCAACTTCAAGAAGAAGAAAGATATACCACATTTTAATATCAAAGACAATTGGAAAATTCGTAGTCTTAGAACTATTATAACATCTGACAGAAGTTGTCTTGAGAAGATCAAAACAAGAATCGTTTTTGTAAGATGGAAAATATACAAATAAAACAGCTTTAGGCAAAGAGGCCTACAATTTAAAAAAATACAACACTGGGGTTACATAAGGTGCTGCCTGGCATATTACGTTGCATCTGGCCAGGTGCATGCACAATGTCAATACAATATGTAGTTAACAGATGAATCAATGAATCCATTTGTTTGGCATACACAGCATATACTCTTAAATTGACACCAGAAATACATTCTCACATCATCTCAACTTGTTCTTCTTATACCTTGCGGTGTCGAGGTGAAGCATAAACAGCGGGAAATTGCCCGTTTTTGGCAAAAAAGAAACAAGCAATACATTGTTTCGAAGAATTAAATTTAAAATCACACACACAATTGCAGCGTGAATTTTTTTTAAAGTAAAATTTATATTAAACACCCATACACATGGATATTAAGCAAACAAGCTGAGAACCCTCTAATGCAGTGGTTCTCAACCTTTTTTGGCTCATGCCCCCCTTTACCATATGTTCATAACGTTATTCCCCCCCCCCCTTTGAATTTCTTCCCTATAAATTCCCCCCCCCCCTCCCCATCATTACATAGTATACATAAAAATGGAAGCTAAATTTAATAACATATACTAGAACAAAGTTTAGACATCTACATAAAACGTGATTTGCGGTTCTACTTACGTTATAAAATGAATTTCATTAAGGCGAGAAGTACAGAACCGTAAAATTTAGAGGGAAAAACAATATCAAGTAACTGGTTCTTGTATTAATACGATCTTGAAATAATCTTAATTTCCCCCCGCCCCCTCCCGGAAACGCTTAAATTCCCCACAAATTGAGAACCACTGCTCTAATGTGAATAGAGATTGGGGTATGGGGTGAATGCAAAGAATATCACTGACGTAGAACATTCAAAAACACAAAAAAAAAAAAAAAAAAAAAAAAAACTGTGACAGTCATAAATACATGAAAATTGTAAAGACTAGAAAAACTAGACGTTATGCGGAGATGAACTCTTGATGACAACTGATGAAATTGGTGGGATTCCGATTTGTAAAAAGAAAAGTCGAACGTTTGATTTGTCTATTGATGGGGAGGAGTAGTGGAAGATAAAGAGATAAATACCATGGTTCCCCGAAAATAAGACCGGGTCTCATATTAATTTTAGCTTTAAAAAAATGCACTAGGGCAGTGGTTCTCAACCGGTGGGGAATTTAAGGGTTTCCGGGGAGAGGGGGGGGGGGGAGAGAGAATTAAGATTATTTCAAGCTCGCATTAATACAAGAACCAGTTACTTGGTATTGTTTTTCCCACTAAATTTTACGGTTCTGTACTTAACGAAATTCGTTTTATAACGTAAGTAGACCCGCAAATCACGTTTTATGTAGATGTCTAGATTTGTTCTAGTATGTGTTATTAAATTTAGCTTCCATGTTTATGTATACTGTGTAAGGATGGGGGGGGGGGAGGGAGAGATTTATAGGGAGGAAATTCAAAGGGGGGGGGGGGGGGGAATGATGTTCTGAACATATGGTAAAGGGGGGGGGGGGCATGGGCCAAAAAAGATTGAGAACCACTGCACTAGGGCTTATTTTTCGGGGTAGGTCTTATTTTAAACACGTCCTGAAAAATCGTGCTAGGGCTTATTATAAGGAGGTCTTATTTCCGGGGGAACACGATCGCTTAAACACGTGACATCGAGACCAAAAATAAAGTCCATATATAGATTGACTATCGTGTGAGATGGCGAACTATGACCGTCCACACCTATCGGCATGGTACATAATGGTGAGGAGCCGAGGAAAACGGAAAGTGTTAAGTGTAAACAGCTGGGCAATATTCGTTCCATTACAATATCAGACAACAATGGATCGCCCATGTCTGAACTCGACCAAGTTCCTGCAGCGTGCGAATTATTAAAGGGTGTATTTTTAATGATTATGGGATTTTTGACAATATTGCCGTTCCAAGTTTTGTATTGGGTGTATTTTTAATGACTGCGCAGTGTTTGAAAATTGCCGGTCCAAATTTTGTATTCACCCTCTGTAAAGTTCATGCAACTTAATAGTTAAATACAAAACTTGGATCGGCAATACTGTCAAACACAGCACAGTCATTAAAAATACACCCTGTATTTACCCTCTGTGAACTCATGCAACAAAACCCCCACAGTCATTAAAAATACACCCTGTACATTTCTTCTATATGCCCCAACGGTTAATTTAAGAATTGAAACCACTGCAGTCGGAAACTCCCCTTCCCCCACACACACTCATTGTTTTTCTAAAAGTCACAGAACATTTCTAGTTATGATAATTATCAATGTGATACAAGAGCACCTAGTTTTTCCTCTACGCTTTGAATATCACCCAGACCTAGGGTTGCCAAACGTCCGGCAAAAAGAGAACATGTCCTCCTTTTTAGCCTAATATTCTCCGTCTGGCAGGCAAAGCTAAAAAAAAAAAAAACCTTTAAAATGTCCGGCTTTTCTTATATTTTATGTTGTTGTTTTTTTTTTTTTTAAATATTTTATGAGTAATTTTATAAAGATTATAAGGTAATAATTGTACTATAGGCTGTTTAAATAATTTTTTTTTTTTTTTTTTTTAGCATTTTTAAAAAGGCCTCCATTGAATTTATATTTATTTTTTAACATTATTGTTTCTTGGTCGATTCACTAACAGTAAGATACACTTATTGGCAGCTATTGTAATAAAATTGTACTGATTGTGGGTTTAATCTGGAACGATTCAAGTGAAACATTCAATATGTCCTCCTTTGTCCTCTTTTTTTTTTAAGTCTTATTGTGTCCTCCTTTTGGTGCCTACGTATATGGCAACCCTACCCAGACCCCTACATCTTTCTTAGCCAGTCTTTCCTGATATGGGCACTCCCTCTGATTAGATGCAATCTCCGCCCAGAGAGCCGTCACCGCATCAACTTTATCAACAAATAGTCTCCATGCAGAAGGGACTAAATCTGCTCATCTTTCACTTTTTATTACCCCACACACTTGCAAGCTCTGGGCTTAAACCCATGACGTGATGGCAATTTCGTCCCGTCCAGCGATGCTGGCCGCACCATCCGAAACATGCCATTTCTACTTTCTGAAACACTCTTGAATCAGTTGCATATACAGCATGTTTGGCGGTGCTACCCTGGAATCATTAGAAGTCTACCGTCACAGCCTCAACATCTGGATTCTAGTTTTGTTGTAGCATATGCCAAATTTCCCCTATTAAAAAGAGGTGGGCGTGTGTGTGTGGGAATGTCCGGAGTGCAGTTGTTTCAATTCTTAAATGAATTATTATGGCATACGGCGGTGAGGTGACCATCTTTCTGTCTGATCGTCTGTTTACCAAGAAATGCATGGTGCAAAGTTCACAAGATAGCCACTGGTGTATACATTATCATCATGATGTGCCATGCCGGTAGGCGTGAGCGGTCATGTTTCAACATCTTACACGATCACCAAAGTCGTGGATCAGCTCCGTGTTCTTGTCTCAACTATGCCATCCAGATTTTACTTCTCTGCCTTCCCCTTGTTTCCTCGAGAAACCGAGACTGTAATAGACGCGTCTATTAGTACTGTATGAATGTTTACCCCAACGTCTCTCAGATACAGCATTTGCACGTGCGGACATTTAAAAGTTCTACCATCTGAATATCGAACAAGAGTTGAGTTGAGTTGAGTTGAGTTAAGAACCGACATCACTGCACTCAGGACATTCCCATTCGTGCTCCGTCCCCTCGCTCAACAGCCAGCGAAGAGTCATACTACTAATCGTTCCCACCGCTATGTGATTAAAAGTTCTGGTCTCCCCTCTCAGTTTTAAAATTCATCTAGAACCCCTGCCGATCCCCCGCAATCTCATTCTTTCCACATATGGGTTCTCAATCTGTTCCTCCGCCTTCTCCACCTGGTCCTACAAGCGCACGACCACTCCCTCTTGTCCATAGACAGAATACCACCAAGAGGTGCATTCCCTGCTAGCCTATCAGACTGTTCATTCCCCCCTGTACTATTCGAAAGTTAAAGTCAATCGAAGAGTTCAATTTTCTTAGATCTATCATTTGACTGAAGGGATAAACAGATATCCCGACAATATTTTTCGGAACAGTGAATTATGTCATTAAAAACGGTGACTGTCCAGTAAAACCGGAAAGTCTGGCAACCAATTGTAAACAGATTCATTTCAAATAGCGTCCAACAATTTAAAGATTAGTTAATTAATCGACACACTACCCTCACTACACGTCGAGCCATTCAGTCGATAAGTGCTCGGTTCACTAACCCAGTATCTCTCTCGGCGTATGGCAGCTAGCTCCAACCTGGACAGTTCACGGCGACTGCACTAGCCAGGAGGATTTAATTCCTTAGGCTCAAGACCCCCCCCCCCCCTGTTCTACACTACAAGGTACTACAGGCAGTAGGTGACATAGCGCCCATGCCTAGCTTCATCCTTTTGATTTGATAACCTGGCAGTCTGGTCAAGATTGCAGAAATGAAATTCCAGGTTCGAACCTGTGACCTCACTGAAGAAAGTAGTGTACTTAGACAAAAGGCGACCGTCCCAGTCGATGTTACGGTTCCGTGGTTATGAAATTATTAATGATTTGAGTTGAGTCAATAGCCGACATCACTGCACTTAGGGCTTTCCAATAAGCGCTCAGTCCCCATCTTCAACAGTCAGTGAAAAGTTCCAATACTAATGGTGCCCCTTGCAATCTGATTATATGTCCATCCTGTTTTAACTTTGATTGAGGACTGTCGACCACCCCTTGCTGCTGAATTCTCTCTAAACCTGAGTCTATCTGTTCTTCTGATGTGGTGAAGATGTTCTGATGGCACTCTGGAAGAATGTGAATAACGCAGAACGAGCTAACTAACTTTGTGACCCTTGTGGTTACACACGCGACTAAGATTTTGTTGTTGTTGTTGTTGTTGTTGCTGTTGTTGTACAGGAATTTAAGCACTTTATCGGATCTGAAGAGCTTGCATTGAAAACAGGGATGACTACATCGAACATTGATATATTTGTTCTTTACGTTTTCTGAACATATTCATAACACACACACACACACACACACACACACACACACACACACACACACACACGCGCGCGCGCGCGCGCGCGCGATTAAAGTTTTTCATTTGGACCCCCTCTTAAAAATTGAAAGCTAGCGTGTTCTCTACTTCATTCTTCTACTTCTACGAGTGTCATGCAACTCAACTAGTTTAGTTTAGTTTAGTTTAGTTTAGTTTAGTCGTCGGATCAACATCACGGCACACGGTTTAACCCATAAGTGCTCCGTTTTCCTCCTAACTCAAACCTGAGTCTGGAGAAACTCAGCTCAATGCACGAACTCCGTTGCATCGGCGAGGATCCTGAAATACTTTGGGTAGATTTTTAACTCGAAATTTTGCCCGGGCAGCGCCGTTAGGCTACTCTTTTTAGATTTCCAACTACCAAGGGATTTTTTACGTGCGCAACAATACACACGGGCGCCCGATCTCACTACCCAGAGACCAGGGGAAATTTTATTACTGAAGTCCACGTGGAGTTTGTAAATAAATCCCGGTCCTCACCGGGGCCTGAACCCATCTCAACTGTATGTGTCTAGCATACCCTCTAGTCCAGTGGTTCTCAACCTTTTTTGGCCCGTGCCCCCCCCTTCACCATATTTTCAGATCGTCATTCCCCCCCCCCCCCCCTTCGTATTTCCTACCTAAAAATTTGGCTCGTGCCCCACTTCACCATATTTTCAGAACGTCATTCCCCCCTTTCGTATTTCCTATCTAAAAATCCCGCCCCGCCCCTACACAGTGTACGTAATGATCAAAGCTAAATTTAATAGCACATACTAAAACAAGTCTAGACGTCCACATAAAACATGATTTGTGGGTCTACTTACTTTATAAATTGAATTTTAGAAGGGTGAGACGTACAGATCCATACAGTATGAAGGGAAAAACAATATCAAGTAATCGGTTCTTGTATTAACGCGATATTGAAATAATCTTAATCCCCCCCGGAAACCCTAAAATTCCCCCCTGGGGGGGGGGGGATTCCCCACCGGTTGAGAACCACTGCTCTAGTCTCTACTTCTTTCTTTTGCTTCTCTGGGCGCTAAGTATTACATGTGAATTTATTTACGAGCTTTACTTTACAATTATTAATAACATTCCTCTTTACAAGCGTCGTATTTATGTAGGCTTACAGTTTCAATGTACCCCTAATTTGCATGTAAGCATTCCTTCAATAGCATCTGATAGTGTGAATAGTTAATCTTGACATTTTAAAAGCTCCAAACGGTAGAAGCAGGTCAAAATATACAATTTTTTTTTTTATGTGTACCCTTTTAGCCATCTTGCCTTCTACTACACGCTTAATTCTCCCTCAAATGCTTTCAGAAACACGTCATTGTACCCCAGTTTTGGCAAAAGTTGGACGACTACGTAACATTACGTCTCACAATGTCCCGACAATGTTTCAAACATTAAGATAACAACTTTTCCCGGGGTCTGACAACGTGGCAATTAAGCTTTTCGCGCGTCAGTCTGGCCTACCCTGTGTCCACAAAACGTCATAGTCCACTGAGCAACAAAGGGTCAACTGGATAATGGTTGTGATAATTAATGTGCCAGCTTGCATGGGTACTTTTAATTTATTTATTAATTCACTTAAAGATTCAAATCCTTTAATACATTCCCTGAAGAAAGCAGATCCCACAAAGAATAATTTCCGAATAATCTTTTAATAAGTAGTAGTAGTAGTAGTAGTAGTAGTAGTAGTAGTAGTAGTAGTAGTAGTAGTAGTAGTAGTAGTAGTAGTAGTAGTAGTAGTAGTAGTAGTAGTAGTAGTAGTAGTAGTAGTAGTAGTAGTAGTAGTAGTAGTAGTAGTAGTAGTAGTAGTAGTAGTAGTAGTAGTAGTAGTAGTAGTAGTAGTAGTAGTAGTAGTAGTAGTAGTAGTAGTAGTAGTAGTAGTAGTAGTAGTAGTAGTAGTAGTAAACGGAGGAGGGTCGGATGAAAGAAGTAGAAGACGAAGTAAAGAAACAAAACAAAAAGGAAAGAGGAAAATGAGAGCGAAGTGGAAGCAGAAGAGGCGAAGAAGGAGGAGGAAGAGGAGGAGAAGAAGAAGTAGAAGCGTGGATGGACGGATCTAGCTAGACAGACAAGCAGATAGATAGATAGATAGATAGAACTGGGGTTCAGCATAAAAGACAACATATGAACACGGGAAAGACACACCAGCGACTACATACTACATTAAGACATAATAACTGATAACTGAATAAGAAGGATGGATAGATGGGAGGGAGAACATGCGAACAATGAAAAGAAAATGAAAAATATGTACTTATCGCATACTGATAAGCAAGAGACGAAAAGGAAAGAAGACTAAAAGAAACACAGAGGTAAATTAGGTACATTGGGGAATTCGTGCGGGTGTTTGCCTAATAATGCCTAGGATTTCGCCTAACAACACAGTTCATTGAGCGCCAGCAACAAGTGTCCATATCCTCTCGCTGAAAGTCATTGGCCCAGGTCCACATTAATATTCATGTTCCGCTTTAATCTTTCCCGCCAACTGCTCTTCTCACACACCAAAACATGTTATACCTACGAATAAAAAAATAACAACAAAATCTTTCTAAATAACTGTAAAGCATGTAATTTAATAATTTGCAAAATTGATTCATAAATATAAAATATAAAATGTTTTAAAGGAAAGTATCTTTATTTTATAGATAGAAATGCTATTAAATGTGAAGTAAATATGATTATGTGTGTGAATACGGAAATGAGGCTAGGCGGAGTGATTGCTCTGAATGGAGGGAGAAGCCTGGTGTCTATACTCTAGCCAGAACCAGAAGTGTGTGAGGCGTCAACAGTAATTAATGCTGGACATTCTTGGTGGAGTTTCTTGAAGAGGATTCATCTGAGAAATCGAAAGATTGTAAGTTGATTAGTAACTGAATTTTATTGTGGAGATTGTAAATTATTGCCAGTAAATTGTGTCCGTAGTCGAAAGAACCTCCCCCATCTAAATAAATACTAAAAAATAGGCGTTTGTTATGAACTATGGCAGTATGGCTTTTTAAATCTGAATTTTATTAACTGCTGGTATTTTATAGTTAAACTTAACTTAGTAGAAGTATTAATTCTTAATTACTGTGTTACTATTAATTATTATTGTCTTGGCGCTTCTTATTCGTTTAATTTTAGTATTTACTTATACGGTTAGTGGTTAGTGTATTCACCTATTAAAATAAGATGTCAATTAAATTAATTGTATCTAAGGTTTAGGTTTAGTTGACAACGGCAATTCGCGTTTGCTGGATCAAACAGAGGAAAGGAATTAATAGCCAAGTACCTGTAAGAAAATCGTTTATTCGAAACATGTATCTAATCTACTACTACGTCTGGTTAGAGCTACGGTGGTATGTGGGTCGTTAGGACGTTCTATCCCCACCAGACATTATTATTTTACCGACTAGCACAGTGGTTCTCAACCTTTTTTTTTGGCCCATGTCCCCCCCCCCCCCCTTTTACCATATGTTCAGAACGCCAACTTTCGAATTTCCTCCCTATAACCCCTCCCCCACCCTTACATAGTATACATAAAAATGGAAGCTAAATTTAATAACATATACTAGAATAAGTCTAGACATCTACATAAAACGTGATTTGCCGGTCTACTTACGTTATAAAACGAATTTCATTAGGGCGAGAAGTACAGAACTATAAAATTTAGAGGGAAAAACAATATCAAGTAACTGGTTCTTATAATATTAATGTGATCTTGAAATAATAATCCCCCCTCCCCTGGAAACCCTAACACCCCCCCCCCCCCCCCGCTTATTCCCCACCGGTTAAGAACCACTGGACTAGCACCATCTGTAGAGTAGTTAAGTTTCACATTCTTTACAGACTGAGACAGGAAGTCAGTCAACCCCATTTTGTTGTTGCTGTTTGTGAATTCTTGGCAAGTTTACGTTCAGTAGCTTGCCTTTGCTTTCTGAATGACCCACACTCATACCATTTTCATTTATTTTTTTTTAACTTCAGAATTTTCTGGGAATTACCTGGGAAAGAAAGACGTCGTGGAATGGAACTGGTCATTCGCCTCATATATCGTAGCTTAGATAACAACCCAATGACTAAGTCCTACAAGAAACAAATGAAAAATGTGAACTGACTACAGAAATTAGGAGTCACCATGTTTTGGACACATTGTCAGAATAAATAAATTGGGAGAATTTGGTGACAACAGGCAAGATTGAGGGGAAAAGAACAAGGGGAAGACAAAGAAGTAAATACCTGGATGGCTTGGGCAAGTAGTATGGTCGAAACAAGAACATTTAGTTGATCCACGATTCTGGTGATCGTGTGAGATGGCAAAACATGACCACCCACACTTATCGGCATTGCACGTGTTGATGATGAGAATGGGACTACTTTTACTACTGGTTGTTGTGTACTCACACACAAGATTTAGCATTTTCAGCTGTCTATTTGCTCATGCTTCTACTGGCAATGTTATATGTACTATGTGTATATATATATATATATATATATATATATATATATATATATATATATATATATATATATATATATATATAAAAAATTTGCATATCCTTTACAGGACATCGCTGTCAGCATCAGCATCTTTCAGCTGATTGTTGATCTCTTGGTAAAGATTACGCTCAGTAGTTTGACATTACTTTCTGAGCGGCCGGCTCATTATCCCGCAAGTCACCAGCGCGGGTGGAACCGCTTCCAATTCTCGCGTGCTGCGAGACCCTGTGTGGATAAACGTGATTACGGAGAAAGTCGTGTAGCCTCTCGGCCAGAGAGACCAGCATATGTACTATATAGTTTTAATTCTTCTTCTTCGTTCATCCGGAGTTTTTTTTTGGACGTGATTGCGTTGTGCCTGTTTACAGCAGAGCTGCGTTCTTGCGCCGTTAGGCCGACACATCCGACTTCTGCGGGCATTTGTTGACAGGGTTAACCTTCCCGGGATAGTTTTAATTAATTTAATACTGGCACTCTAGACTGCAATGGCTGGGGCATATAGAAAGAATTGAAGATAATAGGGAAACAAAACTTGTTTACACTCAGGAAATAAATGACCGTAGACCCCGAGGTAGACCAAGAAGACGGTGGAGAGATAATATATATAGAGACCTACAAGCACTTGGAATCATCGACTGGCAAGAGATGGTCAACCAGAGAGACGAATGGAGACAGATTGTATCTGCAGCAAAGAACCTCAATGGCTCGGAATGCTGAAGAAGAAGAAGAAAAAGAATACTGGCAATCTTCCGAATAACGGTTCTAAATGGGGACATAACTCTGTAGTGTAAATAGCCTCCCTTACAGGGCCTCATTAGGTGATATAATAAAAAAAAACATATTAAATGCTACGAACTAAAATATAGAATTGAGAAAATGGAATTACGTACCGATAATATTTCAGTTATATGTGGAAATTGTGGCACATAAGTTGTAAATACTGTCCGAAAGCATGTTCTTTGTGAAACAATTGTACATATCAGAACGAGCATTGAATGTGTTGTTGATCACTTCTGGTTCAATGTGACATGAACAGCTAGATCGATCGATGGATGCAATAGATGTTATTGGGCCCACAGGGCCCTCACAGTCGCTGGAGAATATACCTATGTTATATGTGGAAATAGAAATACTCCGACAACAGTCAGGGCCCTCCGGGCCCAGGAAACATTTATTGCATCCATCGATCAGTCTAGCAGTCCATGTCACATCAAATAATGAGGCCCTGTAAGGGATACTTTTTACACTACATAGTTATGTCCCTATTTAGGACCGTTATTCGGAAGAGTGCTTTAATACTTATTAAACATATTTTAACCAATATAGGCATTATATGTATTATATATGTCACTTCTCGGCAATGTTTTAGTAGGCGTTCCCTCACCGTGTGCTCGGAAATCGTGACCCGCACTTTGGGATACGGAGGAAAACTCCTATCCTAAGATTACGATTTGCTGCTACCGTCGTGGCGGTAAGTACTTAACTTTGTTAAACTCTTGCCGTATCTATGCCTATGGGTTTAGAAAACAGGTCACTGGAATGGCCTCGAATCTGCAAATCGTAATTTAGTAGTTGGGTATTTTCTATTTTCTTGTGCCTTCCATAGAGGCCTAGGTCCCCAACTCACACCAAGCCGCCCTGTCATAAGATCTCAGAAATTTCTGTTGTTGGTGTAAATACTGGATGTGCATGGAATTCGGACTGAAAGAGTGCTTGTCATTTCATCTGAGTGCCAGGATATAGAACGATTCTCTTCATGCCCTGGTATGTCAGTGGATAACCCCAGTAACTGTGTTACATTACATTTGCAGAGTACACTGTTAATCGTTATTACTCTGTTTCAACTTTCTCAATCTCGTTTGTACTTTGGCGTTCATGTCACTTAAGCCCTAAAAAGGGCTTGAATCTATGTGAATGAGGTTGTCATAGAGATAGTTCTACCGGCCCAGTAGCAAGGTACCATTTCCACGGGACTGTTGCAGAACTGTCCTTACCCTTCTGAAACCAACAGAGGTGTGCAGGACCGGTACTGGGACTTCACATCGGCCGGAGATGATTATTATTATTAGCCAGGTCATGAATATGCACAGCACATAGGCTGGCCTAAAATGGGTGCCAGGACATGTCTTGAGAAGTTAAGGTGGCCGACGTGGTACTGACATAATCCACTAGTTGGCCCATTAAATATATAGACCTAACAGATGTTCCTGTGACTTACGGTCGTGTAAAGGGATAGTTTAGTAAAAAAAAAAAATTTCTTCCTACGTACAGGTAGGCTTAGGTTAGGCATAGGGTGGCCATGCTTTCTCCAGGTTTTTGGTATTGTCAACAGGCTCTGGCCTATTCTCGGTTAGGCATTATTAAATAAAAGACACATTAAATTTGTAGTTGTGTCCTATGGTGCTTCTTAGGCTTAAAATTAGTAACTGTTTGGTGCTGTCCCAAGTCACTTACACCCCCAACCCCCCCCCTTATCACATCTTATGGGCGACTATTTGTGGTGGTTGCGACTTTTGCTCATTTTATAATTTTATCTCCAAAGAATTATATTTTCTTTGTGTATGTAATGGTGCTGTGCGCCATCTTGATAGATAATAGTTTGTAAAATGGAGTTATACTTCTCCATAGCACATGGCTTGGGTTGAATTTGGAGGCCATGTTTTGCCTATGTAGCATGGTCTATCTCTCAGCCTGCCTAGTTTACTCCAAAGGAAAAAGGTGACACCATTACGCCTGGAACAAGACAAACTGCAAAAGCTGCCGTATCAACAAAGTAATGCTCTAACTGCCCGCCTGCCGGAGCTTCCATCCTAGACCAGTTGCGGACCTAGGCTTAGGGCCTGGTCTGCCCTGCCATAACATATAGTCTTTAGGTTGCATTTCTTGTACCCTTCCAATTGCGCTCCTCCACCTGAAGCCATTGGCACAATGTGGGGTGTCGACTCTAACAGACAGCAGGTGATAGTCTACTGTTATACTGTACCTAGTCATATCTGACTCAGATCTGACTTTTTGTATAAAAATAAAAATGTATCTTATCAGCCTGGCCATTAATCTGACTCACTGATCATTTCATTCCACAGCTGCTTTTGCTGCTCTCTGTAACTTCATGTATGTCCTCTTTGATGGATTTGTGTAACCTTGTTTTATAAATGTTTTCTGGTCTATCCTTTCCTCATGTCCCCATTATTTTCCTTTCTAGTACTCGCTGTTGTTTATTCTTGACTTATGATGTGACCGTTCTAATCACAACCGACATTTCCACATTTAATTTCTTCTTAACAGATCGTTTTGTTTTGTTGCAGGCATCTGGCATAAATATTAATTCATTCTACCACAACTCTAGACATAACGAGATGATGCCTGGGTGGGCGCTAATGCCATCAGTTGGCCAGCTTCCATCACCAGCAGTTTCCTTCAATAGTCACACCCAGACTAATTCTGATGATGATTGTGACTTACCTGATAATGAAGACGTGGTGGATTTAAGACCATACATGGATTACCCAGGAAATGCATCCACCATGCCTACACGTAGAAATGTAGAAATTATTATTATTGTTGTGCCAGCATCTGGCAGACCGACCGAGACACTCTCGCAGAGCATTCCAGCACATGATTTGGTTAGTCATTCTGATAACCGTCCTCGTTTCCAGTCACCTGCAGTATCCAATAACAGGCCTGGGCATGTACAGAACGAGACAAACGGTCCTCAGCAGCCTGTATCCAGTCGTCGTATTCCACAAAGTGAAACGAATATCAATAGCTCTAGCGACCGTTTAGTTCCAGACATTGAGACCAACGTTGTTGCTACAGGTAATTTTATTTTTACATATTTTTATGAGTCGTGGTAGTATAGTGGCTAGACACTCACCTATCGACCCTGTGGTCATGGGTTCCATCCTTAGCTGGGAGGATTCAGATTTTTTAAATGATAGAACCTGGGCTCCCAACCTAAAATGGTTACCAAGAGTGGACAGCATGGGACTGACAACATGACCCACAGAGTGGACATGTCATAAGTCTCTCCCTCTCTCTGCCCCTCTCTGTATCTCCTTCTCTCTCCCTATTTCTCCCTCTCCCCCTCTCTCTGAGAGAGAGAGATGGAGATATATGGAGAGAGAGATCAAACGAACGAAAGACTTTATTTTCAAAGGGTAACAAATTGGGCACGCAGGCCCATCTTACATTCGGCCCTTCCAATCACTCATCTTTCGTTCTTCAATAATGAATGTATTATGCATCAGTTTACTAAGGTGGTGCTCTGATGGGAGGGGGGGGGGGGAGTATCCTATAATTGGACCTTTCCTCTTGCTTCACTTTAGACTTAGTGATTTGCATTGTGGAGTTGACCTCTGTCTGGCTTCACCTATTATGCTTATAGACCTCGTTCAAGGTATACAACTTGTTGACTCATGATGCTCCTGTCCACATTTATAACACACCATTTGCTTAATTCAGTATTTTGGCCAGGAAGCCGAGCTATGGTAGTAGTTCGGTGGTCATGGGTTCAATCTACACTAGGTTCCAATATTTTTTTTGATTGGTCTGAGCTCCAAGCTCAACCTAGCCAAATATTGGTCCCAGGAGATGTCTAGGGAAGTAGAGATGTTGTGATTCTGAAGATATCACCCATAGAGTGCTTTTTGGTCTAGCATCATATGTCATGTGCCACTTAAGGCATGTACTAGATCCTTTACCTACTACTTAATGAAAAGTCAGAAATTGTAACTTTCAAGGAAGGGAAACGGATATTAAAATGTGGATACAATAGGTAAGGGGAGCTTTCATCACACTTGGAAAGTTGTTGAAGTCAATGGAAATTAAACCTATTACTAAACTTAGGATATTGAACGCTACAGTTAAATCAATACAGCGGCATGGTTCAGAAACTTTGAGAGTTACCATAAACAAGACACATTCACTAAATGTTGCCTGCACAGACCAGAGGAACTAACATGGTTTGGGAGAAACGCTGATGTGGAGCTGAGATAAAGAACTGACTCATTCTACCCAGTTGCTCTAACACAGATATATTCGTACAAATCCATTAATCTAGTGTCTTGCAGCTGGCGTAGGCATTCATGTCTCTCCACAAATCTCAGTCTTTGGTGTTCTGGATCAACTCTGCTGATGATATTTCTCCATGCCACCGACTCAGTCCATCAGACATAATTTCTATTGGTCTACCCCTGCATCTCTTCCCCTTTATCTTTCCAGTTGTCATGATGTTATCCATTGCTTCTGTTCTCGTCGCATGACCAAAGAAAGCTGTTTGTCTCATTCTTATTGTTGAATAATTTCATTAGCCAATTCATGCAGTTGTTAGTTACTCTGGCAGTACAAGGAATTTGCACCATGCATCGCACGAACCACATCTCTGTTGCTTCAAAGTTCTTCCTAATTTGTTCATTTACATTCCAAAATTTACTGCCATACAGCAAAACATGTTCTATATTGCATTTCAGCACTCTCTTTCTTACATTCAGTGATAGTGACTTATGGCATAGGATACTCTTCATTTTCTGAAATGCAGCTTTTCGCTGCCCCATTCTGTTCTTAATCTCTTTTGTGCATCTTGCTTCTGATGTTATAATTGCCCCTAGGTATTTAAAATTATACACTTGGTTAAGAATTTATTTCCATTTCACATTTTGGTGTCACTTTTTTCTTCAATATCACCATTGTTACTGTTTTCTTGATATTCACTGCGCATCTATTCAGTGCACTCTCTCTTACTGTGATGCACAGAACTGAGGAACTAAAATGGTTTGGTAGAAACACTGATGTGGAGTTTCAGACATTTCACCACAGAATATCAACTCTTTCATATTGTCTGCTTATTTTCCATGTTTCACATACGTACAAAAGTATAGGTTCTGTATAAAATGTTAACATGTGAACATAAATGTGTTCAGTGGTGTTAATTTACTTGTTCTTGTATTCACAGATGATGAGAGTGAGGTGGACATTGAGACAGTAGAGGCAACTATAAATCCTTCACGTTCAACAGACAAGTTTGTCAACAGTATTCCAAGTACTTCTACTGCGAGCACATCTCAATCAACCAAAGCTAAGAACAACGTGGTGTGCAATGGTCATGTGTTCAACGTACCACTACCCGCAGGCAGGCCTTGGGGAAGTGTGAAGCAATCAGCGGGGACTGGACATGCCAGCGCAAGTGCATCTCTGCCTTCGTGCTCAAACTCAGAGACTGAAAACACTACAGCCAGCAACTCTGTTCTTGTGGTCACAGGTAACGACAGTGATGTGAACATTGAGTCAGTAGAGGCAACTATCAATTCTTCATGTTCATCGGACGAATGTAACGACAGTATTCCAAGTACTTCTACTGCGAGCACATCTCATTCAACCAATGCTAAGAACAACGTGGTGTGCAATGGTCATGTGTTCAACGTACCACTACCCGCAGGCAGGCCTTGGGGAAGTGTGAAGCAATCAGCGGGGACTGGACATGCCAGCGCAAGTGCATCTCTGCCTTCGTGCTCAAACTCAGAGACTGAAAACACTACAGCCAGCAACTCTGTTCTTGTGGTCACAGGTAACGACAGTGATGTGAACATTGAGTCAGTAGAGGCAACTATCAATTCTTCATGTTCATCGGACGAATGTAACGACAGTATTCCAAGTACTTCTACTGCGAGCACATCTCATTCAACCAATGCTAAGAACAACGTGGTGTGCAATGGTCATGTGTTCAACGTACCACTACCCGCAGGCAGGCCTTGGGGAAGTGTGAAGCAATCAGCGGGGACTGGACATGCCAGCGCAAGTGCATCTCTGCCTTCGTGCTCAAACTCAGAGACTGAAAACACTACAGCCAGCAACTCTGTTCTTGTGGTCACAGGTAACGACAGTGATGTGGACAATGAGTCAGTAGAGGCAACTATCAATTCTTCATGTTCATCGGACGAATGTGACGACAGTATTCCAAGTACTTCTACTGCGAGCACATCTCATTCAACCAAAGCTAAGAACAACGTGGTGTGCAATTGTCATGTGTTCAACGTACCACTACCCGCAGGCAGGCCTTGGGGAAGTGTGAAGCAATCAGCGAGGACTAGACATGCCAGCGCAAGTGCATCTCTGCCTTCATGCTCAAACTCAGAGACTGAAAACACTACAGCCAGCAACTCCGTTCTTGTGGTCACAGGTAACGACAGTGATGTGGACATTGAGACAGTAGAAGCAACTATCAATTCTTCATGTTCATCAGAAGAGTTTGACGACAGTATTCCTGTGTTCACAGGTAATGACATTGATGTGGACATTGAGACAGTAGAGGCAACTATCAATTCTTCATGTTCATCGGACGAATGTGACGACAGTATTCCAAGTACTTCTACTGCGAGCACATCTCATTCAACCAAAGCTAAGAACAACGTGGTGTGCAATTGTCATGTGTTCAACGTACCACTACCCGCAGGCAGGCCTTGGGGAAGTGTGAAGCAATCAGCGAGGACTAGACATGCCAGCGCAAGTGCATCTCTGCCTTCATGCTCAAACTCAGAGACTGAAAACACTACAGCCAGCAACTCCGTTCTTGTGGTCACAGGTAACGACAGTGATGTGGACATTGAGACAGTAGAAGCAACTATCAATTCTTCATGTTCATCAGAAGAGTTTGACGACAGTATTCCTGTGTTCACAGGTAATGACATTGATGTAGACATTGAGACAGTAGAGGCAACTATCAATTCTTCATGTTCATCGGACGAATGTGACGACAGTATTCCTGTGTTCACAGGTAATGACATTGATGTGGACATTGAGACAGTAGAAGCAACTATCAATTCTTCGTGTTCATCAGACGAGTTTGACAACAATATTCCAAGTACTTCTACTGCGAGCACATCTCAATCAACCAAAGCTAAGAACAACGTGCTGTGCAATGGTCATGCGTTCAACGTACCACTACCCGTAGGCAGACCTCGGGGAAGTGTGAAGCAATCTGCAGGGACTGGACATGCCAGCGCAAGTGCATCTCTGCCTTCGTGCTCAAAATCTGAGACTGAAAACTTTACAGACAACCACTCTGTCGCTGGACGGAAACGTAAACTAGTCCTGAATGACACAACCACAGCGCAGTCACAATCCACATATACTCCAGTGCCAAGCACTAGCACCAACGTGAACTTTCAGGGGAACAATCAATTAGAACGCAACCACCGGCAAGAACTTGCAGGACTGTTCACTGACCTCAGAGATAAAGTACCAAGAATTTCATCCAATGCTACAGCTTCCAAATTCCGCATTTTAAGAGAGGCAACTTCACATATTTTAAACTTAGAAAAGAAAAGTAAATTGCAACAGAACGAGGCTTTCAAATTATTACAAAAACAAAATCTGCTCAAATTTCGGTTGCAGCAACTTCAATCTAAAATATCGGGTGGTTTAAACTAAACATATTTGTGTGTGTGTGTGTGTGATCACTTCTAGGGGTAGGTGTGATTATTCAATGGAATGATGCGAGTGAGTGATTAACGATGAATTGCAGCAGCACCAATGCAAGCAATGGCTTGGACTTTAAGCGTTATGACATGTATATGTTTATATTATTAAATTTCAATATATGAATGGAGGAAAACCTGAAATATGTTTATAGGTCTTTCCTCCTCTAATTGTCACTGCTTTTTATCTGGTTGCCCCCCACCCACCCACTTTACATGGTTCATGCAATATATTCTTAGAAGAATTTCATTGTATTGTCTTTATAAGATTTCAGATTTCATCAATCTATAATTTATCACAGAAAATAATATGTTTTCACTTTTGAATATTTTTACATGATAACCTGCTGTGAAGTCTGAAAACTGATGTGAATTGTGTGATTGGCAGCTGTTAGTTGAATATCTTGTTATAATATTGTGAGCATGAGACAGAAGCAAGATGGGTTTTGTCATACTGAACACTGCTATCTGTATCCACATACATCATTATTGCCCTCCTTGATAGCCAGTTAGAAGCTGACATCAAAAGTTGAAAGTGTCCCAGTGGCACGAAATGGAATATTGCTTGGATAGCAAATCCATGATGTGGACAGTCCGAATCGAAAGCTCATTGTGTGGATGTCATCTGCAGACTGCATTCTTCTGGTTTCCAGAGGAAACGGTGAACGGAGGGCCCAATATACAGAAGTGAGACTAAGCAGGACGTAACGATTCCTTGGGTGAGCCCAATACTAGAGGCGCTATGCATCGGCTCTGCAATTATAGAAGCCTCCTTGGATGGTGGGGAATGCCCGCAGCTTGCCCCTGCCTTCCCTTGAGGGCTGACCGGGATGTTCTAAATGGACCAGCTAGGATGGGGGATAACACCACAACAGTGAGAGTCAAACGTCCTACAAATCCCCCAGGAAGGTTAACTTTGTCAATAAACGCCCGCAGAAGTCTGATGTATCGGCCTAATGGCGCAAGAACGCAGCTCTGTTGTAAACAGGCACAACGCAATCGCGTCCGAAAAAAAACAACTCCGGATGAACGTAGAAGAAGAAGTACTCTCTGCACTACTATGCCGTGTCTACCTACACAGCTGTGTGATAGCTCATTAGCCAAAGTTAATCCAAAGTAATGGTAATTGCGCCCCCCCCCCCCCCCCCCCCCCCATATTCATGGCATTTAAGCATTAGAAATGTTGGACTGGTATTTATCTTTGCATGTACTTAGTTTTATGTGAGATGCCAGCAATATGCTATAGACTATATTCTGTCCAGGTTAGGTGGGTCTCCTATACACTATATGTCAGTGACCAGTAGGCTGTCATGCAGTGCTCAAAAACCATTGGTTTTGTCTTTGTTGATAGACTGTTTTACTGTGAGATTTGGTCCCTGAGTTTCATTCATAAGCCACTCTTTCTCAGCCACTTCCATATTTGATACCATTGTTTTACTCATGACTTTAGCCTCCTTGGACTTCAATCATAGTCCAGTGTCTTACTTGTGACTGATGTTTTACTTGTAACTTTGGCCTCTGTGGGCTTTGGTGATAGACCATTGTTTTACTGTGGGCTTTGGTAATTTACGATGTGTTCTTCAAGGTCTGAAAATTGATTTGTATGTTCATAGAGTTTTTTTTTTTTTTCCCTTGTCTTTAAGCCTGACCCATAAAGTATTGTCAGTGCATTGTTAGATTCAGTTTCATGGATCGGTTGTATGATTTTTTTATTTTCAAATATCTTTATTTGACATATATGTATTGTTTTTTATGTTATTTTTGGGGGGGATAGCTGCTGGCACCTTGAAGACTTGACAGATGATAGTTGTTGCATTGCTTTAAATAAAAAAAGGCACAGTAACTACACCCCCATGGCGGTAGTGAATGTAACCCCTCCACAGTACAAAGTCTGGGTAAGATCACGTGATGCCCGTAAGTGTCTCCCACTGTCAGTGGCACCCCAGGTCTACGACCATTGACAAGAACTTATAACCTGTAACTGCTACCTCTCACTTTGATTCCGAGACTGGTTAAGACAAGGGATGGAGTTATACCTCTCCATAGCACAAAGCCTGGGCTGAAATATAGAGAGCATGTGTTGCCCATGCAGCATGATCCCTCTTTCGGCTTGCCTAGTTTGCCCCAGAGGAAAAGTAACGCCTACTCATCTGGAGGAGACGAGCCTCAGAAGCTGCTGGATCAGCAAAGCAATGCTCCACCTGTCTGAGTTTTGATCCTAGATCAGTTCCTAATCAAGGCTTAGAGCCAGGCCTGCCCAGTCATGACATTTGGTCTTTAGGTTGCTTTTCCACGCACCGGGGTAAGGCTTGTACCATCCCAATTGCGCTCCTCTGCCTGTGAGGTGTCAGAATAACATTTAAAAAACTTTTGAGGTGAAGTACAGTGGTTAAAGTGTAATATGATACAATTGAAGTATTTTTTATTGGTTTTACAATAAATTTTTTATTGTGGTCTTGGAATTTTGTATGCTTATGTGTTGTAACAGATGAACTGAAAGTTTTCATGAATAAAGTTTAATCATATAAATTGTTTGGTGTTTTTTGCCTGGTTGTGGATATGAATTGAGTATGAATTCATATGAATATGAATCGAGCTTGAGTCCCTGGAGATGCATACCAAACAAACAAAAAAAGTAGGTTTGGACCAAACAAGAACAAGTATTATGATGTAAATTTCCATTCACTGTGCATTACAATTGCGAAAGATATCACAAAACGGAACAAAATAACACGATGAATCTAGTATGGCAATATGTCACCTTTCTGTCCAAATGGGAAGGCACATTTGGCGATATATACACTCCTTTAGAACTAAATCAGGTACATTGTGAGAAAAGAAATTGTACTCAACTTCAAGATGAAGAAAGATATACAGTACCACATCGTAACATCCAAGAAAATTGGGAAAGTATTAGTCTTAGAACTGTCATAACATTTGACAGAAGTTGCCTTGGGAAGGTGAGACCAAGAATCGTTTTTGTAAGATGGAAAATATACAAATATAAAAGCTTTAATCAAGGAGGCCAAAAACAATAGGATAGCATGAAGTGCTGCCTGGCGTATTACGCTGCATCTGGCCAGGTGCACACTGCCGATACAATATGTAGTTAACAGATGGACTCACATAGCTTAATCACATGACATCGAGGCAAAAACCAAAAAAAAAAAAAATGTCCGCACTCAAGACTTGACTATTCTGTGACATGACGAACTATGACCGTCCACGCCTATTGGCATGGTACATAATGATAAAGAGGGGCAGCGGAAAGTGTTAATTGTAAACAGCTGGGCGGTATTCGCTCCATTACAAAAACAAACAACAATGGATGGCCGATGTCTGCACTCAACCAAGTCCCCACAGCGTGCGAATCATTACATCTCTGCTGTATCTCCCAACGGCTATTTCGTAAACTTTGCACCATGTTTTTCTTGACAAACAGACGATCAGAGATTATCTCCTCATCGCAGTATGCCATAATAGTCAAATAAAAAGGGTTGAAACCATAGCACACGGGACATTTCCAATATTTCCAGACAATTATCAATATATTGATTATGTGGTTGTTTCGGGATTTGAAATTTAAATATTGAGCACAACCCACTACTGGCAACGCCGATCGCATTCCGGTATGAACCTAAGGCCTATCCACGTCAATATGGAAGCACTATACTCGAGTTTCGCCCTCGTTTGAGCTCCTCAGTAGTGCATATCCCTGACCGGATCCGGAAACAGTCCCTGATCACGCGTGTGAAGCGGGTGTATAACCACGCGGCACACACTGGACACACCAAATTATCACAACAGAATACCACAACGCTACCCATCGTAGGCTATGCTCAAGATTGCCCAATCGCCGCGACCGACGTCCGTCAATCGATGGGACCCGAACGATCAGGACTTCTCACTGGCAAGGAACACCAGGCCTCCTAAATCCAGTGAGCAATAATCAATTGATTATGTGGTTGTTTCTGGATTTGAAATTTAAATATTGAGCACAACCCACTACTGGCAACGCCGATCGCATTCCGGTATGAACCTAAGGCCTATCCACGTCAATATGGAAGCACTATACTCGAGTTTCGCCCTCGTTTGAGCTCGTCAGTAGTGCATATCCCTGACCGAATCCGGAAACAGTCCCGGATCACGCGTGTGAAGCTGGTGTATAACCACGCGGCACACACTGGACACACCAAATTATCACAACAGAATACCACAACGCTACCCATCGTAGGCTATGCTCAAGATTGCCCAATCGCCGCGACCGACGTCCGTCAATACAATCCGGTTATACACCCGCTTCACACGCGTGATCCGGGACTGTTTCCGGATCCGGTCAGGGATATGCACTACTGACGAGGGCGAAACTCGAGTATAGTGCTTCCATATTGACGTGGATAGGCCTTAGGTTCATACCGGAATGCGATCGGCGTTGCCAGTAGTGGCTTGTGCTCAATATTTAAATTATCAATATGTTTATAAGGGCGCCTTGCTTTTCCTCTACGCTTTGAATATCGCTCAGACCATATTTCTTAGCCATTATTTTTAAACACTCCCTCTGTTTAGTTGCAATCTCAATCTAGAGAGCCGTGACGGCATCAACCATAAAGTAGCTCTCCACCCAGAAGGAACTAAATCTGTCTTTCAGACATTTCATTGCCCCATACACCTGTATGCTCCGGGCAGAAATCCATGTCGTGCTCACAGTCTTGATTTGTCCAGCGATGCTGGCCGCTTAAACTGATACATGCCAATTTCTGCTTTCCGAAATACTAGAACTCCATTGCACATATTGCATGTTTGGCTGTGCTACCTTCAAACCATCGGAAGACTTGTCACAGCCTCAACATTTGTCTCTACAATAATGAGTTAGAAAAACTCTACGTCAGCCTCATTCTGGTACACGCCAAAACCTATTAATTGTTCAGACGATCTGAACGCCAATACATCGAACTTGAGAGTTAAAACTCAGTCTTCCGGAGGACTCACAATCACACAAGCTCGACTCGCGGCATGTCAACAGGACCAGCTGCTTTACTTTACCCTTCCCATGAAACTACAGGACCTCAAATATTTTGGGTCACAGCAAATTGTATAAAAACCAGCGAAAGACAGTCTGATTCCAAATCGCCCGCACCTGTTTCGAATGCGGGGTTGCATATTGCGTCAGTTATCAGTTACCGTCGGCTAATCAACCATTAACTTTTTAGCATCGCGTTGCTGTGAAGAGCCCTGAAACATTCATTTCTGTGGCTGCATTGTTAAGAACATCTTTAGAAGTTGTACGACCGAAAGATTAAGAGCGCTCACTCCTATTCTTCCCGTGCACTTAAGCCAAGATAGGGGCTTCTCTCAATCCAACGGACAGTTTGACTCAAGCATTGACTTCTCGTCCTTGATTTGGGGGCATAAACTACAAGTACCTCAAAAGTCGGAATGAGTTCGCCTGATAGCGGAGGACACTGGTAGCTTGGAAAACTTGCCCACATGTAATAATCAGTTCGGTTATGGACTACGCTCTTGTTCAATGCGAACGTGAAAAAAAAAAAAACAAGAACTGTCTTGCACTTACTTAAATCCGTTACCAACAAAACAGACGACCACGATAGTACATCGATACAAATAGTTTTCCCGCCTAGAAAGTACACAACCGTCGAACTTGTATATTATCTATAGTGTTAACATTTATGCTGGTCTCGTTGCAGTAAATGTGTCATCCTGACGAATGTTTCTTAAAATAACACCACAACCTGGTTCCTGGTTGGTTGATCTTATTAGTTGCACAAGAGCTGACCTTGGACAAAACCGGCAGCTGCTTGTGTCGAAGGGAATGCAACTCGGCTATCGCATCAAACAAAAGTAGCTCTTTGTGGAAGTTACGCAGCACAACTTTATAAAAAGGTTGTGAAATCAATGTTGGAGAAGATCATTTGCTCCTCCGCGCCCTTCGTTTAGTCGGCTTTTCATTTGGTTGGTTCTTTCCGGCATATGTCGCGACAAGTTTTGGCAACAGGTTAGTGGCATTGGGCCGTTGGAGGTTCCGCGAAAAGTGGGTTAAACAGCTGTTGTGTCTTTGTTGAACTTGTCGTATAAATGGAATAACTTGTCCCAACATGAACCCAGTTAATGAGTGCGCAATTAACGTGGTACATCATCATCATCATCCCCCCCCCCCTCATCACCATGCAAGGAGGTCAGCATGGCCCAATTGATAAGCGTATTCGTTCTTACACATCCGTTGTGTTTATGCCGAGATAGGGGTTTAACCCCTACACTGGCCAGACGGACTAAGCTGTTTTCTCGTCTTCGAGTTGGGGACGTAAATTACAAGTACCTCAGAAGTCGGAGTGTCCTTCGACATTGGTAATGTAATAGGTAAAGAAAGCTAATCCACGCGCAAGAAAGCAGTCCAGTGCATTAGAAGTAGTAGCACTTGTATGGAGAATGAATGAGTTCAAAGCGGCGGACGCAAAAGAAAATAAATTTACAAAAAAATCGACTACTACTATTACTACTACTACTATTACTACTACTACTACTATTACTACTACTACTGTTTTACTGTATGGCAATTAATCTTGGAATGTAAATGCAAAATTAGGAAGAGATTGGAAACAACAGAAGCTCGTGGTTCCTGAGACGAATGTTACGAATACCTTGGACTGCCAAAGTAACTAACAACGACTGCCTGAAAGAGGCTAATGAAACTAGAACATTGTATACAACAATATGAATGAGAGGAACAGCTTCCTTTCGTCATGTGATGAGCAGAGAGGCACTGGAGAAAATAGTGATGACTGGAACGATCAAGGTGAAGAGAGGCAGAGGCCGACCAAGAGAAATGATGCTGGATGAACTAAGGCTGTGGTATGGAGGATTATCATCGGCAGAGTTGATCCAGAACACCCAAGACCGAGATCTATGGAGAGCCATGAACGCCTACACCAGCTGGCAAGGCACTTGATGATGACGATACGGGTGGGGGGGGGGATAGAGGCAACACGCTTATAGCTATGAATGGGATAGCCCCAGGTCGCTGGACTACTCTTTTATCCAAATACCAATAACTGTGAGGATGGCGACTTGAATGCAGCGGGCTGTCGTGTGTGTAAAGAATGAATGTCGTAGTAGTTACTTGTTCTTCTTTACCTAGTGTCGTCCCTGGAGTGAAGGGAATCAACACCCACATTATTTTTTTAATCCAATATCTCTATCTTGGAGATATCCAGCAGACTCCGTCCACACACTCTCTCAATCTGAGGACACCTTCTTCTCACTCTTGCTCACTCCTGGATCATGCCCCCTCTCATTCTTCCCCAACATAACATACTTGACAACTCTCGCTTCAACAAATAAAACCAAGAAATTTATTAAAGCACAGAGTATGTGTAGGCGAAGTGTGTGTGTGTGTAAGGTGTAGAATGTGTGACGTGTACTCTAAAGTGTCTATGAACTCAGATCAGTGTTCAAGAGTATAGTCATTTGCATCCTTGTGCTGACAATACACCAGCACCATGTATCCCATACAAGTAGCCTCACCCAGGTGATGCTCCTGCGGTCACGTGAAGACTTCCTCCATTGTCTCTGGAACCACTAGGATGCTTGGACACCCCTGACAAAACACTGTCTAATAAGAGTCTTCAATCTGATTCACACTATGAATTTCCTCTGTTATTTAACGGATTGTTAATCAGGAAATTCTAAACCTATTGTCACTGTTATTGGAGAAATCTTAATGGATCTAGAGTCACTGGTTCTAAAGATTCCTCATATTAACACCACAATCTTACTGTTCTGGATAACAGTATAAATTATACAATGTTCTGACTGTTCATTGATACATCTATCACTTGGCTAAACATCAATCTCATCAACATGTCCTGCTCAGCAGAAGCCAGGTTCCCGCAAACCAACTTGGGTATAAGCCCTATGTAGCGGCCTCACAGCAACCTCTGTCTTCAGATTCTGAGCGATCATCTTCTAAATTTGTGTTAGTCCCACCGCTGAAAATCACAGCACACATACGTGGACCTGGAAATTGAACCTGTAGAATAGAGAATACTATGGTGAGGGCAACTCAGTCCTGGCCAGAATTAGGTAAGTGTAGGCCAATAACAGCACTCAGATCTATAACAGAGATCCGATCTCTGTCATAAGGCCAAATAACTCAGTCATATGATCTGAGACATGGCAACACCAGGAAATAATAAAGGAACGGGGTAGAAACCCAGCAGATGCCCTACTGGAAGATCCCACCATTTCACATTTCCCTCTTCCCTCTCAACCATCCTTAATCTCTCTAATTATTATTCCACTACATTGTCCTCAACTCCCTGAGTAAAATGATATATCACACAAGCTAGTTGAAGCCACACAATAGAATACTAGTGCCGACGCTCCTATGATACTTTCTAGCACCGCACTTATAGAACATTCTATCACTAATCATAATACATTATATCACTGCACCTATAATACATTATATCACCGCACAGTACTGTACTATATTCCTAATCATACTCTTAAGTTAGATATAATTAATTGCCTACCATATGTCTATTCCTGTTGCTAATCGAAACTAGGCGATCACATACTGGATTTATGTCCGCCGATAACTATCAACAATTTGACACCCCTAGTTACTCTCATGTAACACAACTCGGAATAATGACCCAATCCTAACACTTCAGAATGTTTTTCTCGACTCCCTCCACCTGTTTACCGCAACTGGATTTTATCTGGGTGCTTGAGTGACGTCACCAAAAAGTCCAGACGCCAATCAGTCCAGAATCTGGCTTTGTCCTCCTGTTTCCCGACTAACCGGAGTCAATTAGCTGTCAAGTTTCCTTTCATCTGGGGAGTTCTTTGTCTCATCCAACAAATATCCGGGCTGTCTGTGAGCCAGAGACCTTTCCCTCACATCTGACAGAATCCCTCCGACCTCTAGCAGACACTCTGTCCATCACTTTCAACGGCCAACTCCCGCTTCGTAGACAGATGTCGCCAGTACACGTCTCTCGAACAACAAACTGTCGACCGTGTGTAGACAACTCGACGTGACTCACTTAGATCTCATACACAAATGTCGACCAGGTGCAGACAGTCTGTACGACGTATTTTCCTCAGTTGGTTCAACATCACAGGGTCTATTGTGTTTGCAAACCAATGTCGGGCTTGGTTGTCATCGGTCGCAACTACCAAGTTTATTTAACTCGTGACACGGGCTCAGTGGTCCATTACCACATGGCGTCTAGGCTTGACCTATTTGTTTTAGATACTTTCTTTTGGGGTGTGTTTTTCCTACGCAAATGTTGATTTGCTAGTTTCCTTTCTGTGTCTTCTGGATGGTTGTTCTAAGGGAAACATTGTCTACTTCTTCTCCTTCTTACCCATCCAAACAGTCGTCTGTCTGTCTGGAGGTCGATCTGACTGCCTGCCTGCCTTTTGCGGAGGCACCAATTAGAAAATGTCTGTAGTTGTTTTGTAACCGTTTTTGTTGTTCGTGTTTCTTATCCATACAGCAGTACTGGGTTATCTTTAGAATTGAATATTCTACGTTTGGCACTAAGTTGAATTTATTTCGACTTCCACAAATTGCAAAGTGTTATAAAAGATCCTCCAGCATTCTGTGTTCTTATTCTGATACAAACATCTGTTCCACACACTTTGTCTACATTCCTGCTAAGTAGGTGTAAGATCCTCTCTCTTTTGTGGAGGTTTCCCCCAAAGAAGATCGGGTTATCATTTGCTTGAGCGGCTGGCCGAGTGGCTAGAACGCCGGACTCTCATTCGGGAGTCCCGGGTTCGATCCCTCGGTAAGGTGTGGGATTTTTTTCTGTCTGGGGCAAGAAGAAAATCCTAACCTGCACAGTTCGCGGCGACTGCACTAGCCAGGCGGCCTTAATTCCTCAGGCTCAAAGACCCCTCTGCCATACACCGCAAGGTACTATATTGGCAGTAAATGACAGTTTGTACATGTGTATTTCCTCTATGAATCTTTAAACCTTGTTGTTACCTCTTGTCTAGTGCTGTTAGTTTATCCTGCATCTGATTTTGTGTGTGGGACTGGAGGGCAATGTCGCCAGCACAGTCCTGAGCGCTATAACATCAGTCGTGAATGACAGATTCTGACAAATTCCTTTTCTACAATGCAATGAGACCCCCGCTATCTTCATCTACTGCCATTAACACTTGGTCGTCCGCAAATAATAATTCTGAAATATTATCTTCTTCTTCGCTCTCTATTATCAATGTATGTTATGAAGCATAGGGGGAGGAGAGAGAGAGAGAGAATCCATGAATTTACTTCTAATGGATTCACCTCCATGCTTGAGAATTAATTGGCTCGATTTAGTAAAGGACATCAGCTACGCAGTGCTAAATCGTGCATACACAAAGGTTGTACACCGCTATATGTCTGAAATGACTAATGTATGTGAAGGGATCCCTTATGCTCTCTCTCTCTCTCTCTCTCTCTCTCTCTCTCTCTCTCTCTCTCTCTCTCTCTCTCTCTCTCGCTCCATATTACCTCATTTCTCTGAGTCTCTGTGGTGAAGTAGTCAAGCCGTTTGACTCGGGCTCCGAAGGTTGTGGGTTCGATTCCGGGCCGCGTCCTTCGTTTCAAAAGTTAAATTTCTCGGAGACTCCTATGGATCGTTGCTAGAGCTGCGGAGTTCGTGCTTTGTGCGACGCTTTCCGCGCTACGGAAAGAGACCCAGCCATATGGGATAAAAACCCCGTGCAATGAAAAGGCGACTTTTTTTATACCTCGTTTCTCTACCCTCGAAGTCGCCGTGGGTTCGCCTGGAAATAGAGAAAGCTAATCCGCACGCAAACATCAGCCCATTGTACTAGAATAGTATCATGTGTGTAGACTTAAGAGTTCAAACCGAGCAAGCGTATAAAAAAATCTGGTTTCTGTTGTTTATTATTTATATCTGTCTTGTGTGCTCGCTACTTACATCCCTGTGTGTATGTAGTACACATTCGTGGAAGACACACTTTCTGATTCCCAGACGCCCCTGTTGTGCTCGTGCCACGGTGGGTTTTATGCTGTTGTGTGGCAACCGTAATTAATTTAAGTTTGCTGTAAAAACAGTATGTTGTTGTAATTTTGCAGACTTCTGATTTATTTTAATCTGCTAATCAATTTTCAATTGCTCTCATCTGTTCCGTCAATGAAAATTCATTTGTCTTGCTAGTTAACATTCTCTCATCTGCCCTGTCACTTAACATTCTCTCATCTGCCCTGTTAGTTAACATTCTCTCATCTGCCTTGTCAGTTAACATTCTCTCATCTGCCTTGTCAGTTATCATTCTCTCATCTGCCCTGTCACTTAACATTCTCTCATGTCCTGTCAGTTAACATTCTCTCATCTGCCTTGTTAGTTAACATTCTCTCATCTGCCTTGTCAGTTATCATTCTCTCATCTGCCCTGTTAGTTAACATTCTCTCATCTGCCTAGCCTACTGACACGCTTCAATCACCAACAATCACAAACAGGAAGAAACATTTGCAACGATTACCTGCTTTATTCGTGAAAACTCAGTTAATCTTTTACAACACACAACATTCAAACACCACAATCACAATTAAACCAACATACAACCGGAAATGGAACTTACTGTACTTAATACACATTTACAAAAAATAAGGGCCACTAATTCCCCCTAAGACAATAGCCGACCTGTGAGGTTCCTAGTTCCTGTGTTACATTAGGTGAAGGTCACCGCCCGTTCATGGCTGAAAGTTTCTGTGGTCTTTATGGCTAGATCAGATGTAGCCGAGCTTTACTTTTACCTGAACCAAAAGACAGCTAACTGCACTCCTAAAATATCTAAATGACCAAAAATAATAGTTTCCCATAAAAGTGTTTTATATGCGAACACCACATAAGTGTATTTAATCGTTACTAGGCGCCCCATTTCCTGGCATAGAGGTTAGCGACTTTTCTCCGTAATCTCGTAAGTAACGTGACGACGGTGAGAATCAGCAGAGGTTCGAATCGCGTCGGTAACTAACAGGGTATGAGAGCCGGCCGCTCAGAAAGCAATGCCAAACTACTGAGCGTAATCTTGCCAAGAAATAAACAATCAGCTGAAAGATGCTGATGTTCAGCGATGTCCTGTAAAGCAGTGTTTCCCAACGTGGGGCCCACGCCCCACAGGGGGGCAATTTGACTGTTAAGGGGGGAAATTCGAAAATGGAAGAAATCGGCTGAATATAACAAAACGGGGAGACTTGAGACTGAAGTTAACTAAATTGGAACCTGACATAAGATCTCTTTGCAGCAAGCATCAAGCGCAAGGATCTCACTAAATTTAAATAATAAATAATTACTAATAATTAAAATAATATAGAAAAATCTTTCATTAAAATTATTTTGTACTTGAATTTCAGTTCTCTATTATATGTTTTGAAAATTTACTTACTGTGTTTGCTCAATAATTACCTAGTGATTTCTTCCTAAAACACTGTCATTCAAGTTTCTTTAGTGAACATTTCAATTTTTGAATATTAAAAATAATGTATATGTTGAGGGGGGGGGGGCATGGGGCGGGGGAGGGGGGCAATATGAATTTTAGAAAGGCTTAAGTGGGGCATGGTACAAAAAAGGTTGGGAAACACTGCTGTAAAGTATAAGCAAAACAACTTTTAGGCGCCCCTTGAAGTAACAGTTCTATTTCAACTAGATAAATATCAAACAAAACATTGAACCAAGCTTATAACTCAACTGATAGTCGATATGGCCACAACGATAAGAGCACTCTAGCTCTTAAACTTCTAGTGCGCTGATGACGAGGTAACGGGACCAACAAGTTGGGAATTCAATGTTGACTTATTGTTCAGAAAGCAATGGCAAACTACTAAACGTAAAATTGCTTAGAAGATAAGCCTTGGGCTGGGGTTGATGCGACGTCCTGACAGGCAACATTTTTATGTTTATAACTCAGCTCTCTAAACCCAAATAGGCATGAAAGAGCCATTTAAAACTCAGCTCTCTACATGCAAATAGGCATGGAAGAGCCATTTATAACTCAGCTCTCTACACCCAAATAGGCACGAAAGAGCCATTTATAACCCAGCTCTCTACACCCAAATAGGCATGAAAGAGCCATTTATAACCCAGCTCTCTACACCCAAATAGGCATGGAAGTGCCTTGTATAACTCAGTTCTCTACATCCAAAATAGGCACGGAAGAGCCATTTCTATGGCAAGTGACATAAACAGGTTGTAGGCCTATCATGACGATGAGATAAACTATTTTATCTTCTAGATGACTTAAACAAATTGTATCATGCCGATGACATAAACAGACTTTATCATGCCGATGACATAAACATATGCCCAACATATGTTATCATGCCAATGACATAAACAGATGATATCTTGCCAATGACATAAACAGATGATATCATGCCAATGACATAAAACAAATTTTATCATGCCAACCACATAAACAAATTTTATCATGCCAGTCACATAAACAAATTTTATCATGCCAATGACATATTTTATCATGCCAGTTACATAAACATCCCTTATCACGCCAATCACTAAAAGACACTGAATAATCACACTTTAGCCCTACGAGTCATCATCGTACAAAGGAATGCCGTGGCAAAACTCACATTCACAATGAAGCCCAAGTAAGGCGAGGAGAAACAAATGCTCGTGTATATCTCTTAAAAAGCTCTTCAGCAGTTGGTTATGGATCCTTAATAAATGCAAATAACACGCGCTGTCCATCAAACTGAGATCCCAGGATGAGTCAGAACTGTTGTTAAGTTGTCTCAGCCAATCGTCACATCTCTGTTGCTGCTTGTCAGCTTCAGGACAACTGTAAAACCGTTTAGCCAGGTCTGCTGGTCTGGTGGTTTTTGTTAATGTTTTACCCTTGAAAAGAATGTGGGTCAATCCTTGAAGACTCTGGCGGCAGAGTTGTCAGTCTTTGCTGGTGGTAATTTCTGACGTTCATGAGGTGCAGCCATAGTCTTAGCACGCTGAATACGGGAGCCGTGTGCAGGAATTAGTCCAGAGGTTCGGTTGATGTGGGGCAGTAGGGACGGGGATTCTCAAAGTGTGTAAACAAATCTGCTGACCAGAGGGGCGTCCTTGATGGCCTTTATATCCACATCAGTTTCATCACCTGTGAACAAGAGAACAAGTCACGTAACTTAGCACAATTCACTTATAATGGGGAACTGCATTATAATTTGACAGACAATTAATTTATAATGGGGAACTGCATCATAATTTGAAAGCACAATATATTTATAATGGGGAACTACATCATAATTTAATAGCAAACCACACTTATAATAGAGGACTGCACCATAATGTGATACACCACAACACACTTATCACAGAAAACTGCGTCCTAATTTGAAGTGCGGATAATAAAACAAAACAAACAAACAAAAAAGTAATATAGCAGGAACCCGATGTGGGTGAGTGAAGTGTTAGGACCATCACATCTTTGCAGACCTGAGTGGGCGGAGGAATACAAATAATTTAGGCTTTCATGAGAGTAGGCAGCGGGTAAAATTTTTATGAGAATTGCCCTGCTATTGTTGGCAGGCAGTAGTAGTAAGACCTGGCAAATTGATAACTGCTGAAATGTTCTTAATTCAGTGTACCTTAAATGACAAAATTGGTATATTTGTCAGGAAGATATTGTAGATTAGATTTGTCAGGAAAATGTTGTGTGCTAAAATTGTCCTCACGATAATCTCATGACTGTAATCATATGACGTTTTAAACCCGCGTCTTGCAGTATTTGGATATTTGTCTTTTATTTCAGCCACCCGTTTGATTGTTAACATTCTCTGGTGAAATCACATTATGTCTGTGACTGTGTGCAAGTATGTACGTAGGCATGTACATGAGTAGGTGTGGGCACGTGTGTCTCATAACATCTCTAGTACATATTCGTATAGTTGATCTGTCCAGCCTTTATATTACTATGTTTCTTTTACATGAATGCAGCAAAAATAATACATACATATTGATGATGTGTAAAAGACGAGAGCTGGTTGGAGGAGCCGTATGTAAGGCAGGCCTGCATATGCAGGATTTGTTTTTGTTTTCAATTAGTAGGTCAAATCAGTGTCCCAAAAATTGCCAGATATTCCTTAGAATTTTCTGGAAATTCTCTGGAAAGGAATGGCCACGAGGAAGGGAACTGAGCACCCTAACCCACTATGTCGCAGCCTAGAATATGTGACGACCTAACACTTCACACCGCATTGGTAAGTGTCTGCAATAGTATGACTGTTAACTTTACCCAGTGAAGTTCATACAGGAGACAACATTGCAATTATAAACACATTTCAGGAGAACGAAAGTAGCAGCAGCAGCAGTAGGAGTAGTAGTAGTAGGAGGAGCAGCAGCAGCAGCAGTAGGAGGAGCAGCAGCAGCAGCAGTAGGAGTAGTAGTAGTAGGAGGAGCAGCAGCAGCAGCAGTAGGAGTAGTAGTAGTAGGAGGAGCAGCAGCAGTAGGAGGAGCAGCAGCAGTAGGAGTAGTAGTAGTAGGAGGAGCAGCAGCAGCAGTAGGAGGAGCAGCAGTAGGAGTAGTAGTAGTAGTAGCAGTAGGAGTAGTAGTAGTAGGAGGAGTAGCAGCAGCAGTAGGAGGAGCAGCAGCAGCAGCAGTAGGAGCAGCAGCAGCAGTAGGAGTAGTAGTAGTAGGAGGAGCAGCAGCAGCAGTAGGAGGAGCAGCAGCAGCAGTAGGAGTAGTAGTAGTAGGAGGAGTAGCAGCAGTAGGAGTAGTAGTAGTAGTAGGAGGAGCAGCAGCAGTAGGAGGAGCAGCAGCAGCAGTAGGAGCAGCAGCAGCAGTAGGAGTAGCAGCAGCAGTAGGAGTAGTAGTAGTAGGAGGAGTAGCAGCAGCAGTAGGAGTAGTAGTAGTAGGAGGAGTAGCAGCAGCAGTAGGAGTAGTAGTAGTAGTAGGAGGAGCAGCAGCAGTAGGAGGAGCAGCAGCAGCAGTAGGAGTAGTAGTAGTAGTAGGAGGAGTAGCAGCAGCAGTAGGAGTAGCAGCAGCAGTAGGAGTAGTAGTAGTAGTAGTAGGAGGAGCAGCAGCAGCAGTAGGAGTAGCAGCAGCAGTAGGAGGAGCAGCAGCAGCAGTAGGAACAGCAGCAGCAGTAGGAGTAGTAGTAGTAGGAGGAGTAGCAGCAGCAGTAGGAGTAGTAGTAGTAGGAGGAGTAGCAGCAGCAGTAGGAGTAGTAGTAGTAGGAGGAGTAGCAGCAGCAGTAGGAGTAGTAGTAGTAGTAGGAGGAGCAGCAGCAGCAGTAGGAGTAGTAGTAGTAGGAGGAGTAGTAGTAGTAGGAGGAGTAGCAGCAGCAGTAGGAGGAGCAGCAGCAGCAGTAGGAGTAGCAGCAGTAGTAGGAGGAGTAGTAGTAGTAGGAGGAGTAGCAGCAGCAGTAGGAGGAGCAGCAGCAGCAGTAGGAGTAGTAGTAGTAGTAGGAGGAGCAGCAGCAGCAGTAGGAGTAGTAGTAGTAGTAGGAGGAGCAGCAGCAGTAGGAGTAGTAGTAGTAGTAGGAGGAGCAGCAGCAGCAGTAGGAGTAGTAGTAGTAGTAGGAGGAGCAGCAGCAGCAGTAGGAGTAGTAGTAGTAGTAGGAGGAGCAGCAGCAGCAGTAGGAGTAGCAGCAGTAGGAGTAGTAGTAGTAGTAGGAGGAGCAGCAGTAGGAGGAGCAGCAGTAGGAGGAGCAGCAGCAGTAGGAGTAGCAGCAGTAGGAGTAGCAGCAGTAGGAGTAGCAGCAGTAGGAGTAGCAGCAGCAGTAGGAGTAGCAGCAGTAGGAGTAGCAGCAGTAGGAGTAGCAGCAGTAGGAGTAGCAGCAGTAGGAGTAGCAGCAGTAGGAGTAGCAGCAGTAGGAGTAGCATCAGTAGGAGTAGCAGCAGTAGGAGTAGCAGCAGTAGGAGTAGCAGCAGTAGGAGTAGCAGCAGTAGGAGTAGCAGCAGCAGTAGGAGTAGCAGCAGTAGGAGTAGCAGCAGTAGGAGGAGCAGCAGCAGTAGGAGGAGCAGCAGCAGCAGTAGGAGTAGTAGTAGTAGTAGGAGGAGCAGCAGCAGCAGTAGGAGTAGCAGCAGCAGTAGGAGGAGCAGCAGCAGTAGGAGGAGCAGCAGCAGCAGTAGGAGTAGTAGTAGTAGTAGGAGGAGCAGCAGCAGTAGGAGCAGCAGCAGCAGTAGGAGTAGTAGTAGTAGTAGGAGTAGTAGTAGTAGTAGGAGGAGCAGCAGCAGTAGGAGCAGCAGCAGCAGTAGTAGGAGGAGCAGCAGTAGGAGTAGTAGTAGTAGTAGGAGGAGCAGCAGCAGTAGGAGCAGCAGCAGCAGTAGGAGTAGTAGCAGCAGTAGGAGTAGTAGTAGTAGTAGGAGGAGCAGCAGTAGGAGTAGTAGTAGTAGTAGGAGCAGCAGCAGTAGGAGTAGTAGTAGTAGTAGGAGCAGCAGCAGTAGGAGTAGCAGCAGCAGTAGGAGCAGCAGCAGCAGTAGGAGTAGCAGCAGCAGTAGGAGTAGTAGTAGTAGTAGGAGGAGCAGCAGTAGGAGTAGTAGCAGCAGTAGGAGTAGTAGTAGTAGTAGGAGTAGCAGCAGCAGTAGGAGTAGTAGTAGTAGTAGTAGGAGCAGCAGCAGTAGGAGCAGCAGCAGTAGGAGCAGCAGCAGTAGGAGCAGCAGCAGTAGGAGCAGCAGCAGCAGTAGGAGTAGTAGCAGCAGTAGGAGTAGTAGTAGTAGTAGGAGGAGCAGCAGTAGGAGTAGTAGTAGTAGTAGTAGGAGCAGCAGCAGTAGGAGCAGCAGCAGCAGTAGGAGTAGTAGCAGCAGTAGGAGTAGTAGTAGTAGTAGGAGGAGCAGCAGCAGTAGGAGCAGCAGCAGCAGTAGTAGGAGGAGCAGCAGTAGGAGTAGTAGTAGTAGTAGGAGGAGCAGCAGCAGTAGGAGCAGCAGCAGCAGTAGGAGTAGTAGCAGCAGTAGGAGTAGTAGTAGTAGTAGGAGGAGTAGCAGTAGGAGTAGTAGTAGTAGTAGTAGTAGGAGCAGCAGCAGTAGGAGTAGTAGTAGTAGTAGGAGCAGCAGCAGTAGGAGTAGCAGCAGCAGTAGGAGCAGCAGCAGCAGTAGGAGTAGCAGCAGCAGTAGGAGTAGTAGTAGTAGTAGGAGGAGCAGCAGTAGGAGTAGTAGCAGCAGTAGGAGTAGTAGTAGTAGTAGGAGTAGTAGCAGCAGTAGGAGTAGTAGTAGTAGTAGGAGTAGCCGCAGCAGTAGGAGCAGCAGCAGCAGTAGGAGTAGCAGCAGCAGTAGGAGTAGTAGTAGTAGTAGGAGGAGTAGCAGCAGTAGGAGTAGTAGTAGTAGTAGGAGGAGTAGCAGCAGCAGTAGGAGTAGCAGCAGCAGTAGGAGTAGCAGCAGCAGTAGGAGCAGCAGCAGCAGTAGGAGTAGTAGTAGTAGTAGTAGTAGTAGTAGTAGTAGTAGTAGTAGTAGTAGTAGGAGTAGTAGTAGTAGTAGGAGGAGCAGCAGTAGGAGTAGTAGTAGTAGTAGGAGGAGCAGCAGTAGGAGTAGCAGCAGCAGTAGGAGGAGCAGCAGTAGGAGTAGCAGCAGCAGTAGGAGTAGCAGCAGCAGTAGGAGTAGCAGCAGTAGGAGTAGCAGCAGCAGTAGGAGGAGTAGTAGTAGTAGTAGGAGGAGCAGCAGTAGGAGGAGCAGCAGTAGGAGTAGTAGTAGTAGTAGGAGGAGCAGCAGTAGGAGGAGCAGCAGCAGTAGGAGTAGCAGCAGCAGTAGGAGTAGTAGCAGCAGTAGGAGTAGCAGCAGTAGTAGGAGTAGCAGCAGCAGTAGGAGTAGCAGCAGCAGTAGGAGTAGCAGCAGTAGTAGGAGGAGCAGCAGCAGTAGGAGTAGCAGCAGCAGTAGGAGTAGCAGCAGCAGTAGGAGTAGCAGCAGCAGTAGGAGTAGCAGCAGCAGTAGGAGTAGCAGCAGCAGTAGGAGTAGCAGCAGCAGTAGGAGTAGCAGCAGCAGTAGGAGTAGTAGCAGCAGTAGGAGTAGCAGCAGCAGTAGGAGTAGCAGCAGCAGTAGGAGTAGCAGCAGCAGTAGGAGTAGTAGTAGTAGTAGGAGGAGCAGCAGTAGGAGTAGGAGTAGTAGTAGTAGGAGGAGCAGCAGCAGTAGTAGTAGTAGTAGTAGTAGTAGTAGTAGGAGCAGCAGTAGTAGTAGGAGTAGTAGGAGGAGGAGCAGCAGTAGTAGTAGGAGTAGTAGTAGTAGGAGGAGCAGCAGTAGGAGTAGTAGTAGTAGGAGGAGCAGCAGTAGGAGTAGTAGTAGTAGGAGTAGCAGCAGCAGTAGGAGTAGTAGCAGCAGTAGGAGTAGCAGCAGCAGTAGGAGTAGCAGCAGCAGTAGGAGTAGCAGCAGCAGTAGGAGTAGTAGTAGTAGTAGGAGGAGCAGCAGTAGGAGTAGGAGTAGTAGTAGTAGGAGGAGCAGCAGCAGTAGTAGTAGTAGTAGTAGTAGTAGTAGTAGGAGCAGCAGTAGTAGTAGGAGTAGTAGGAGGAGGAGCAGCAGTAGTAGTAGGAGTAGTAGTAGTAGGAGGAGCAGCAGTAGGAGTAGTAGTAGTAGGAGGAGCAGCAGTAGGAGTAGTAGTAGTAGGAGTAGTAGTAGTAGTAGTAGTAGTAGTAGTAGTAGTAGTAGTAGTAGTAGTAGTAGTAGTAGTAGTAGGAGGAGCAGCAGTAGGAGTAGCAGTAGGAGTAGTAGTAGTAGGAGGAGCAGCAGTAGGAGTAGCAGCAGTAGGAGTAGCAGCAGTAGGAGTAGCAGCAGCAGTAGGAGTAGCAGTAGGAGTAGTAGTAGTAGGAGGAGCAGCAGTAGGAGTAGCAGCAGTAGGAGTAGCAGCAGTAGGAGTAGCAGCAGCAGTAGGAGTAGCAGCAGTAGGAGTAGCAGCAGCAGTAGGAGTAGCAGCAGTAGGAGTAGCAGCAGCAGTAGGAGTAGCAGCAGTAGGAGTAGCAGCAGTAGGAGTAGCAGCAGCAGTAGGAGTAGCAGCAGTAGGAGTAGCAGCAGTAGGAGTAGCAGCAGCAGTAGGAGTAGCAGCAGCAGTAGGAGGAGCAGCAGTAGGAGTAGCAGCAGCAGTAGGAGTAGCAGCAGCAGTAGGAGGAGCAGCAGTAGGAGTAGCAGCAGCAGTAGGAGTAGCAGCAGCAGTAGGAGTAGCAGCAGTAGGAGTAGCAGCAGCAGTAGGAGTAGCAGCAGCAGTAGGAGGAGCAGCAGTAGGAGTAGCAGCAGCAGTAGGAGTAGCAGCAGCAGTAGGAGGAGCAGCAGTAGGAGTAGCAGCAGCAGTAGGAGTAGCAGCAGCAGTAGGAGTAGCAGCAGTAGGAGTAGCAGCAGCAGTAGGAGTAGCAGCAGCAGTAGGAGTAGCAGCAGCAGTAGGAGGAGTAGCAGCAGTAGTAGGAGTAGCAGCAGCAGTAGGAGTAGCAGCAGCAGTAGGAGGAGGAGCAGCAGTAGGAGGAGTAGCAGCAGCAGTAGGAGTAGCAGCAGCAGTAGGAGGAGGAGTAGCAGCAGCAGTAGGAGTAGCAGCAGCAGTAGGAGGAGTAGCAGCAGCAGTAGGAGTAGCAGCAGCAGTAGGAGGAGTAGCAGCAGTAGGAGGAGGAGCAGCAGTAGGAGTAGCAGCAGCAGTAGGAGGAGGAGCAGCAGTAGGAGGAGGAGCAGCAGTAGTAGGAGTAGCAGCAGCAGTAGGAGGAGTAGCAGCAGTAGTAGGAGTAGCAGCAGCAGTAGGAGTAGCAGCAGCAGTAGGAGGAGGAGCAGCAGTAGGAGTAGCAGCAGCAGTAGGAGTAGTAGTAGTAGTAGGAGTAGTAGCAGCAGTAGGAGTAGTAGTAGTAGTAGGAGTAGCAGCAGTAGGAGTAGTAGTAGTAGTAGTAGGAGGAGCAGCAGTAGGAGTAGCAGCAGCAGTAGGAGTAGTAGTAGTAGTAGGAGTAGTAGCAGCAGTAGGAGTAGTAGTAGTAGTAGGAGTAGCAGCAGCAGTAGGAGTAGTAGTAGTAGTAGGAGGAGTAGTAGCAGCAGTAGTAGTAGTAGTAGTAGTAGGAGTAGCAGCAGCAGTAGGAGTAGTAGTAGTAGTAGGAGTAGTAGCTGCAGTAGGAGTAGTAGTAGTAGTAGGAGTAGCAGCAGCAGTAGGAGGAGTAGCAGCAGTAGGAGTAGCAGCAGCAGTAGGAGTAGTAGTAGTAGTAGGAGTAGTAGCAGCAGTAGGAGGAGTAGCAGCAGTAGGAGTAGTAGTAGTAGTAGGAGGAGTAGCAGCAGCAGTAGGAGTAGTAGTAGTAGTAGGAGTAGCAGCAGCAGTAGGAGTAGTAGTAGTAGTAGGAGGAGTAGCAGCAGCAGTAGGAGTAGTAGTAGTAGTAGGAGTAGTAGTAGTAGTAGTAGTAGTAGGAGTAGCAGCAGCAGTAGGAGTAGTAGTAGTAGTAGGAGTAGCAGCAGCAGTAGGAGTAGTAGTAGTAGTAGGAGGAGTAGCAGCAGCAGTAGGAGTAGTAGTAGTAGTAGGAGTAGCAGCAGCAGTAGGAGTAGCAGCAGCAGTAGGAGTAGTAGTAGTAGGAGGAGCAGCAGTAGGAGTAGCAGCAGCAGTAGGAGTAGCAGCAGTAGGAGTAGTAGTAGTAGGAGTAGCAGCAGTAGGAGTAGCAGCAGTAGGAGGAGTAGCAGCAGTAGGAGTAGCAGCAGTAGGAGTAGCAGCAGTAGGAGTAGCAGCAGTAGGAGTAGTAGTAGTAGTAGTAGGAGTAGTAGTAGTAGTAGTAGCAGCAGTAGGAGTAGCAGCAGTAGGAGGAGTAGCAGCAGTAGGAGTAGTAGTAGTAGTAGTAGCAGCAGTAGTAGTAGTAGGAGTAGGAGGAGTAGCAGCAGTAGGAGGAGTAGCAGCAGTAGGAGTAGTAGTAGTAGTAGTAGCAGCAGTAGTAGTAGTAGCAGCAGTAGGAGTAGCAGCAGTAGGAGGAGTAGCAGCAGTAGGAGTAGTAGTAGTAGTAGTAGCAGCAGTAGGAGTAGCAGCAGTAGGAGGAGCAGCAGTAGGAGTAGCAGCAGTAGGAGTAGCAGCAGTAGGAGGAGCAGCAGTAGCAGTAGTAGTAGTAGTAGGAGTAGTAGTAGGAGGAGGAGCAGCAGTAGGAGTAGGAGTAGTAGTAGTAGTAGTAGCAGCAGTAGGAGTAGTAGTAGTAGTAGTAGCAGCAGTAGGAGTAGTAGTAGTAGTAGTAGCAGCAGTAGGAGTAGTAGTAGTAGTAGTAGTAGGAGTAGTAGTAGTAGTAGTAGCAGCAGTAGGAGTAGTAGTAGTAGTAGTAGCAGCAGTAGGAGTAGTAGTAGTAGCAGCAGTAGGAGTAGTAGTAGTAGTAGTAGCAGCAGTAGGAGTAGTAGTAGTAGGAGGAGCAGCAGTAGGAGGAGCAGCAGTAGGAGGAGCAGCAGTAGGAGTAGCAGCAGTAGGAGTAGTAGTAGGAGGAGCAGCAGTAGCAGTAGGAGTAGGAGTAGTAGTAGGAGGAGGAGCAGCAGTAGGAGTAGTAGTAGTAGTAGTAGGAGGAGCAGCAGTAGCAGTAGGAGTAGGAGTAGTAGTAGGAGGAGGAGCAGCAGTAGGAGTAGTAGTAGTAGTAGGAGGAGGAGCAGCAGTAGGAGGAGCAGCAGTAGGAGGAGCAGCAGCAGTAGGAGTAGCAGCAGTAGGAGTAGCAGCAGTAGGAGTAGCAGCAGTAGGAGTAGCAGCAGTAGGAGTAGCAGCAGCAGTAGGAGTAGCAGCAGTAGGAGTAGCAGCAGTAGGAGTAGCAGCAGTAGGAGTAGCAGCAGTAGGAGTAGCAGCAGTAGGAGTAGCAGCAGTAGGAGTAGCATCAGTAGGAGTAGCAGCAGTAGGAGTAGCAGCAGTAGGAGTAGCAGCAGTAGGAGTAGCAGCAATAGGAGTAGCAGCAGCAGTAGGAGTAGCAGCAGTAGGAGGAGCAGCACCAGTAGGAGGAGCAGCAGCAGCAGTAGGAGTAGTAGTAGTAGTAGGAGGAGCAGCAGCAGCAGTAGGAGTAGCAGCAGCAGTAGGAGGAGCAGCAGCAGTAGGAGGAGCAGCAGCAGCAGTAGGAGTAGTAGTAGTAGTAGGAGGAGCAGCAGCAGTAGGAGCAGCAGCAGCAGTAGGAGTAGTAGTAGTAGTAGGAGTAGTAGTAGTAGTAGGAGGAGCAGCAGCAGTAGGAGCAGCAGCAGCAGTAGTAGGAGGAGCAGCAGTAGGAGTAGTAGTAGTAGTAGGAGGAGCAGCAGCAGTAGGAGCAGCAGCAGCAGTAGGAGTAGTAGCAGCAGTAGGAGTAGTAGTAGTAGTAGGAGGAGCAGCAGTAGGAGTAGTAGTAGTAGTAGTAGTAGGAGCAGCAGCAGTAGGAGTAGTAGTAGTAGTAGGAGCAGCAGCAGTAGGAGTAGCAGCAGCAGTAGGAGCAGCAGCAGCAGTAGGAGTAGCAGCAGCAGTAGGAGTAGTAGTAGTAGTAGGAGGAGCAGCAGTAGGAGTAGTAGCAGCAGTAGGAGTAGTAGTAGTAGTAGGAGTAGCAGCAGCAGTAGGAGTAGTAGTAGTAGTAGGAGTAGTAGTAGTAGTAGGAGGAGCAGCAGTAGGAGTAGTAGTAGTAGTAGTAGGAGCAGCAGCAGTAGGAGCAGCAGCAGCAGTAGGAGTAGTAGCAGCAGTAGGAGTAGTAGTAGTAGTAGGAGGAGCAGCAGTAGGAGTAGTAGTAGTAGTAGTAGTAGGAGTAGTAGTAGTAGTAGGAGTAGTAGTAGTAGTAGTAGTAGTAGTAGTAGTAGGAGGAGCAGCAGCAGTAGGAGCAGCAGCAGCAGTAGGAGTAGTAGCAGCAGTAGGAGTAGTAGTAGTAGTAGGAGCAGCAGTAGGAGTAGTAGTAGTAGTAGGAGCAGCAGCAGTAGGAGTAGCAGCAGCAGTAGGAGCAGCAGCAGCAGTAGGAGTAGCAGCAGCAGTAGGAGTAGTAGTAGTAGTAGGAGGAGCAGCAGTAGGAGTAGTAGCAGCAGTAGGAGTAGTAGTAGTAGTAGGAGTAGCAGCAGCAGTAGGAGTAGTAGTAGTAGTAGGAGTAGTAGTAGTAGTAGGAGGAGCAGCAGTAGGAGTAGTAGTAGTAGTAGTAGGAGCAGCAGCAGTAGGAGCAGCAGCAGCAGTAGGAGTAGTAGCAGCAGTAGGAGTAGTAGTAGTAGTAGGAGGAGCAGCAGTAGGAGTAGTAGTAGTAGTAGTAGTAGGAGTAGTAGTAGTAGTAGGAGTAGTAGTAGTAGTAGTAGTAGTAGTAGTAGTAGGAGGAGCAGCAGCAGTAGGAGCAGCAGCAGCAGTAGGAGTAGTAGCAGCAGTAGGAGTAGTAGTAGTAGTAGGAGGAGCAGCAGCAGCAGTAGGAGTAGCAGCAGCAGTAGGAGCAGCAGCAGTAGGAGTAGTAGTAGTAGTAGGAGCAGCAGCAGTAGGAGTAGCAGCAGCAGTAGGAGCAGCAGCAGCAGTAGGAGTAGCAGCAGCAGTAGGAGTAGTAGTAGTAGTAGGAGGAGCAGCAGTAGGAGTAGTAGCAGCAGTAGGAGTAGTAGTAGTAGTAGGAGTAGCAGCAGCAGTAGGAGTAGTAGTAGTAGTAGGAGTAGTAGTAGTAGTAGGAGGAGCAGCAGTAGGAGTAGTAGTAGTAGTAGTAGGAGCAGCAGCAGTAGGAGCAGCAGCAGCAGTAGGAGTAGTAGCAGCAGTAGGAGTAGTAGTAGTAGTAGGAGGAGCAGCAGCAGTAGGAGCAGCAGCAGCAGTAGTAGGAGGAGCAGCAGTAGGAGTAGTAGTAGTAGTAGGAGGAGCAGCAGCAGTAGGAGCAGCAGCAGCAGTAGGAGTAGTAGCAGCAGTAGGAGTAGTAGTAGTAGTAGGAGGAGCAGCAGTAGGAGTAGTAGTAGTAGTAGTAGTAGGAGCAGCAGCAGTAGGAGTAGTAGTAGTAGTAGGAGCAGCAGCAGTAGGAGTAGCAGCAGCAGTAGGAGCAGCAGCAGCAGTAGGAGTAGTAGTAGTAGTAGGAGCAGCAGCAGTAGGAGTAGTAGTAGTAGTAGGAGCAGCAGCAGTAGGAGTAGTAGTAGTAGTAGGAGGAGCAGCAGTAGGAGTAGCAGCAGCAGTAGGAGTAGCAGCAGCAGTAGGAGTAGCAGCAGCAGTAGGAGTAGCAGCAGCAGTAGGAGTAGCAGCAGTAGTAGGAGTAGTAGTAGTAGTAGGAGTAGCAGCAGCAGTAGGAGTAGCAGCAGCAGTAGGAGTAGTAGTAGTAGTAGGAGTAGTAGTAGTAGTAGGAGTAGTAGCAGCAGTAGGAGTAGCAGCAGCAGTAGGAGTAGCAGCAGCAGTAGGAGTAGTAGTAGTAGGAGTAGCAGCAGTAGTAGGAGTAGTAGTAGTAGTAGGAGTAGCAGCAGTAGTAGGAGTAGTAGTAGTAGTAGGAGTAGCAGCAGCAGTAGGAGTAGCAGCAGCAGTAGGAGTAGCAGCAGCAGTAGGAGTAGCAGCAGTAGTAGTAGTAGTAGTAGGAGCAGCAGCAGTAGGAGTAGCAGCAGCAGTAGGAGTAGCAGCAGCAGTAGGAGGAGCAGCAGCAGTAGGAGTAGTAGCAGCAGTAGGAGTAGCAGCAGTAGTAGGAGTAGCAGCAGCAGTAGGAGTAGCAGCAGCAGTAGGAGTAGCAGCAGTAGTAGGAGGAGCAGCAGCAGTAGGAGTAGCAGCAGCAGTAGGAGTAGCAGCAGCAGTAGGAGTAGCAGCAGCAGTAGGAGTAGCAGCAGCAGTAGGAGTAGCAGCAGCAGTAGGAGTAGCAGCAGCAGTAGGAGTAGCAGCAGCAGTAGGAGTAGTAGCAGCAGTAGGAGTAGCAGCAGCAGTAGGAGTAGCAGCAGCAGTAGGAGTAGCAGCAGCAGTAGGAGTAGTAGTAGTAGTAGGAGGAGCAGCAGTAGGAGTAGGAGTAGTAGTAGTAGGAGGAGCAGCAGCAGTAGGAGTAGTAGTAGTAGGAGTAGCAGCAGCAGTAGGAGTAGTAGTAGTAGTAGTAGTAGGAGGAGCAGCAGTAGTAGTAGGAGTAGTAGGAGGAGGAGCAGCAGTAGTAGTAGGAGTAGTAGTAGTAGGAGGAGCAGCAGTAGGAGTAGTAGTAGTAGGAGGAGCAGCAGTAGGAGTAGTAGTAGTAGGAGTAGTAGTAGTAGTAGTAGTAGTAGTAGTAGTAGTAGTAGTAGTAGTAGTAGTAGTAGTAGTAGTAGTAGTAGTAGTAGGAGGAGGAGCAGCAGTAGGAGTAGCAGTAGGAGTAGTAGTAGTAGGAGGAGCAGCAGTAGGAGTAGCAGCAGTAGGAGTAGCAGCAGTAGGAGTAGCAGCAGCAGTAGGAGTAGCAGCAGCAGCAGTAGGAGTAGCAGCAGCAGCAGTAGGAGTAGCAGCAGCAGTAGGAGGAGGAGCAGCAGCAGTAGTAGGAGTAGCAGCAGCAGTAGGAGGAGGAGCAGCAGTAGGAGGAGTAGCAGCAGCAGTAGGAGTAGCAGCAGCAGTAGGAGGAGGAGTAGCAGCAGCAGTAGGAGTAGCAGCAGCAGTAGGAGGAGTAGCAGCAGCAGTAGGAGTAGCAGCAGCAGTAGGAGGAGTAGCAGCAGTAGGAGGAGGAGCAGCAGTAGGAGTAGCAGCAGCAGTAGGAGGAGGAGCAGCAGTAGGAGGAGGAGCAGCAGTAGTAGGAGTAGCAGCAGCAGTAGGAGGAGTAGCAGCAGTAGTAGGAGTAGCAGCAGCAGTAGGAGTAGCAGCAGCAGTAGGAGGAGGAGCAGCAGTAGGAGTAGTAGTAGTAGTAGGAGGAGCAGCAGTAGGAGTAGTAGTAGTAGTAGGAGGAGCAGCAGTAGGAGTAGCAGCAGCAGTAGGAGGAGTAGCAGCAGCAGTAGGAGTAGCAGCAGCAGTAGGAGGAGTAGCAGCAGCAGTAGGAGTAGCAGCAGCAGTAGGAGTAGCAGCAGCAGTAGGAGTAGCAGCAGCAGTAGGAGGAGTAGCAGCAGCAGTAGGAGTAGCAGCAGCAGTAGGAGGAGTAGCAGCAGTAGGAGGAGGAGCAGCAGTAGGAGTAGCAGCAGCAGTAGGAGGAGGAGCAGCAGTAGGAGGAGGAGCAGCAGTAGTAGGAGTAGCAGCAGCAGTAGGAGGAGTAGCAGCAGTAGTAGGAGTAGCAGCAGCAGTAGGAGTAGCAGCAGCAGTAGGAGGAGGAGCAGCAGTAGGAGTAGTAGTAGTAGTAGGAGGAGCAGCAGTAGGAGTAGTAGTAGTAGTAGGAGTAGCAGCAGCAGTAGGAGTAGTAGTAGTAGTAGGAGTAGTAGCAGCAGTAGGAGTAGTAGTAGTAGTAGGAGTAGCAGCAGCAGTAGGAGGAGTAGCAGCAGTAGGAGTAGCAGCAGCAGTAGGAGTAGTAGTAGTAGTAGGAGTAGTAGCAGCAGTAGGAGGAGTAGCAGCAGTAGGAGTAGTAGTAGTAGTAGGAGGAGTAGCAGCAGCAGTAGGAGTAGTAGTAGTAGTAGGAGTAGCAGCAGCAGTAGGAGTAGTAGTAGTAGTAGGAGGAGTAGCAGCAGCAGTAGGAGTAGTAGTAGTAGTAGGAGTAGTAGTAGTAGTAGTAGTAGGAGTAGCAGCAGCAGTAGGAGTAGTAGTAGGAGTAGCAGCAGCAGTAGGAGCAGCAGCAGCAGTAGGAGTAGTAGTAGTAGTAGGAGGAGTAGCAGCAGCAGTAGGAGTAGCAGCAGCAGTAGGAGTAGTAGTAGTAGTAGGAGGAGCAGCAGTAGTAGGAGTAGCAGCAGCAGTAGGAGGAGTAGCAGCAGTAGTAGGAGTAGCAGCAGCAGTAGGAGTAGCAGCAGCAGTAGGAGGAGGAGCAGCAGTAGGAGTAGTAGTAGTAGTAGGAGGAGCAGCAGTAGGAGTAGCAGCAGCAGTAGGAGTAGTAGTAGTAGTAGGAGTAGTAGCAGCAGTAGGAGTAGTAGTAGTAGTAGGAGTAGCAGCAGCAGTAGGAGTAGTAGTAGTAGTAGGAGGAGTAGCAGCAGCAGTAGGAGTAGTAGTAGTAGTAGGAATAGCAGCAGCAGTAGGAGTAGCAGCAGCAGTAGGAGTAGTAGTAGTAGTAGGAGGAGCAGCAGTAGGAGTAGCAGCAGCAGTAGGAGTAGTAGTAGGAGTAGCAGCAGCAGTAGGAGCAGCAGCAGCAGTAGGAGTAGTAGTAGTAGTAGGAGGAGTAGCAGCAGCAGTAGGAGTAGCAGCAGCAGTAGGAGTAGTAGTAGTAGTAGGAGTAGCAGCAGCAGTAGGAGTAGCAGCAGCAGTAGGAGTAGCAGCAGCAGTAGGAGTAGCAGCAGCAGTAGGAGTAGCAGCAGCAGTAGGAGCAGCAGCAGCAGTAGGAGTAGTAGTAGTAGTAGGAGGAGTAGCAGCAGCAGTAGGAGTAGCAGCAGCAGTAGGAGTAGCAGCAGCAGTAGGAGTAGTAGTAGTAGTAGGAGGAGTAGCAGCAGCAGTAGGAGTAGTAGTAGTAGTAGGAGGAGTAGCAGCAGCAGTAGGAGTAGCAGCAGCAGTAGGAGTAGCAGCAGCAGTAGGAGTAGTAGTAGTAGTAGGAGGAGTAGCAGCAGCAGTAGGAGTAGCAGCAGCAGTAGGAGTAGCAGCAGCAGTAGGAGTAGCAGCAGCAGTAGGAGTAGCAGCAGTAGTAGGAGGAGCAGCAGCAGTAGGAGTAGCAGCAGCAGTAGGAGTAGCAGCAGCAGTAGGAGTAGCAGCAGCAGTAGGAGTAGTAGCAGCAGTAGGAGTAGCAGCAGCAGTAGGAGTAGCAGCAGCAGTAGGAGTAGCAGCAGCAGTAGGAGTAGTAGTAGTAGTAGGAGGAGCAGCAGTAGGAGTAGGAGTAGTAGTAGTAGGAGGAGCAGCAGCAGTAGGAGTAGTAGTAGTAGTAGTAGTAGGAGGAGCAGCAGTAGTAGTAGGAGTAGTAGGAGGAGGAGCAGCAGTAGTAGTAGGAGTAGTAGTAGTAGGAGGAGCAGCAGTAGGAGTAGTAGTAGTAGGAGGAGCAGCAGTAGGAGTAGTAGTAGTAGGAGTAGTAGTAGTAGTAGTAGTAGTAGTAGTAGTAGTAGTAGTAGTAGTAGTAGTAGTAGTAGTAGTAGTAGTAGTAGTAGTAGTAGGAGGAGGAGGAGCAGCAGTAGGAGTAGTAGTAGTAGTAGTAGTAGTAGTAGTAGTAGTAGTAGTAGTAGTAGTAGTAGTAGGAGGAGCAGCAGTAGGAGTAGTAGTAGTAGTAGGAGGAGCAGCAGTAGGAGTAGTAGTAGTAGTAGTAGTAGGAGGAGCAGCAGTAGTAGTAGTAGTAGTAGTAGTAGTAGGAGTAGTAGTAGGAGGAGGAGCAGCAGTAGGAGTAGGAGTAGGAGTAGTAGGAGGAGCAGCAGTAGGAGTAGGAGTAGTAGTAGTAGTAGGAGGAGCAGCAGTAGGAGTAGGAGTAAGAGTAGTAGTAGTAGTAGTAGTAGTAGTAGTAGTAGTAGTAGTAGTAGTAGTAGTAGTAGTAGGAGGAGCAGCAGTAGGAGTAGGAGTAGTAGTAGTAGGAGGAGCAGCAGTAGGAGTAGGAGTAAGAGTAGTAGTAGTAGGAGTAGTAGTAGTAGTAGCAGTAGGAGTAGTAGTAGTAGGAGGAGCAGCAGTAGTAGTAGTAGTAGAAGGAGCAGCAGTAGGAGTAGGAGTAGTAGTAGTAGTAGAAGGAGCAGCAGTAGGAGTAGTAGTAGAAGGAGCAGCAGTAGGAGTAGGAGTAGTAGTAGTAGGAGGAGCAGCAGTAGGAGTAGTAGTAGTAGGAGGAGCAGCAGTAGGAGTAGTAGTAGTAGGAGGAGCAGCAGTAGGAGTAGTAGTAGTAGTAGTAGTAGTAGTAGTAGTAGTAGTAGTAGTAGGAGGAGCAGCAGTAGGAGTAGTAGTAGTAGGAGGAGCAGCAGTAGGAGTAGTAGTAGTAGTAGTAGTAGTAGTAGTAGTAGTAGTAGTAGTAGTAGTAGTAGTAGTAGTAGTAGTAGTAGTAGTAGTAGTAGTAGGAGCAGCAGTAGGAGTAGGAGTAGTAGTAGGAGGAGCAGCAGTAGGAGTAGTAGTAGTAGTAGTAGTAGTAGTAGTAGTAGTAGTAGTAGTAGTAGTAGTAGTAGTAGTAGTAGTAGTAGTAGTAGTAGGAGCAGCAGTAGGAGTAGTAGTAGTAGGAGGAGCAGCAGTAGGAGTAGTAGTAGTAGGAGGAGCAGCAGTAGGAGTAGTAGTAGTAGGAGGAGCAGCAGTAGGAGTAGTAGTAGTAGTAGTAGTAGTAGTAGTAGTAGTAGTAGTAGTAGTAGTAGTAGTAGTAGTAGTAGTAGTAGTAGTAGGAGCAGCAGTAGGAGTAGGAGTAGTAGTAGGAGGAGCAGCAGTAGGAGTAGTAGTAGTAGTAGTAGTAGTAGTAGTAGTAGTAGTAGTAGTAGTAGTAGTAGTAGTAGTAGTAGTAGTAGTAGTAATACAAATATTAGTAGTAGTAGTAGTAGTAGTAGTAGTAGTAGTAGTAGTAGTAGTAGTAGTAGTAGTAGTAGTAGTAGTAGTAGTAGTAGTAGGAGCAGTAGTAGGAGTAGGAGTAGTAGTAGGAGGAGCAGCAGTAGGAGTAGCAGTAGGAGTAGGAGTAGTAGTAGTAGTAGGAGGAGGAGTAGGAGTAGTAGTAGGAGGAGGAGCAGTAGGAGTAGCAGTAGGAGCAGCAGTAGGAGTAGGAGTAGTAGTAGTAGTAGGAGGAGGAGGAGTAGTAGTAGGAGGAGGAGCAGTAGGAGTAGCAGTAGGAGCAGCAGTAGGAGTAGGAGTAGTGGTAGTAGGAGGAGCAGCAGTAGGAGTAGGAGTAGTAGTAGTAGTAGTAGTAGTAGTAGTAGTAGTAGGAGCAGTAGTAGGAGTAGGAGTAGTAGTAGGAGGAGCAGCAGTAGGAGTAGCAGTAGGAGTAGGAGTAGTAGTAGTAGTAGGAGGAGGAGTAGGAGTAGTAGTAGGAGGAGGAGCAGTAGGAGTAGCAGTAGGAGCAGCAGTAGGAGTAGGAGTAGTAGTAGTAGTAGGAGGAGGAGTAGGAGTAGTAGTAGGAGGAGGAGCAGTAGGAGTAGCAGTAGGAGCAGCAGTAGGAGTAGGAGTAGTGGTAGTAGGAGGAGCAGCAGTAGGAGTAGGAGTAGTGGTAGTAGGAGGAGCAGCAGTAGGAGTAGTAGTAGTAGGAGGAGCAGCAGTAGTAGTAGTAGTAGTAGGAGTAGTAGTAGTAGTAGTAGTAGTAGTAGTAGTAGTAGTAGTAGTAGTAGTAGTAGTAGTAGTAGGAGGAGGAGCAGCAGTAGGAGTAGGAGTAAGAGTAGTAGTAGTAGTAGTAGTAGTAGTAGTAGTAGCAGTAGGAGTAGTAGTAGTAGGAGGAGCAGCAGTAGGAGTAGGAGTAGTAGTAGTAGTAGGAGGAGCAGCAGTAGGAGTAGGAGTAAGAGTAGTAGTAGTAGGAGTAGTAGTAGTAGGAGGAGCAGCAGTAGGAGTAGTAGTAGTAGGAGGAGCAGCAGTAGGAGTAGTAGTAGTAGGAGCAGCAGTAGGAGTAGGAGTAGTAGTAGTAGTAGTAGTAGTAGTAGTAGTAGTAGTAGTAGTAGTAGTAGTAGTAGTAGTAGTAGTAGTAGTAGTAGTAGTAGTAGTAGTAGTAGTAGTAGTAGGAGGAGCAGCAGTAGGAGTAGGAGTAGTAGTAGTAGTAGTAGTAGTAGTAGTAGTAGTAGTAGGAGGAGCAGCAGTAGGAGTAGGAGTAGTAGTAGTAGTAGTAGTAGTAGTAGTAGTAGTAGTAGGAGGAGCAGCAGTAGGAGGAGCAGCAGTAGGAGTAGTAGTAGTAGTAGTAGTAGTAGTAGTAGTAGTAGTAGTAGTAGTAGTAGTAGTAGTAGTAGTAGTAGTAGGAGGAGCAGCAGTAGGAGTAGTAGTAGTAGGAGGAGCAGCAGTAGGAGTAGTAGTAGTAGTAGTAGTAGTAGTAGTAGTAGTAGTAGTAGTAGTAGTAGTAGTAGTAGTAGTAGTAGTAGTAGTAGGAGCAGTAGTAGGAGTAGGAGTAGTAGTAGGAGGAGCAGCAGTAGGAGTAGCAGTAGGAGTAGGAGTAGTAGTAGTAGTAGGAGGAGGAGTAGGAGTAGTAGTAGGAGGAGGAGCAGTAGGAGTAGCAGTAGGAGCAGCAGTAGGAGTAGGAGTAGTAGTAGTAGTAGGAGGAGCAGCAGTAGGAGTAGGAGTAGTAGTAGTAGTAGTAGTAGTAGTAGTAGTAGTAGTAGTAGTAAGAGGAGCAGCAGTAGGAGGAGCAGCAGTAGGAGTAGTAGTAGTAGTAGTAGTAGTAGTAGTAGTAGTAGTAGTAGTAGTAGTAGTAGTAGTAGTAGGAGGAGCAGCAGTAGGAGTAGTAGTAGTAGGAGGAGCAGCAGTAGGAGTAGTAGTAGTAGTAGTAGTAGTAGTAGTAGTAGTAGTAGTAGTAGTAGTAGTAGTAGTAGTAGTAGTAGTAGTAGTAGTAGTAGTAGTAGGAGCAGTAGTAGGAGTAGGAGTAGTAGTAGGAGGAGC
>OY992885.1:19259921-19494921 GCA_963921405.1 Cepaea hortensis | reverse complement strand
TGGAGTGAGTTATAGTGGACTTCTCATACCTCCCACGCTGTAGACCAAAGCACGCCGTGAAGGGAAATCACTCCGCCAGGCCACATTCCCGTCTTCACAATCAAGGTCACATTCACTATTACATGGTCATCTAAACAATTAAAAATATAACACTCATTTCGGCAATTTATTAGCCGTATGTGTATTATATATAGTTAATTTTATATGTTTTATAAATGCATGTGTTTTTAATTAAATATTGTTGATTTTGATGGGTCCGTTGTGTGAGGGTGTGTTTGTCAATGTGTGCTTGTGGAGAGTGGATGGTTGGAAGTCACGTTTTGGACCCGAGCCAATGGCTTCAGGCGAAAAGGTGTTGACAAGTGTTACCTGCCATCAATGAATGTAGGCTTATGATGAAAGAAAGAGACAGGCAAACAGACATGTGCACAGAGATGTACTCTTGACTTCTCATACTTTGTCTTAAATTTATTCATGCATGCTGATATAATCTGTGTCTGCCTGCCTACATACCTACCAACGTGTCTGTCTGTCTGTCTGTCTATGTGTGTTTATGTGTGTATGTTTATGTGTATGAGTACATGTGTGTATATTCGTATATGTATGTGTACAGTATATGTTTGTGTGTGTATGTATGCATGCATACAGTGTATGCAGGGGAATGTGTATTTGTGTGTTATTGAGTGTGTGCATAACTGTGAGAGTTTATGCAAATGATGTAAGCATGTATGCAGGTATGTATGTGTGCGTATGTGTTTATGAATGTTCCTGTGTACGTGTGTCTGCCTGTCTCATAACATGGTAATATGCATTGTTTATGTTTACAACATCCAATTCACAAAGTTGATTTACTATGTGAATGTAACATGCACAACTGATGAATGAAAGATGAGTGATTGGAAGGGCCGAGTGTAAGACGGGCCTGCGTGCCCAATGTGTAACCCTTTGAAAATAAAGATTGTTCGTTCGTTCGTTCTGTCTATTTGTCTATCTGCCTGCCTGCCTGCCTGCCTGCCTGCCCGCCCGACTGTCTGTCTGTCTGTCTGTCTGTCCTTCTGGAACCGTTTCCACGAAGCAATAAATAAAAGTAATAAGCCACTTGCAACTATATGGACACATCAACTAGATGGACCCACCAGCTATATGGACCCACCAACTATATGGACCCACCAACTATATGGACCCACCAACTGTATGGACACACCAACTATATGGACACATCAACTATATGGACACATCAACTATATGAACCCACCAACTATATGGACCCACAAACTATATAGACACATCAACTATATGGACACATCAACTATATGAACCCACCAACTATATAGACACATCAACTATATAGACACATCAACTATATGAACCCACCAACTATATGAACCCACCAACTATATGGACCCACAAACTATATAGACACATCAACTATATGGACACATCAACTATATGAACCCACCAACTATATGGACCCACAAACTATATAGACACATCAACTATATGGACACATCAACTATATGGACACATCGACGCTATGGACACATCAACTATATGGACACATCAACTATATGGACACATCAACTATCTCTGGTAGCTTGCCAGCTGGTCGTGAGTTTGGTCCACGTTTGGATTTTTAAAAATGGACCTCGTCTCCCAATTCGACCCAGTCTAAAATGTGCAACCAGAAACGTCTTGGGGGGTAAAGACGTGGTACCAGCCATTTCCGATTGGGCTGTAGAAATATGGGTGTAACACCATATATCTATGCGCCTTAGGGAGTGTTAATTTGGTCCTTTGCTTATTTGCCTATACTTTTAATAACCAGATGAAAATATAAACTGTCTCAGGGATAAAGCAAAGAAGTGTTTGCATTCGTGTCAATCGCCTAATTAAGTTCGGTCAGTGATTTATTTATTTATTTATTTTCTCTCGTTGCTTTGAATTCAAGCGCAGTCCAGTACGTGGCATTACTTCTTGGACTGATTAGTTCATGTGGATTAGCTTTCCCTACTACCAGTGTCACTCGCCGTCAGGAGAACCCACTCTGTAATTTACGTCCCCAAGCTAAGGACAAGAAGTCAACATTTCAATCCAGCTGGCCGGTGTATAGGTTGAACCCGCCACCTCGGTATCAGTACACCGGAAGTTTAAGAGCGTGCGCTCTTATCCATTCAGCCATGGATTCCACTCTTTCCCCAGGCCATGGTGAGCACTAGCATTGCCTCATCCGTGGGCCGCGTTTAGAACCACGGTCTGAAACTTATTTGTAAAGGAATGAGATCTTCTCGTACAGCTGCGTGTAAACCACCTACCAATATAACAGCTCTAGACTTCACCCACAAGAGTCTGCTGTCCTACCAGTCCAGTGATTCTGGGTTCAAATATCTTCCAGTGGTGGGATTTTGTCAAAACTATAAATTGGGGGTCGATCTAGCTTTGTTCTAGATGATGATGATGATGATGATGAAGGCGATCAACATGGTGCTCAGCTGCCTACTCTTGGCGGTTTAATTCTACAGGTGTGTCAGTACAGGTCTATAGAATTAATGAATTTAATGAAAGGGCGCGTTATATTATTCAAAGGGTCAAAAATTGGGCTCGCGGGCACGTTATATATTCAGTCATTCCAAACACAAACAGAATAATAGACAGATAGATTAGAAAGGTAAGTAAGTAGATGTGTAGGTAGGTAGGTTGGTAGACAGGCTGGTGGGTAGGTAGACAGATAGATTAGAAAGGTAGGTAGGTAAGTAGGTAGGCAGACATACAGATAGATTAGAAAGGTAGGTAGGCAGGCAGACAGATAGATGAGATAGTTAAGTGAGTAGGTAGGTAGGTAGGTAGATTAGAAAGGTAGGTAGGTGAGTAGGTAGGTAGGTAGGCAGACTAGAAAGATAGGTAGGTAGGCAGACAGATTAGAAGGTAGATAGGTAGGCAGATAGATAGATAGATAGGTAGATATTTAGATAGATAGATAGATAGATAGCCGGTCTCTCTGGCTGTGGGGTTACAACACTTTCTCTCTGTAATCCCGTTTATCACGCAGAGTCTCGTAGCGGAGCGAGAGCTGAGGCGGTTCGACCCCCGCTCGTGACTTGCGGGATACTGAGCCGGCCGCTCAGAAAGCAATGGCAAACTACTGAGCGTAATCTTGCCAAGAGATCAACATACAGCTGAAAGATGCTGGTGTTGACAGCTAAGTCCTGTAAAGGATATGCTTAAAAAAAAAAAAAAAAAGATAGATAGATAGATAGATAGATAGATAGAAAGATAGACAGGTAGGTAGGTAGGTAGGTAGGCAGGCAGGCAGGCAGACAGAATAGAAAGGTAGATAGACAGATGTTTCAAGAGAAGATAACATTACGAAAGAATCTAGAGTAAATAGGTCAAATACCCAACACCTTGAGCTAATGGACAGCTTAACCTGCTGCAGTCTATAAGTGGTCACTCCCAATTTGGATTTAAGCCTAAAAGTAGTCCGTCCATCCGGTGTTGTTATTCGATGGACTAGAGAAAAACGCGCTACCCGTGTTTTCCAGCCGTGCCACTACACACTGTGAAGGCCTTAGGCAAGTGGTCAGTGGGTGAAGAGCTACGCTGTTGTGTGAAACTATTTCGCGCCTTCACGAATTTCGTCAGCAATGGGCGGTATTGCCAGCGCTAACTTCGACATTCCCATAAATAAATAGTCGAAGCTCCAGGAACAAATCTGCAAAGACTTCTAAAGAATGTCACGTCTATATTACTATAAAATAAAATTATTTGTACGTCCTTTATTGGATGTTGCAGTCAACCCGTTAAATATTTGGCTGTTTTTAGTTTGCTAGGCAATGTTTACTTTCAATAGTTTGCCATTGCTTTTTGAACGACCGACGTCTCATAGGTCGAAATCAACGCAAAGAGGTCTGCTTCGAAATCGCATGCAGCTGTTTTCGAACTCTCGGCGCGGTATGACGGAGAATTGTGAAAAACGTTAACTACCCCTACACCTCAGGACCAGCTAGGGCTTAGGTAACAACAGAAATTGCATGTCCTTTGCAGGACGTTGTCATCAACCCCAACGTTTTAACCTTTATTGAAATATGCTTTAGTGATCAAGGTGGTGGTATATACATTTACTCACGCTGCGATGGCAGCCTCTACAATATTCAGCGATTGAAGGCCAAGACAAAAATTAGGAGGGTACTGATCAGAGAGTAGCGTTTTTCAGATTCTGCTATAATTATGACCCCCTTTAGTGAAGAATTACAACGCCTACTACCTGCATTCTCTAATGATTATTATGAATTTGGTTTAACAATTAGCAAAAAGAAGACACAGATTATGACGCAATGTGCAAACGGGGTACCATCAATCTTTATTGCCAACACACATATGGAGATAGTTGACCACTTCCCATACCTAGAATCGGAATCCATAGATCAGGAAAGCAACACCAGGATTGGTAAGGCAGCAACAACAATGAACAAATTGACAAATTGAGTCTGGGAGAATAGAAAGCTTACTGACAAAATAAAAGTCCTGGTCTATCAAGCTTGTGTCCTTTGTACTTTTCTGTATGGTAGTGAAGCCTGGTCAACTTACACCAACGATTAAGCTGCTTTCATATGCGGTGTCTGTGAAGAATACTTGGTATTAAGTGACAAGATAAAATAGCAAATAATGAAGTTTATGATCTGATCGTTCGGGTCCCATCGATTGACGGACGTCGGTCGCGGCGATTGGGTAATCTTGAGCATAGCCTACGATGGGTAGCGTTGTGGTGTTCTGTTGTGATAATTTGGTGTGTCCAGTGTGTGCCGCGTGGTTACACACCCGCTTCACACGCGTGATCCGGGACTGTTTCCGGATCCGGTCAGGGATATGCACTACTGACGAGCTCAAACAAGGGCGAAACTCGAGTATAGTGCTTCCATATTGACGTGGATAGGCCTTAGGTTCATACCGGAATGTGATCGGCATTGCCAGTAGTGGGTTGTGCTCAATATTTAAATAATGAAGTATTGGAAAGATCGGCTGGTGTGACGGTGTGTTCCATCCCCAGTCCTCGTAGACTTAGATGGATAGAACACATTAGGAGGATGGATGATGATAGAATACCAAAGGATATTATTTGTGTGTGAATTACACAAGGATAAAAGATCTCGGGGTCGGCCTCTACTACAGCACAAAGATGTGTGTCAGCGGTACATAAATGATAAAGGCATTGATCTTGCACCGTGGGGGAAAGTCGCTGATTATTGCGTTGTATGAAGGGAAGGCAAGCTGCTTGGGGAGTCTTCGTGGCAAAGTGGTCAAGCCGTTTGACTTGGGCTCCGAAGGTTGTGGGTTAGATTCCGGGCCGCGTCCTTCGGTTCACGAGTGAAATTCCTCGGAGACTCCTGTGGGTCGTCGCTAGAGCTACGGAGTTCGTGCAGAAAGAGACCGAGTCATGTGGGATAAAACCCAGTGCAATGAAGTTGACCCTGTCGACTTTTAAGCGACTTTTTAAGGCAAAATGCCAGCACTAAATGTGCCACTGTTTTCTGAACGAGAAGTCAACGTTAAAATTGAACTGACCAGTGTCTTAAACGATCCCGCCACTTCACCATCAGCGCATCGGAAGCGTAGGCTCACTGGCATTCAACCCAGCAGCCACTTACACCCACACACACACACACCCACCCGCACACACTGTTCATGGTGGTTTATATTTGGATCGTCCTCTGTGCCCGACATATGTGCTAATTACATTCTTAGAATTCTTGTGTACACATACATGCACTTCCGGGGCATTCGGGTTAGCATGTACAGGATATGCATACATAATAATAAACCCGCGTGTTGTTCTCCAACATTCTCAGACTTTCTCCCATCCTCTCTCTCTCTCTCTCTCTCTCTCTCTCTCTCTCTCTCTCGCCTCTCTTAATTCTGTTCCACACCTTGTAATTCCTCTTACTCCATGTCACTCTTTTCCACTTGGCTCAGTCACTGGCATCATGCCGCCTTGACATACCATAGTTTGTTACATTGTGGCAATAAATACAACCTATGGCGGTAAATTCAGGGATGGAGTTATACTTCTCTATAGCACACAACCTGGGCTAAATTGTAGAGAACATGTGGTTCCCATGCAGCCTGACCCCTCTCTTGGCCTGCCTAGTTTACTCCAGAGAAAAGGTAACACCAAGTCATCTGGAACATGACAAGCTGCAGAAGCTGTCGGATCAGCAAAGCAATGCTCTAACTGAGCGCCTGTCAGGACTTCTTTCCTAGACAAGTTGCAGACCAAGACTTAGGGCCTGGTCTGCTCTGCCATGACATTTAATCCGTAGGTTGCACTTCCTCGCACCAGCATTTATAATTGCGCTCCTCCACCAGAAGCCGTTGGCACAACGTGGGTTCTCAGGTTTGGTGAGTTCCGCCCACCATTCGGCGCTAACAGAAAGCAGGTTGTACCGCCTACTGTTATACGATAGCTCAGTCATATCTGACTACGAAGTGTTAGACTGAAAACAGTATCAAATAACTCACCACCGGGTTATTGGGCAAGCATGACATGTTGAACATGCTCAAACTAGAGGTCAGCAGGGCCGTATGGATCAGATAGCCCGTTCTTAAACATCCCCTGCGCTGATGCCGAGATAGGGGGTTCAACCCCTACACCGGTCAGTTGAACTAAAATGTTGTCTTCTCTTCATTGACTTACGGACGTAAATTACAAGTACCTCTGAAGTCGGAATGGGTTCGCCTGATGGCGAGGCACACTGATAAAAGGGAAAGCCAATCAACACGTACAATTCAGTGAAGTAGTGTGTATGGACTATGTTTGAATTCAAAGAGCGCGAGCGCAAAGAAACAATAAAAGAAAAAGCCATATCTTGATACCAGTCGACACACACTTGCCAATAAAAGAAAAAGCCATATCTTGATACCAGTCGACACACACTTGCCAATAAAAGAAAAAGCCATATCTTGATACCAGTCGACACACACTTGCCAATAAAAGAAAAAGCCATATCTTGATACCAGTCGACACACACTTGCCAATAAAAGAAAAAGCCATATCTTGATACCAGTCGACACACACTTGCCAATAAAAGAAAATGCCATGTCTTGATACCAGTCGACACTCACTTGCCAATAAAAGAAAATGCCATGTCTTGATACCAGTCGACACTCACTTGCCAATAAAAGAAAAAGCCATATCTTGATACCAGTCGACACACACTTGCCAATAAAAGAAAAAGCCATATCTTGATACCAGTCGACACACACTTGCCAATAAAAGAAAAAGCCATATCTTGATACCAGTCGACACACACTTGCCAATAAAAGAAAAAGCCATATCTTGATACCAGTCGACACACACTTGCCAATAAAAGAAAAAGCCATATCTTGATACCAGTCGACACTCACTTGCCAATAAAAGAAAAAGCCATATCTTGATACCAGTCGACACACACTTGCCAATAAAAGAAAAAGCCATATCTTGATACCAGTCGACACACACTTGCCAATAAAAGAAAAAGCCATATCTTGATACCAGTCGACACTCACTTGCCAATAAAAGAAAAAGCCATATCTTGATACCAGTCGACACTCACTTGCCAATAAAAGAAAAAGCCATATCTTGATACCAGTCGACACACACTTGCCAATAAAAGAAAAAGCCATATCTTGATACCAGTCGACACACACTTGCCAATAAAAGAAAAAGCCATATCTTGATACCAGTCGACACACACTTGCCAATAAAAGAAAAAGCCATATCTTGATACCAGTCGACACTCACTTGCCAATAAAAGAAAAAGCCATATCTTGATACCAGTCGACACTCACTTGCCAATAAAAGAAAAAGCCATATCTTGATACCAGTCGACACTCACTTGCCAATAAAAGAAAAAGCCATATCTTGATACCAGTCGACACTCACTTGCCAATAAAAGAAAAAGCCATATCTTGATACCAGTCGACACTCACTTGCCAATAAAAGAAAAAGCCATATCTTGATACCAGTCGACACTCACTTGCCAATAAAAGAAAAAGCCATATCTTGATACCAGTCGACACTCACTTGCAATAGTTACACCACATTTGACACACTTACCCGTATCTTCCCTGATTTGTTGTTCTTTCGCTCTTTACCAACACTCGGGCACAGGCCCATTCAACATTAGTCATATTATGCAGCTAATTCCATGTCCTCCCTATATTATTGATTTATATCTCTACTTCTCTTCTCCGTAGTGCTCAAACATACAGATATATACATAATTTGCGTTGATTCCTGACAGAGGACATATCTAGTCATTTTGTTCTCAGGTTTTATTAACTGATTCAGTGCTGAAGGGTAATATATCGCCACATGTGATCTCCTATTTGGACAGAAGGACGATATAGTGGCACACTGGAGTCGTGTTATTTGATTTATTTCGTGCTATCTCCCTCAGTTTCAATGCTAAGGGAACGGAAATTTGCACTATGATACTTGTTCATTTGATTGTCTGAAATATTTGGTCCAAATTAATGTTTGTTTGGCACTGGATCAGTTAATGCACGAGGGGGCTTCAAATGAACACCTTAATTTTGTGTGTGAGTGTGTGAATATATTCTGAAAAAGTAAAGAACAAATGTATCATTTGTTAATGTAGTGACCACTGGGTTCAAAGCAAGTCCTTCAGCACCGATAAAGTGCTTAGATTCTTGTAGAAAAAAAATTTATCTTGGTCGCGTGTGTAACCACTTACGCACCACCTACTGTACCTCTTTATCTGAGAGAAGTCTTTCCAACCAATAACTCTTTGAGTTGTCTAAACAGGTGGAAATCACTTGGGGCTAGGTCTGGCGAGTACGGGGGGATGTGGTACACACTGAAAGAGGAGGTCTTCGAAGGTTTCAACCGTTGCACAGGCAGTATAGGTTCGAGCATTGTCATGTTGCAAAAGGACATTTTTACTCAGGAGTCCACGTCGTTTGAATTTAAATGCGGGTAGAAGATTATTCCGGGGAAGATCTGCATACGTATGCACAACGCTGGTTCTTAATTTGCCGGTGAATTTATATAGGTTTCACTCTTTCACTGATCAAAGAACGGATAACAGAATGGTGCTCCTCTTTGGTGCATGTAAAAAGTGAAGCGGCCATCTTAAATCTGCCATTATGACGTCACCGTGGTGGTCTGCACCGTGATGTCGCATGCTTAGCCCTCTTAACCATATTGACAGTTTACAAGACAATGATACGGTTATTGTAATTTCTATCACACTTTAAAGGTTTTCATTTGAAGTACTCGTATTTCCCACCCAGCACCAGCATATTTTCTTCACCCCTCGATTCACTGGTATTCGTTTCGTTCTCTCCATGAACTCCAAATATGGTGACTGTCATCACATTTAGTCATGTTTTGCGCACCATTGTAGTCTTTTTTTTGCGCAGGCACAAATTCATGAATGTCTGTTGTTGTTATTGTTTCTTCCACTTATGCTGTTTGGCGTCGTAGGGAGAGTTAATTGGAGTTCCAGCGCCGTGACTAGTACCTTTCCTCCAATTTTCTCCATAAATCTTGAGCAGAATGTTTAGGATCAAGTAAATTCCCTACCGGTTTGCTAGACCAGACGTAGGTTCCTTACCTACTTAGCCCGTGTATATTTGCTACTAACCACCATGTCACTTCCACTGGTCGCCTGCTGGATAGCTTTGTGCTATGCCAGGTAGGACTGACCGACCGACTTTGGAATTTGCCCTCAGAGTGTTTTTGGTCAAAGGGTTTAACGTGTACTCATTCCAATTACGACCGACTTTGGAATTTGGAACTTACAGTAGTTTATTTGTGATCGTTCTCCCTTTTTACCACAAACGCCATATTTGTCGCCATTTTCTGTAAGAAAACACTTATGTATGTAAGGGGAATCGCACTGGGGTAGTGGCTATACACTTTTGTTATCAGCGCCCCCGTGAAATAACGGCGGTCACGCGACACTGACCACTTCACCCATAGAGTGCTGATTGGTCTATAATATGGGTTTAACACCATATACCCAAAGAGCCTCAAAGTGTGTAAAAAGAGTCCGTTACTTTACTTTCTAAGAATGTAAATCAAGGACCCTTAAACACGCCTTGAGGCTTCTTATCATATGGTGCTCAAGTCATATTTTAAACACCAGTCGGTACTTGAGGAGTGATGTGGACAAGATCATGCCGGCTGCCTCCACTTCCCAAGACATATTCTGGTAGCAATGGGAGCCCAGGTGGCTTTCAATTGTGGCATACTGTTAGTATTGTAATTGTTCTTCTTTATCTCTCATTCAGGGGTTTCACCAGTTTGAAGTGGGTTCACTTGATGACGAGGGACACTGGTAATAGGGAAAGCTAACCGACAAGCAAACGTCAGTCTAGTACAGTGGTTCTCAACCTTTTTTGGCCCGTGGCCCCCTTCACCATATTTTCAGAATGTCATCCCCCCCCCCCTTTCATATTTCCTATCTAAAAATCCCCCCACCCCTACACAGTAAACATAAAAATGGAAGGTAAATTTAATAGCACATACTAAAACAAGTCTAGACATCCACATAAATCATGATTTGTGGGTCTACTTACTTTATAAAATGAATTTTAGAAGGATGAGACGTAAATAACTGTAAAGTATGAAGGGAAAAACAATATCAAGTAATCTGTTCTTGTATTAACACGATCTTGAAATGGTCTTCATCCCCCCCCCCCCCCCTGGAAACCCTAAAATTCCCCCCTAGGGGAGAATTCCCCACCGGTTGAGAACCACTGGTCTAGTACTACTAAAAGTAGTGCATGCAGACTATGCTAGAATTCAAAGCAAGCAAGTGCAAAGAAAAAGTATACATAGATCCCATCCAAGATAACAAGCGCTGTCTACCTGTGATTAGATTTCCTTTTCTAACAATTTTCCAGAGAAGGGGCCTTATGGTCTACTCTTTGCGATTTCGAATGTTGTGGGTATTCTAGCATACACGGCTTGCATTATTCTTCATTAATTTGTTGGAATATGTTTGTGTGATTATTTGTAGTGATCAGCGTCATGGCACAATTTGATCAAGTCCACTCAGACCAATGCTCAATCTATTTCGAATGTTGTGGGTATTCTAGCATACACAGCTTGCATTATTCTTCATTAATTTGTTGGAATATGTTTGTGTGATTATTTGTAGTGATCAGCGTCATGGCACAATTTGATCAAGTCCACTCAGACCAATGCTCAATCTGTTTCGAATGTTGTGGGTATTCTAGCATACACAGCTTGCATTATTCTTCATTAATTTGTTGGAATATGTTTGTGTGATTATTTGTAGTGATCAGTGCTATGGCACAATTTGATCAAGTCCACTGAGACCAAAGCTCAATATGTTGGGTGACCAGTCAGACTGTGATCTGGACAATGACAATGTGAGGAACCATCGCCCCAATACAACTATCAGTGTAATGACTGATAACATCATAACAGTGTAGGGTTCCAAATGTTGCTGTATGTAGCCGAGGCGCGGTGTTGGGGTGAGCGCCCAACATTGCTCAAATACCTCAATGGCTCGTGAATACATAACCTATGCAGTAAAAGTCCAACTCCTGGCCTTCACGTGGCGGGCCTGTTTTCTTCTTCTTCTTCTTTCGTTCGCTTGAAATATGTCTATATCTGCAATGTCGTCTCTTGCATGAATTGAACTGTTTTTTTCAGTTCACACAGTGGTCCATAGAGTTTATCTTCCACCGTCGTCTCTCTAGGCCAGAAGGTTTGCCTAGATATGTTATATTTTGGGCAGTCTTGGAGTATGTGCTCTGCTGTCTGCGACGCCAATCCACATGTGCACATGGCTGTTTCACCAATCTTGAATTTTGTATACATGTGGTTGCGTAATCTATTGTGTCCTGTTCTGAGGCGCAGAATAATGACTTGTTCTGGTCTGTCCATAATGTGGTAGTCATCTTGAGCAGGTTTTGGTGGCTTTCTGACTGATTTGATCATTCTTTTCTTTTGGTGGTATGTAACGGGCACATCAGGCTGTTCCTCTTTGGCTCCTTCCTTAGCCAATTGATCAGCTCTGTCGTTTCCGGGTACTCCACAGTGGGATGGTATCCACTGTATGGTGACTTTATGCTGACTGCTAAGTTCAGAAAGTAGTGTCCTTAGTACTGGCAATTTCCCAGAGAGGAGCGCCTCGAGTACTGATTTTGCATCTGTTAGTAGCACCACAGGTTGTGTACCATTGCTGTTATTTAGTAATTTCTCTGTTGCTATCTTGATTGCCTCAATTTCGGCATCATAGTTATGGCAGTACTTTCCTGTCGGTACTCTGGCTGTGTCCCTAGTATTATTTGGGTATTCTATGTACACTCCCGCTCCTCCATTTCGAACAGCATTTTGTGCTGACCCATCTGTGTAGACTCGGATCCAGAGGTCCTGTGGGTATTCTTCATCAAGGAAGCTGAGAGTGGCTGTTCTGCGCTGCACACTGTTCTGTTCTTCCTTGTCAAATATTCCTCTCACTTTTGTCTGGATTTGTAATGATAGTCTATGCTCATCTTTCCATGGAGTTCGCTCTGGAATAGTTGTTAGGGGGATACAAACTGTGGGCAGATCAGTGGTTTCTCTGCAGAGTCGTTTGGCCTGGTGGATAAAACTACTTCTTTTCAACCGCCCCATAGCTAGGTTTTCAAATCTGTTCTTCATAGGGTGGCCTGGCAAGCTGAGGAACTTTTCTGCTTGTATTAGCGTTTTCGTATCTCTGCGCTCACTCAGTGCCTGTGTCCTCCCCATCTTCTCCATTTCCACTATAGGGGTTGATCTCATCCCTCCTGTGGTGACTCTAAGTGCTTGATTTTGCACCTTGTCCAGCTCTTGTAGTGTGGTATTTGATGCTGAACACCACGCAGTTGACCCATATTCCAGGTGTGGTCGTATGCTCTGTTGGTAAACTTTGCTAAGTATTTTCGTACTGGCTCCCCATGTGGTTCCACTTAGCTTTCTCAGGATGGCTATTTTCCTTCTGGCTTTTGCTACTGCTTTGTTGATGTGCTTTCTCCATGTCAGCTTGCCATCAAATGTTACTCCAAGGTATGTTGGTTCTTTATCTTCTCTTAGGGGTGTTCCATTTATCTGGATGATCCCTGCCTTTTGTTTTGGAGAGAGGGTAAATAGGGTGGTGCTGCACTTGTCAGTGTTTATGCTGACACACCATCTATTTGCCCATGCAGCAAATGTATCTACAGCTCTTTGTAGCAATCTGGTGGCCACTGATGCATATTCATTTGTGCTCCATAGAACCAGGTCATCGGCGTACATTGCCGCTTTAATTCCATGCGGTAGGTGAGCAACAAGATCATTGATGAAGATTAGAAAAAGTGTGGGGGACAAGACTCCGCCCTGGGGGACACCGTGACGCAGTAGTACTTTCTTGCTCTTGAGTCCGTCTATCTGTACTCGGGCTCTTCTGTTGTGCAAGTATGCTTTCACCCATTTGTACATTCTTCCATTGACTTTGCAGTTTCTCAGTTTCTTCATCAGACCTTCTTTCCAGACTTTGTCAAAGGCTTTCTTCAGATCTATCCATGCCGCAAGCACCAGCTTCTTCTCTTGGAATGCATCCTCAATTTCTTGAGAGAGGTAGGTTGTCTGATCTTCCGTAGAGTAGCACTGCCTAAAGCCAGCCTGCTGTGGCACAAGGATGTTTTTACTTTCAATGTACCACTGCAGTCTGTGATTGATGATGCGCTCCAGTGTTTTGCAGAGACAGCTGGTGAGGCTAATTGGTCTGTAGCTAGAGGCAATGGAACCATCTTTCCCTGATTTTAGGAGGGGTATCATGATTGCTTCTCTCCAGGCTTGTGGAACACTGCCTAAGGTCCAGCTGTTATTGAAGATCTGCAACAGCTTTGTTTTGGCCTCTGTTCCTAGGTTCCTGATCATTTCATTGGAGATACCATCAGCTCCTGGTGACTTTCTCATTTTCAGTTTTGATATGGCTAGCTCCAGTTCGCTGATTGTGATGGGTGCCTCCAGAACCTCATGTACTATTTCCTTCTGTCCTGTATGTTGTCGTTTCTCTCGAATCTCTTGTTGATTCTCTGGACTAATTTTGATATTGCTATCTTGTGCGAACGAGTCCGCAAAATGGTCAGCTGCTTGCTTTCTTGTTAAGATTTTTCCATCTTTATGTAGTGCAATTTTGGAGTTTCTCCCTGTGCCCTCGTCATTAAGCTGTTTTATTAGCTTCCACAATTTCCTTGTGTCTCTTTCAAAGTTCAGAGACTCCGTTTTCTCCTGCCAGCTTTTCCGTCTAGCCTGCAGCTTGGCCCTTTGAAATTTGGCTTTTGCATGCTGGAATTTATTGTGGTGCTCTTGGCTGGGTGTGGCCTCTGCTTGCTTTCTACACACTTCAACATCATTATGCAACTGTTCCAGTTCACTACTCCAGTAGGGTTTATATTGTTTACGGGCTCCTCTTGGTACTGTTTCTCGCGCTGCCTGTAGTATGCATTTCCCAAACTCTTCAACTGCTTTATTTATGTCTTTCTCAGTGTTCAGGTTTCTAACCAGTATGCTGGTGCGATGCTTGTACATTGCCCAGTCTGCTTTCTTGTAGTTCCACCTCGAGAGGGTGCTGCTTTCACTTACAAGCTCATTTTCTACGGTTAGAAAGACTGGCCGATGGTCACTGCCACCAAGTTGTTTCCCAACAGTTCGTGTAATGTTCCACTCCAGGTCTGGTGAATGAAAAGCCAGGTCAGGTGTAGTTGAAGAGTGCCATGATCTCGAGTAGAAAGTATGTGGGTCGGACGGCTTGTTAATCAACATGAATCTATTCTCATCTTGCCAGTCTTCCAGTCTCTCTCCTCTCTGGTCCATGTGATCATAGCCCCAGCTCTGCGAGTGGCTGTTGAAATCGCCACACACAATCATTTTTTCTTTTAGTGGTAGAGTGTCCAGTGCCTGTGGGCGGTCACTTGGACAGTAGTAATTGATCAGATGTAGATCTGTATTACCTGTCTTAAGTTTAAGTGTCTGATACTCAGCCCCTTCCATGTAGACTTTGATTTGGGAAGCCATGATGTTATTTCTTACAAGGGTCAGTATCCCACCTTTTCGCCTGTTCTTTCGGTCAGATCGGTAACACTGGTAGCCTCTGATTTTAAAGGCTATATTTTCGTTGAGGTGAGTTTCTTGCAAGCAACATATGCTTACTTTCTCTTTGTCCAGGATGTTTTCTAATTCAACTTTTTTGTTGCTGACTCCCTCCGCATTCCAGTGCATTATTTTAAGTCTTAGTTTAGTATGGCCAGTCGTCCTATTCTCATGTCCCCTGGCTCCACAGGACATCTGAGAAGGACCTCCAGTAGTTGGGGTTGGACCCTTTCGAGACATAGGGCCCGGCACTGCACCTGCCTGGGGGTCCAAAGCAGGGCGAGCACCATAACGATTAGCAGTAGTCGACATATTCCATTTTGCGTGATTGCGTGGCATCCTGATTTCTGTGGTGCGCCTCTTGGCTGGTTGCCTCCGTCTTCAGCACCTTTCTTTGCTAGAGCAGACTGTGGTCTCACTCGAGTGTAGATGTGTACGCGCGCACACGCCTGTCTGCGCATGCATGTCCGTGCATACACATCTAGAGCATACTGGTTATTTTCCGGCGCCAGAGACTCGCCGTCGCCCCTTCTCCTGTTAGTTTAAACAGGCCCGCCACGTGAAGGCCAGGAGTTGGACTTTTGCTGCATAGGTTATGTATTCACGAGCCATTGAGGTATTTGAGCAATGTTGGGCGCTCACCCCAACACCGCGCCTCGGCTACATACAGCAACATTTGGAACCCGCGGGCCTGTTTAAACTAACAGGAGAAGGGGCGACGGCGAGTCTCTGGCGCCGGAAAATAACCAGTATGCTCTAGATGTGTATGCACGGACATGCATGCGCAGACAGGCGTGTGCGCGCGTACACATCTACACTCGAGTGAGACCACAGTCTGCTCTAGCAAAGAAAGGTGCTGAAGACGGAGGCAACCAGCCAAGAGGCGCACCACAGAAATCAGGATGCCACGCAATCACGCAAAATGGAATATGTCGACTACTGCTAATCGTTATGGTGCTCGCCCTGCTTTGGACCCCCAGGCAGGTGCAGTGCCGGGCCCTATGTCTCGAAAGGGTCCAACCCCAACTACTGGAGGTCCTTCTCAGGTGTCCTGTGGAGCCAGGGGACATGATAATAGGACGACTGGCCATACTAAACTAAGACTTAAAATAATGCACTGGAATGCGGAGGGAGTCAGCAACAAAAAAGTTGAATTAGAAAACATCCTGGACAAAGAGAAAGTAAGCATATGTTGCTTGCAAGAAACTCACCTCAATGAAAATATAGCCTTCAAAATCAGAGGCTACCAGTGTTACCGATCTGACCGAAAGAACAGGCGAAAAGGTGGGATACTGACCCTTGTAAGAAATAACATCATGGCTTCCCAAATCAAAGTCTACATGGAAGGGGCTGAGTATCAGACACTTAAACTTAAGACAGGTAATACAGATCTACATCTGATCAATTACTACTGTCCAAGTGACCGCCCACAGGCACTGGACACTCTACCACTAAAAGAAAAAATGATTGTGTGTGGCGATTTCAACAGCCACTCGCAGAGCTGGGGCTATGATCACATGGACCAGAGAGGAGAGAGACTGGAAGACTGGCAAGATGAGAATAGATTCATGTTGATTAACAAGCCGTCCGACCCACATACTTTCTACTCGAGATCATGGCACTCTTCAACTACACCTGACCTGGCTTTTCATTCACCAGACCTGTAGTGGAACATTACACGAACTGTTGGGAAACAACTTGGTGGCAGTGACCATCGGCCAGTCTTTCTAACCGTAGAAAATGAGCTTGTAAGTGAAAGCAGCACCCTCTCGAGGTGGAACTACAAGAAAGCAGACTGGGCAATGTACAAGCATCGCACCAGCATACTGGTTAGAAACCTGAACACTGAGAAAGACATAAATAAAGCAGTTGAAGAGTTTGGGAAATGCATACTACAGGCAGCGCGAGAAACAGTACCAAGAGGAGCCCGTAAACAATATAAACCCTACTGGAGTAGTGAACTGGAACAGTTGCATAATGATGTTGAAGTGTGTAGAAAGCAAGCAGAGGCCACACCCAGCCAAGAGCACCACAATAAATTCCAGCATGCAAAAGCCAAATTTCAAAGGGCCAAGCTGCAGGCTAGACGGAAAAGCTGGCAGGAGAAAACGGAGTCTCTGAACTTTGAAAGAGACACAAGGAAATTGTGGAAGCTAATAAAACAGCTTAATGACGAGGGCACAGGAAGAAACTCAAAAATTGCACTACATAAAGATGGAAAAATCTTAACAAGAAAGCAAGCAGCTGACCATTTTGCGGACTCGTTCGCACAAGATAGCAATATCAAAATTAGTCCAGAGAATCAACAAGAGATTCGAGAGAAACGACAACATACAGGACAGAAGGAAATAGTACATGAGGTTCTGGAGGCACCCATCACAATCAGCGAACTGGAGCTAGCCATATCAAAACTGAAAATGAGAAAGTCACCAGGAGCTGATGGTATCTCCAATGAAATGATCAGGAACCTAGGAACAGAGGCCAAAACAAAGCTGTTGCAGATCTTCAATAACAGCTGGACCTTAGGCAGTGTTCCACAAGCCTGGAGAGAAGCAATCATGATACCCCTCCTAAAATCAGGGAAAGATGAGTAGTATATGGCGTGCACTTGCCACATGATTGGAGGGTAAACTGGTAGGGTAATTTGTTTTTATGAAGGAAATACGGGGAAAATGTCGACTCGGTGAAATTTTTTTTTTTTTTTGTGGGGTGAAACGGCGTGTGGGAACTTTTTTTCGTGGGAACGAAATTTTTGGCGCTGCCTGGTGGGGAAGTAATTAAGGTAAAATGTTCTGCGAGGTTGTGAGATGAGTGGTAGTACTTAAAGAGAGGGCACGGCTGAGGGAGGGGTATATATTTTAGAAATGAGTATATGAATGTGTATGGTGAACAAGGGTGTGATGGGTCGTTCTACTCATGGGTATATGGTGGTGGCGTAGACATAATATGTATGGGTAGTGATAGACAAGGGTGTGCTGGGTCGTTCTACTCATGGGTATATGGTGGTGTAGATATAATGTGTGCGTAGTGATGAACAAGGGTGTGATGGGTCGTTCTACTCATGGGTATATGGTGGTGGTGTAGATATGAATGTGTGCGTGGTGTTGTGATGGGTCGTTCTAGTCATGGATATATGGTGGTGGCGTAGACTTAATGTGTCTGTGTAGTGATACACAAGGGTGTAATGGGTATAGGGTGGTTACGTGTATGACTGTATCTGTGTAGTGATGAACAAGGGTGTGATGGATCGTGGTTATACTCGAAGTAAGAGCTGGTTACTATCATCTGAACAGTGTGATAGTAGTGAAGGGTGGTATATTCACCGATTACAAAGGAAAGCATATAAAGTTATAATGGGTATGGTGGTAAGGGGTATTAGTGATCAAGTAGAAGTGATATAGGGGTGGTCATAAATATAATAAGAGGTGTTTGCAATTACACACTGGTCAACCAGTGGTCAAGTGGTCAAGTAAGGGTCAAATAGTCAAGTAAGGAAATTTTAGGGAAAAGTGATTGTAATGATATGGTGGTGATTAAAGAGTGGTAAATTAGTGGTCAATCAGTGGTCAAGGAGTGGTCAAGTGGTCAAGTAAGGAAAATTTTAGGGGAAATTGGTCGTAGTGACATGGTGATGATTAAATTAGTGGTAAATTAATGATCAAGTAGTGGTCAAGTAGTGGTCAAGCAGTGGTCAAGCGGTGTGTAAGTGAGGAAAATTTTAGGGAAATTTTAGGGAAAAGTGATTGTAATGAGATGGTGATGATTAAAGAGTGGTAAATTAGTGGTCAAGTAGTGGTCAAGCAGTGGTCAAGTAGTGGTCAAGGGGTCGAGTGACCACTTAAATTGTAGAGGACGATGTGCCTAAGATTATGGTAGTGATTAAAGTGATCGATGACGTGGTCAAGCAGAGGTCAAGCAGTGGTCAAGTAGTTGAGTGACCACTTAAATTATAGGGGAAAGTATGTATATTGCAATGGTGGTGGGTAAAGTGAGGAAGAATCAATAGTAGTGAAAATACTACTACGAATATTAGCGACAAGCACAAAGAAAACCAAGTACATACTTGATACACACAAATACAAAGACAACGAAACACACGTACACACATACAGATACAAAGGCAACCATACCATTACTACTATCACAACAACAGCTATACACAAGTACACACCCATAATCAAAGACACAAATACACACTTGATACACTTGTACATACAGACCTATAACATCACAACTATACACAAGTACATACCCATAATCAATTACACAAGAACACCTACAAATACAAAGACACACACACATGTACACACTTGATACACACAAATACAAAGACAGCCAAGTACACAAGTACACACCCATAAACAAATAAACAACCACTCAACTACAAACACCTATAACAAATACATAAACAAAAACATAATAAAATAGAGAAACAAAATAATAACATTTTCAAATGGCTTTTATTGGTATACAACATTTAAAAATGGCTTCGTTTACGATCCAAAGGGAGCAGAGGGACTTGATTATTGTAGAAAGATGTCTGGTCTTTCAGAGGCTTGTCTTGACTGTCGGTAGATTGATATAGATGGAGTGTCATTGTTCCTGTGTCTTGAGAAACTGTCACCGCTTTCAAACTGTTGTCTAGTTGGCTGGGCATATCATCAGGTCTTGACATGAATAACCACTTGGGTGTAGACATCTTGATCGTTGTAGAAACAAAAACACGAGTGGTCGTCTCATTTTATAACGACGAATTTATCTAGTTTTAAACAGTTCTGGACTTGTCTTTTTTAACCACGGAGTAACCAATCGAAACACGAGACGATCGTTCACGTGTTGTCTGTGTCCAAAGCGTTGCAGGATACGTGACATGCTCGAACCACGACATTTCATTAATAAGAAATACAACGCATACAGACCACAAGTAGTGTTATTAATGTCTTGTAGCATACGGGCATTGTACACGGGTGATCTGTCCGAGTTTCGTTGTATAAAATGGATAATGTCGGCGTGTAATGGTGGCAAACCAAACGAATCGAAATATTCAAACTGACCTAGACCATTAAAATATAGGGCGATCCAATGTGAACCAGAGTAAGCACTGGTGTCAGTATTGACGATAAAAGCAGCTGGCTGTGTTCTATCAATGTGTCTAGGCAAATGATCTCTAGCGCATACGTTGACTAGTGGAAGGCGACGAACAAACAGATCAGACATGAGTAATTGTCTTAGTTGTTGGGTATCCATTATGCTATGTAATCTGTTAGCACTTGTCTCGTCTTGGAAACTTCTAGGACCGAATCGAGTTCGGCGTATACGATGACTTGTAGAGGTACAGTCGTTATAACGTCAAACTTTAGTTCTACTGACAATGGGCCAGATTTCGCCATTTCAAACTGTTCTCCATCTAATATACTAGGAGTCAGATCAAAACTATAGAGACAATTCCCTTGACTATAGCTTTCATAATTTATACCATTCCCGACATCCTTACCGGTCAGACCAAGGGCCAAGTTGGTACTATGGAAAGCTCGCATGTACTGACCTGTGGTATAATTCATGGTTAAGGGTTTGCCTGTAACACTACGCCCATCTACCATCAGACTCAAATAGTTTAACTGATAATGATTGAATATGAAGGGGTTCGTATTCAGCTCGCCGTTGAAGCAGGAAGCATTGACTAATCCGATCACCACCCGGGTCGGTGTCTGGCTGAGAAAAAGGTTATCTTGTGTGTGGGAAAACATACCTTTAGGGATAGAAAAGGTCTTTACCACGACCCTTTTAAAAGGATACTTGGCATTGGATCTCAATAAGGCTTTTTCATGGGCCAGAGAGATAGCTGGATTTAACTTAGCTTTCCTCACCAAGAGGGCGGCGTAAGTAATGACACTTTTGTACCCACCACTTACATCCGTGGCAATCAAATTAAAGACGGATTTTGATGGGGTTAGTTTGATTTTAATATCGACACCATTCAACATGTACCGGTCCTGATTGAAAATGTCGGAATGTAGGCGCCCCATCATATCCAGAGGCACACTATAGCTGGCTAAAGATCTTCTTTTGGCTAGACCTGTATTGGTATCACCTTTTGTGTCTGCCATGTGCATAGGAGTATCTTGATAGTATAGAGCTGACGTCAGATGACTCTTTTTGGCCTCTTCGCCGTAATTCAGAAGAGCTTCCAAGTAGGCCCGGTACGGATACGAATTTTCACTCGGTGAAATAAGAGTGTCGTTCAGGGACACGTCTACTTGAGAAAACAAACTATGCAAATAATAATTTATCGGACCAACTTCGGCTGTGTTTGGTAGGTCGTCGCCATTGGGCAGTGTAACTTTGGCTCTCACGTGCAGAAAAGTATTAAACAAATCAATGTAATCTTCACCGACACCAGAAATGGTGAATTCGATGGGTGCCCCATAAGCTAAAGTGGCCAATGGATGAATCTCCACAAACTGTCCCTCTTCTACGGCTGTCTGGGTGGGAGGTACACTAAACAGATCCAGACCAGAATGCAGACACTCACATGACTTGGGATGAATTAACGCCATTATGAGAAAATATCCGAATGTCCCGCTTGGTGGTGATGTGTCTTATGACTCGATGGCTTTCTGACTGTTGGTTTTATTCTTTTACTGGGCTGACCTGGTGGGGCGGCTCGTTTTCGTTTCCTTACACCACTACCTGATTGGCTGATGTGTTGAGCTGCGCCATGGAGTAGTCGTTGACCAGCATCTCTGGCGTGTTCTTTGAAGGACTCACCAACATTTCTACCAGCTAAGGCATCTTGAGCCACTTGCAAACCTGTCCCCAGTCCTTCTCTCAATAGGGCTTTGCCACCAGTCTTCAACCAAGGAAGAATTGTGCGACCAAGACCACTAAAGAAACTACCAATTCCATGACCTCGCTGACTTCGACCACCTACAAAAACAGGGAGACCACTTCCAGCTTGATTGCAGAAATACTCTTCGTATAATTTGGGGTTGCGTTGGATTGGCACGTGTCTAACCATGGTTAGCCCAGATCAAACCGTTTGGTTGTTCGAAAATGTAACGTCACTACTGAAGTTCCACCTGTAAATGGGATAGGTTTCCCCTGCTCGTCGGTTATAAGAAGTTCAATCGTGTCAAATGAAAATCGACTGAGGGGTACGTAATGTGGCTTGTCATACATCCTAAATACCGAGGTGGTAGATCTGTCTAGAACAGGTAGTGTCCTCAGTAATGGTACCATCACATCACCAACCACCCGCGAGGTGACAATATCGGAATAGACGAAGACATTTTTTGTGCCCTGGTCTAAATCCACTTCACCCACACCAGACAGACTGGGTTCAGTCTCGGTGACATGTGTCGAGGGAAACTGTAATATTTCTGCCAACTTGTCACTAAGTCTAACTTCAGCCCCCTGTTCATATAATTGGAAACGAGCCTTATTCGAAATATCGTTATAAGAGAACATCATTCGGTTATGTTCTTGTAAGGCATCATCGAGACGCAACCATTGCAGTTCATTGATAAATCTCTCAGCTTCGAAAAGCAATCTATTCAATTCACCAATGAATTTTTCTATTGATTTGTACAGACCAGGCGTCAGCGTAATCGTCATCGGTGGTTCGTCTAGGTCTGGAGGTGGAAAGTACTTTATCCACACCTCATCTTTCAAAATATTAAAATAGGTGTTGGGAAACTGAATATCAACCAAACCAACTTCGTACTGGGAGGTGAGCTCAATAGTTTGTGGTAGTTTGACAAAGAAATGTCCGGCATTATTTTGGGGGTATATTTGTAGCGAAGCATTACTCGTCAGTGTCACGTAGAAACTCATATTAGTCTATTCGAGGTCTGAGTGCTTCCTGATTCGAAAATGTAAAGTTAGTACTGAAGTCCCATCGTTGAATGAGAGTGTTTTACCCGTATCGTCAGTTAAAAGTATTTCCACCGTGTCGAAGGAGAATCGACTTAATGGTACATAATGTGGCTTATCATAAAGACGAAACACTGAAGGTGACAGTCGGTCCAATATAGGAACAGTCCTTAGTAAAGGAACCATGACGTCTCCAACTGGTCTCGCGGCTACGAGATCGGAATAGACATAGATATTTTTAACTTCGTTATCCATCTCTAATTCTGTATTACCGTATAATAAGACATTATCATCTGATAGAGTCGAGCTGGGAAAACCCAATATATTCTTCAATCTGTCACTAACTTTAGCCTGGGCGCCTTTTTCAAATATCTTCATCGCGACTTTTTTCCAAGGTGTACCTAGCACGAATTTGATGTTTACTTTCTCGTCTAGTTGGGTTTCTACACACAACTTATTCAATTCCTCGATGAAAGTTTCAGGGCTGCTGAACGGACCCGGTGGACATTCAAGGGTTATAGGTTCCATACCACTACCTTTAGGTGGAAAGTATTGGAACCAAATTTCACCAGGCAAACCATTAAAATACGAATTGGGGAACTGAATCTCGACCAGGGCCACTTCGTATTGGGTCGTTACATCAATGGTCTGCGGCAACTTGACAAAAAAGTGACCGGGTTGGTTGTTGGGAAATACCTTTGGTCCAGAATTACTCGGTAAAGTTATATAGAAACTCATCGTTTTTCTAATTTAGGATTAGGTAGCATATAACCCAAACAACTACTCATTAGAGCTACCCACAACTTGCCGTCTGGTGCGTCTGCGCTGCCTTGAGTCAGATTGAACAAAGACACGGCAATTACGGCATATATAACCACCATTTGACACAGAAATACAATCTCTGGCCTCGGTACACGTTGTCCAAAGAATGACCAGATCGATGTTCTTTCCCCCTCTGTCAGTTGTGGGCGCACCCCCATAGTTTCCACCCTGTCTTCAGTCACACCACTAGTCTCCATAACTAGCTAGTTGCGTGTCAGCTATCCAACTATTGAATGAATGGGGATAACCAAACCACTTCACTAAATACTCTTTCCCACCACCTCGCCTGGGTCTTTCTTGTAAGATTGTTTCGATACGATACACTTGCTTGTCTCCAACTAGTTGTATTTCTTCTCTGTAGAACGAGCCCTGTAGTTCCTCTCCCGAATCATCTTTTACCACATAGGTCACTGGACTGGTCTGGTTTATGCGACTGACGGTAAACAATTCTTCTGTCCACGAGGGCATATACCCTTTTTTAAAAGGTTGTTTGGGTTCAGCCAGTCTGACTCGATCCCCAGGTGTAAAATACACTTTTTTCGATACGTATGTCGGCTTATACAAGTTATCCCACACCTCTTCTTGATTACTATAGTTGACTTGTACAGGGGCCATGCGAATACTTCTGTGATACGAACCATTGTAGTTCTGGATCAAATTATCTATCACGTCGACGTAGCGCAGTGTATTGGTCTTGGTGAAATAACGCCACATTTTTTCTTTCAGGGTTCGATTGAATCTTTCCACTATCGCTGCCTTCACATCTTCATTCTCGGTGGTAAAGAAGTGCACACCTCGATCTTTCAGAAATTTTAAGAAGGTCCGATTAACGAATTCCGAACCTTTATCGCTCTGAAAATTTATCGGTTGGCTATCATCAAAGATTTTACTCATAGCCACCACCAGTGCTTTCCCCGTTTTCTTCTGGATCGGGATAGCCCAAGCATATTTACTAAACACATCGATACAAGTCAGTAGGTACGACATCCCATCATTGTATCTTTGTAATAGTCTCATATCTATCAAGTCGGCTTGAAATTGGTGCTTTATACCACCGGTTATGGTCTGACGTCTCTGGAAGCGGCGACGGATCGGTTTATGTAACGTGTAGGTATCTTGATGACGTAACCATTTATCTATTTTCTTCAGGTTAGTATTTCTTTTTAAGGCGGCTGCTCCACCATAGGCTCCGGGTTTCTTAGGGTCATAGTAATATTTTTTTAATTGGGCGGCCATTTTTGCCACTTGGGGGTAGGTATCCTAGTCTTCTTCTTGCTTCGCCTGAGTTTGTAAGGTGGTGTGGTCTCGACTGTTTTGGGTTCGACTACTTGAGCCGGTTGAATAGACTGAAGAGGTGTTGGTTGAAGAGGTGTCTCGGCTACTGGTGTCGGTACACTGGTGACTTCAGGTTTTTGTTCCTTGATATCTACTAGTCCCAGAGGCTTGTGTCTGTACTGTTCGAGTCGATTCAGATACCTCTGTAGTGTTTGCTGATACGCTCTGGCCTTGTCACGGGGTGGTAGATCTTCTGTTTCCAGGACTTGTTGCATCTGACGATCCAAATCCTGTAGACTATCATTTAGTGTGTTGGGTGGTACATAGGGTTTTTCTAGCAATCGGGGATCGATCAAGATCATCTTCTTGGCCATTACAATCCCACCACGCTTTTCAACACATTTAGTATGGGGCCTAGTAAGGCGCCTATGAAACCACCTTGTTGTAGAATCTCTTTCCTTTTCTTGAGCGATAATTTCTTATGAGTGAGTGCTCTCAGACTGTCTTTGTGTCGTTGCAGACGCTTCTTCTGAGCTGGTGTCAGGGGAACATTACCTTTTAAAACGTTGTGACAGCACTCGCAAATTGATTGGACGAGATCCGGGGAAGCTGATTTCATTACTGCCTTCACAGTGGCTGGGTTGGTCTGACCCAAGAAACGTAACATACCCTCGTTACGTTTAAGTCGGTTAGACATGTTATTTGGGGACGTAGACGACTTGCTGCTGGTCGGGAAATATATGACTTCGTAAGCGGAGCTGATCCGGTGTTTCCTGTCGCAGGTCAAATAACAAATACCCGTGTGGAGCCGATGTCGCGTCTTTAAAACTCTCTTGGACATATGACACACGGCCTGGATACATCTGTTTGGCGAGATTGGTAATCTGAGACCCGTCTCGAGGATTCTTAAACACCACTAGGTAGTGCGAATTCAGACTGATAGTTCTTTGTTCTTTATTCTTACCAAATAGGTTCTGTACTATATACATAACACTGAGGTTGCGATGATGACTGCCTTTAGTAAATAACTTAGTCACTCTGTCATCTGTCTCAGACATTAGATCATCTATGACTACTAACCGACGTCTATCACCTGTCCATTTTTCCATATCTGGCAGACCTTCATTAAATTGAACACCCTTCATAGTTTCGTAGATGGGTTGCCATTCCCCATAGCACCATATAATTTCCTCTGGAAGGGGGTCTACCATGGCTGATAGATGGGTCAAGAACTGTTGGACAAAGACGGTTTTACCACTCCCCGTTGGGCCCGCAATCAAAGCCGTAAAAGGATGTTTCCACCTAGGATCCATGGGTATTAATAACCACCTATCTACTCGCATTGGTGTTTATAAACGTATCGGGTGATATTATTAGACCATTTGACCACCAACTGCACGCTAGTGGGTCTCTGGTAGCTATTGGTATAATAACGATGGAACCAATGGTCGACTTGATACAAGTTCACACTGAGTTGGTGAGTATGGCGTTGACTATTATTAGTTTCTACAACCCCACAAAGACCAATAACTCGAGGTTGTGTCGCTTAGTACGTCAGATAGCCAACCAACATGATGTGTTATTCACGAGACTAGAAGTCTGTATCAAGCCCGAACACGTTTTCCCGGTCTTTGTTTCAATCGCTGACGAAGTCTTTGCCGATAACGTCATCAACTACGGGAGAATAATGATGGTTTTTACACTTGGTATGCGTCTGGGTAAGCATCTGGTTAATAATTCTTATAACACAGACGTGAATGTCCAGGACCTGGAGGAAAGCTTCGCTACATCTGTAGGCACGTATATGACTGATAAACTACATCATTGGATACTGCGAGGTGGATGGTGTAATTTCTATACTTGGTTGCAAGCAGCAGTTGAATAAATACATAATACATTTCAGTATGTGTCTTTGTTTCATTGTCTGTCAGTGTCTCTCGGAACAATAAGTAAAAACAAAACCACTAAAGAAAATCAACACATATCTTGGTTTCAATATATCAAAGAATGTATTATTCATCAAAACACTTTAGTGGTATAAGAAAACATCAATGACATAGATGCTTAGTGACAAAGATATAAAACAATGTAGTTGGGGGATGACCTAGACATCAAACTATCGGGAACTCGGGCATATGAAAGAGGTAAAAACATATACCAGCTACTGTCTCTTGTGTGTATTTGGTGTCTGTACGTTGTTGCATGGCGTAGGAATGAATGTCATGTTCGTGTACTGTTGTAAGGAAGGCATCAAAGTCATATCTGTTATGTATTAGCACTGGAAATTCTAAAACAGAAGAATTGTTAAATGATGCATGATAGAATCTAAGATCTTGTGTTCCTCTATGTCGTAACACTAGATGAAAGCTAAAATTGATCTTAAACCGACTAATTTGAGCATTGAAAATCTTATACAACGTATCTGTCCAGTTGATAGGGTATTGTATCTCCGGGCTAATAAAGAAGGTGTATGTCGATAAATACTTGTTAATCTTGTGATGTGTCCTGATAGCTTCCCAATTTTCTCTATATATTTGTTGAATATCCGATGGAAGGATGTGTAGTGTCTCTGGTTCCCCGGCTGTTAAGAGGCTCACTTCATCTTCTACCAATTGTTCAAGAATATTCTCGTCTGGTTGTATCTGACTGTTAGTTATATTGGTTTCATTTGGTGGTGTCGTCGAGGTTGTTGGTGGTGTTGTCTCTGATGGTGAAGAGGTAGTTGTCTCTGGTTCTGATGTATCCATAGACCGGTGATGATGTATTCGTTTGTGTTTTTGTAGATTGTCTTTTCTGTTGAAACGTTGTCCACAGATATGACATAAGTATGATTTAGTACCGTGAATGGTCCGAATGTGACGAGTGAGCTTATAGTTATCACGGAAGTCTTTGTCGCACACTGAACACGTGAAAGTAGATCTGGTAGCCATATTGATAAACTGTTTTTTTCCCCTTTCTTACAACACCAAAATGTTCTGGTGTATACAATGTTTCACTGTTTTATCAGAGGCCAACGACACGAATAAGGCTCACACCAAGTTTCACTGCTGTACCCAAGTCACTACGTGAAAAATAGCTGGTTACTACACGAACACTGCTCACACCAACCTGTTTCACCGATGTAGCCAAGTCAGTACGTGAACAATATCTGCTTACTACACTGCTCACACCAGCCTGAAGCACCTCTGTAGATAGACAAGTCAGCCCGTGAACTGGTACTGAGCTCACAAGAGACGCCTTCTATTTTATACACTGGTTCTGCACACGACCTAGCTGACGTGGCAGTAAGCTATTCTCACGCCTGCTTCCCACAAACCGATGACTCATACTTAATGACTTTTACACATGGCGTTGATGACGTAGTCTCGGATATCAGCGTTTCTTTACCAAAGGGGGTATGTGATATTCTTGTAGGTCTGTATGCACAAGTGTATCTGTAGTGGTACCAGTAGTAATGGTATGGTTGCCTTTGTATCTGTATGTGTGTACGTGTGTTTCGTTGTCTTTGTATTTGTGTGTATCAAGTATGTACTTGGTTGTCTTTGTGCTTGTCGCTAATATTCGTAGTAGTATTATCACTACTATTGATTCTTCCTCACTTTACCCACCACCATTGCAATATACATACTTTCCCCTATAATTTAAGTGGTCACTCAACTACTTGACCACTTGACCACTCCTTGACCACTGATTGACCACTAATTTACCACTCTTTAATCACCACCATATCATTACAATCACTTTTCCCTAAAATTTCCTTACTTGACTACTTGACCCTTACTTGACCACTTGACCACTGGTTGACCAGTGTGTAATTGCAAACACCTCTTATTATATTTATGACCACCCCTATATCACTTCTACTTGATCACTAATACCCCTTACCACCATACCCATTATAACTTTATATGCTTTCCTTTGTAATCGGTGAATATACCACCCTTCACTACTATCACACTGTTCAGATGATAGTAACCAGCTCTTACTTCGAGTATAACCACGATCCATCACACCCTTGTTCATCACTACACAGATACAGTCATACACGTAACCACCCTATACCCATTACACCCTTGTGTATCACTACACAGACACATTAAGTCTACGCCACCACCATATATCCATGACTAGAACGACCCATCACAACACCACGCACACATTCATATCTACACCACCACCATATACCCATGAGTAGAACGACCCATCACACCCTTGTTCATCACTACGCACACATTATATCTACACCACCATATACCCATGAGTAGAACGACCCAGCACACCCTTGTCTATCACTACCCATACATATTATGTCTACGCCACCACCATATACCCATGAGTAGAACGACCCATCACACCCTTGTTCACCATACACATTCATATACTCATTTCTAAAATATATACCCCTCCCTCAGCCGTGCCCTCTCTTTAAGTACTACCACTCATCTCACAACCTCGCAGAACATTTTACCTTAATTACTTCCCCACCAGGCAGCGCCAAAAATTTCGTTCCCACGAAAAAAAAGTTCCCACACGCCGTTTCACCCCACCAGGCACGCCGAAAAAAAAAATTTCACCGAGTCGACATTTTCCCCGTATTTCCTTCATAAAAACAAATTACCCTACCAGTTTACCCTCCAATCATGTGGCAAGTGCACGCCATATACTACTAAGATGGTTCCATTGCCTCTAGCTACAGACCAATTAGCCTCACCAGCTGTCTCTGCAAAACACTGGAGCGCATCATCAATCACAGACTGCAGTGGTACATTGAAAGTAAAAACATCCTTGTGCCACAGCAGGCTGGCTTTAGGCAGTGCTACTCTACGGAAGATCAGACAACCTACCTCTCTCAAGAAATTGAGGATGCATTCCAAGAGAAGAAGCTGGTGCTTGCGGCATGGATAGATCTGAAGAAAGCCTTTGACAAAGTCTGGAAAGAAGGTCTGATGAAGAAACTGAGAAACTGCAAAGTCAATGGAAGAATGTACAAATGGGTGAAAGCATACTTGCACAACAGAAGAGCCCGAGTACAGATAGACGGACTCAAGAGCAAGAAAGTACTACTGCGTCACGGTGTCCCCCAGGGCGGAGTCTTGTCCCCCACACTTTTTCTAATCTTCATCAATGATCTTGTTGCTCACCTACCGCATGGAATTAAAGCGGCAATGTACGCCGATGACCTGGTTCTATGGAGCACAAATGAATATGCATCAGTGGCCACCAAATTGCTACAAAGAGCTGTAGATACATTTGCTGCATGGGCAAATAGATGGTGTGTCAGCATAAACACTGACAAGTGCAGCACCACCCTATTTACCCTCTCTCCAAAACAAAAGGCAGGGATCATCCAGATAAATGGAACACCCCTAAGAGAAGATAAAGAACCAACATACCTTGGAGTAACATTTGATGGCAAGCTGACATGGAGAAAGCACATCAACAAAGCAGTAGCAAAAGCCAGAAGGAAAATAGCCATCCTGAGAAAGCTAAGTGGAACCACATGGGGAGCCAGTACGAAAATACTTAGCAAAGTTTACCAACAGAGCATACGACCACACCTGGAATATGGGTCAACTGCGTGGTGTTCAGCATCAAATACCACACTACAAGAGCTGGACAAGGTGCAAAATCAAGCACTTAGAGTCACCACAGGAGGGATGAGATCAACCCCTATAGTGGAAATGGAGAAGATGGGGAGGACACAGGCACTGAGTGAGCGCAGAGATACGAAAACGCTAATACAAGCAGAAAAGTTCCTCAGCTTGCCAGGCCACCCTATGAAGAACAGATTTGAAAACCTAGCTATGGGGCGGTTGAAAAGAAGTAGTTTTATCCACCAGACCAAACGACTCTGCAGAGAAACCACTGATCTGCCCACAGTTGGTATCCCCCTAACAACTATTCCAGAGCGAACTCCATGGAAAGATGAGCATAGACTATCATTACAAATCCAGACAAAAGTGAGAGGAATATTTGACAAGGAAGAACAGAACAGTGTGCAGCGCAGAACAGCCACTCTCAGCTTCCTTGATGAAGAATACCCACAGGACCTCTGGATCCGAGTCTACACAGATGGGTCAGCACAAAATGCTGTTCGAAATGGAGGAGCGGGAGTGTACATAGAATACCCAAATAATACTAGGGACACAGCCAGAGTACCGACAGGAAAGTACTGCCATAACTATGATGCCGAAATTGAGGCAATCAAGATAGCAACAGAGAAATTACTAAATACCAGCAATGGTACACAACCTGTGGTGCTACTAACAGATGCAAAATCAGTACTCGAGGCGCTCCTTTCTGGGAAATTGCCAGTACTAAGGACACTACTTTCTGAACTTAGCAGTCAGCATAAAGTCACCATACAGTGGATACCATCCCACTGTGGAGTACCCGGAAACGACAGAGCTGATCAATTGGCTAAGGAAGGAGCCAAAGAGGAACAGCCTGATGTGCCCGTTCCATACCACCAAAAGAAAAGAATGATCAAATCAGTCAGAAAGCCACCAAAACCTGCTCAAGATGACTACCACATTATGGACAGACCAGAACAAGTCATTATTCTGCGCCTCAGAACAGGACACAATAGATTACGCAACCACATGTATACAAAATTCAAGATTGGTGAAACAGCCATGTGCACATGTGGATTGGCGTCGCAGACAGCAGAGCACATACTCCAAGACTGCCCAAAATATAACATATCTAGGCAAACCTTCTGGCCTAGAGAGACGACGGTGGAAGATAAACTCTATGGACCACTGTGTGAACTGAAAAAAACAGTTCAATTCATGCAAGAGACGACATTGCAGATATAGACATATTTCAAGCGAACGAAAGAAGAAGAAGAATAACAGTGTAACCAGCCATGCACAATAATAATATCTGGTGTCCTGCCATCATGAACAGGCCATGATACTTGAGGATACATGCTTAAGAACATAGATTGGACCATGACACTTTCAATGCCAATGGTGATACTGCTGACATCTTTAAGCGGTGTCAACCACAAGCCATCATCGTAACCAATACGAGCAGTCATCACTGTGATCTATGGCAAACTCTTTATACACCAGGATCGACAATACCGACCCATGGCAATGAAGTGTTTTTGCTTTAACTTCATATCTGGATCCATTCTTATAAACTGTAGAAGAGTCAGGAAGGTTCTGGGGCATTAACTGAGTAATTTATGATTAGTCTGTTCTCACTCTTGTCTGAGAAGGCTAGGTATCTGATCTCACTGCCCAAGAGAATAGGGGATGTGTTTGCTAGATACCACAGGTTCTTGAGCAAATTCCCCAGCCCAGTGCTGGGATTGAAATCGGGACCTACAACCTCTCAGCCAAGACTTCCCCCTTATTGTAATTATATTGTACTCAAGCATACATTACTTGAAGCAGTCATTGCTGGGGATAAAAGTAGCCGTGGTAATACATAGTTACCCATCAGAACTGCCAGGATAAATGTGAAAGACATGAGCAGTTAAAAGTAACTAACATAATGACCCACTAGAACTGCCCAGATGGCGCTATCTGATCTCAACAAACTCTATAGAGTTCTGGACTCTTTACATTGTTCTTACTTTCCTTGTTCTTTTTTATTCTGGAGATAGAGTGAGGTCTCAACCACTTATCAGTCTGCGTCCGTTCTTGTCCATCCTCTAGTATAATAAACATTCTCTTAATTGTGGTAGGTTAGATCAACCGTATCTAATTATAATTTCCATGTAAAAAATTAGTGTTAGTGTGTTATATTTGTTATATATTTCATATTTTCCATGCATTTATAATCCATATTGTTTCTGTTGTTATTGTCTAAGATTAGCTTCACAAGTGATTTATGAATGAAATCATTTATCAGAGCAGAGAGACAAGAAGGCAGGATAGCAGATGGTTCTACATGCCCAATTCTGAACCATTTGAACATAAAGTTTGTTTGATGATTCCCTTCTCTGCCACTCTTACTTCTTTCTCCTTTCTATCACTCATTGTCTCTTTGGCTCAAATGCAATCATTGCCCCTCTCTCCGGGTCTTAATTTGTGTGGGCCATGTGATAATCACAATAATAAATTTAATGCAGGACAGGAGATGATAAAACACTCACATATATTTGAGGTTTACTCCCAACATCCACACAACCCAATACACATATACACGTTATGAAATTCAAGGTTTGACAGAGATGCATTTCAAATTTATTTTCTAACATCACCAATAGTATTTTATTTCTACAAGTAATTCAGCATGGACACTGAATACTGACTTTTATTTCTTTAATCAATTCATGGACACTGAATGTTCGCCTTTTATTCCTAGGAAATATTTAAGCATAATGTCCTTCTCTTCTAAACTGTGGCCCCAGAGCCAGTCTGTGCATCTCTATCAGCTGTGCTAATTCCCTGCACACCTGTCGCAGCCTCTCATTCTTCCTCTCCATAATCATATATTGTAAATAAACCTCGTTCACATTGATAAACTTGTAAGCTTTGGCATTGGGAAAGAGTTTTTTCAGGTGAAGTTTCCTGGACCGATTTTCTTGCTTCCACTTCTGCTTGTTGGCTTCAGTACACATTCTGTGTCCCCGTGCAGCTGGGGCTGCTGTTCTGGCTGTTACTGCAGCTGGGGCTGCTGATCTGGCTGTTACTGCGGCTGGGGCTGCTGGTCTGGCTGCTACTGCACCTGGGGTTCTTGATGTAGCTGTTTCTATAGCTGGCAGAAAGAGGTTAGCTGCAGACATCTTTGCAGAATAATGTAGGCTCACAGTTGCTCTTGTAAAGTACTTAAGTGTATCCTGGTTGTGACAGAACTTGTTAAGGTCTTATCTTTGAGTAGCTCCTGATTTTGTCCCAGAAGACAATAGCAACTGGCCACAGGTGCTTCAGTCTGATCCTTAACTGGACATTTGATGTTCTGGCCTTTCCTGATGGCAGTGAGCAGTAGTTTGTTCAGAAGCTCAGTTGAAGCTGACGTATGAGAGAACGATGTGAATGTCTCCAGACAATTCTGCTGATCGGAGTCTTTGTAATGTTCTCTATATGTGCACCAGTATGATCACCTGTGAACAAAAGAACGAATCAAATGACATAGCACAGCAAACTGACTACTGACAACAGGAAACTGCATCATAATTTGACATAGCACAACACACTTATAATGGGGAACTGCGTCATAACTTGACAAAGCACAAGACACTTATAATAGGGAACTGCATCATAATTTGACAAAGACACCATATGGAACTGCATCATAATTTGAAGTGCATGCTAATGTGAGTTAATACTAAACTTATAATATTTAATTATAACATTAATTCAGAAATTTTGAGAACTAAAATGATTACTAATAAGCTGCAAACATTTATTAATTGGTACCTGGGCAAAATAGGACTAAAATAGTATTATAGAATTACCAATATGAAGTTCATGGAGGGACCCCACAAATCCCAGCGAGCCAAGGAAAAGACGCTGCCACTGGATAAGATTATGGATAAGAAACACACTGAGAAAAGAGAAGCTGCAGATTTGATTTATTCAAGGGAAGACGTGATGGATAATTTACACATGACAACAACAGAGACATCGCGTTTAGCTTATGACAGACAGAATTTTAGCCTATAATCTGGCACTCTCCCGCTGTTTATACTTCATCTCGACACCGCAAGGTACAAGAGGAACATGATTAATGAGATGAGAAGAGAGAATTGTTGAACGAGTGTTACGAGGGAGAGAACAACACAGGACTAACTACTGGATGGAGTCTATTAATTCATCTTGGCTTGTAGCTGTCAGGTTGGTGCGGCCAGAAGGATAAGAGCGTTCTGGCACTTCTTTCGATACGCTAATGGCAGGATAGTAGGATCGTTTCCCACACCGGTCAGATGGACTTAAAGGTTGACCGTTCAGACATCAGTTGCGTTGAATTTGTTTGAAATCCCCCAAGAATCAACACACTCCCCAATATATACGAAGCAAACATTTTCATCTACCGGACACCCGCTTCTTAAAGAAACTACAACTAGTGTAGTAATACTATAGTCTAAGTAGTAGTCGCAAGTTACAAGCTCGAGAGACAGCAAAGAAAAATGATAATCAAACACCGCAAAGAAAGAAAAAAAAGCTGTCATCATTTATAACTATAACTAACGTTGTAGAAGCAGTTTATATGAGGCAGAATTTTTAATTCAGTTACCCCCCCCCCCCTTTTTTTCCCCCATCCATCCATCATGTGCCATGCCGGTAAGCGTGGGCGGTCATGTTCTGCCATCTCACTGGATCACCAGAGTCGTGGATCAGCTCCGTGTTTCTGTCTCGACCATACCACAAGCCCCCCCCCCCCCCCCTTTTCAACTAATAATAATAATAATAATGAACCGAAGCCGCAAAAGTATTCTGACATTGCTGCGGATTGTTGAACGCTACCCCATGTCAATTTCCCGACTCTGTTGGTAAGCTTGTGCACTAACTCTGTCTCGACTTCAAATGGGCCTCACATACCTTACTTCAGATACAGTGAGTGCCGAACTTTCTTTCCCGAAGATTTGCCTCAAGAGTGTTACGTTTCTATCTTACCGCCTGGTGTGACAGAGCGATCCCGTCAACCGGTTACCAACTAATGATTTTAGTCACGTATTTCAAAGACGTTTCCTTGCTCGCCCTTACCCACGCATTCCTACCACAGCTAATACTGTACTAATTTTCTTCGTTTTCTCAGGACGTTGTAATCAATCCCAGGCTGATGTTCTAGGCAATTTTACGTTGAGTAGTGTGTCATTATTTTGAACGAGAATTCAATATTTAAGTCCAACCGACCAGTGAGTTGTTTACGAAGTTTGTTCCCCCACTTGATTGTGCAAGACATCAGCAGCATAATCATCATGTGCCATGCCGACAGCCGAGAGCGGTCACCGTTCGCTATCTCACTCAATCACCAGCCTTTGATCACGTCTATGGTCGTGTCCCGATTACGCCTACGTGTCCCGATTACGCCTACGGCCAAGCCATCCAGAAATTTATCTCCTTGCATTTTCTTTGCTCTTTTCCCATCAATTTTGGCAGTTGTCACCAAGTTTTCAAGTATTCTAATGTGTCAAAAATCTTGACTCCCCGGGAAGGTTAACCCGGTCAACAAATGCCCGCAGAAGTCGGATGTGTCGGCCTAACGGCGCAAGAACGCAGCTCTGCTGTAAACAGGCACAACGCAGTCACATCCGAAAAAATATCCGGATGAACGAAGAAGAAGAAGATGAAGAAAAATCTTGACTGTCCGCGTCCAATTATATTGACGGTATGTTTCTTGCAGTACTAATCACACGTCTGCCCAACTGTGGTATTGTTTGTAAACTACTATAGCTAAGAGACCAGTTTGAGCGAACCAAATGATAGCAACAAATCAAAGTTTAGTTTTCATTCAGTATCCTCAAGTTCGGGCCACAGTTTCTCCAACAAAAAACAAAAAAATTGGTCTTCTTCTTCTTCTTCTGCGTTCATCCGGAGTTTTTTTTTTTCTTTTTCGGACGTGATTGCGTTGTGCCTGTTTACAACAGAGCTGCATTCTTGCGCCGTTAGGCCGACACATCCGATTTCTGCGGGCATTTGTTGACCGGGTTAACCTTCCCGGGGAAAAAATTGTTCCATGTCCTGCATGCTGAAACATTTTGGTCACCTGAAACGTCATGAACGTTTGGAGAGAACAATCATGGAGGGGTATATGCCTGGGAAGAGAGGAAGAGGAAGGCCAAAGAGAAGATGGGTGCAGGATGTGGCGGATGATCTCCAGATGGGTGTATCGGACGCAGGACATCTTGCCTATGACCGAGAAGTTTTACAGAAGGTTGTTATGGAAGCGAAGCTCTGCAAAGGAAATGCTACTGAATGAATGTTCTGTGCAGGACGTTAGCGCTGTTGATTTTCTAAGTAATGTTACGTTCAGTAGTTTGTTATTATCAACAGCAGCTGAAAAATACTGCTGTTGACTGCAATGTCCTGTAAATACGATATGAAAAAAAAAAACAGTTTGTTATTGCTTTCTGAACCAGAAAACAAAAGATGAAGTCCAACTGACCGATGGATGGGTTGATCCCGCCACCCCGCCGTCAGCACAACGGAAATTAAGAGCTGAAGCGTTCTCATTCTTTTGACAACGTGGAATGCTGCTACTATTTTCAATATACGCTAACTAATCAATAGTCACGAGACAATATTTATTCAGATAAGCAATAAACTGTTTATTTAGATCAGAAACTATAGCGACAATCGACTTTCAAAACATATGCTGTCCACAAGACCATTAGTTAGCAAGTGTTGAAACTATACTATATAGTGGAGATCATAACAAACATAGTGGCTAGAACTCCGGTCTCCCATTCAGGTAGACCCAGGTTCGAATCCTTGGTAAGGTGACAGACTTTATCTGTCGCGGGCGAAAAGAAAATCCTAGCCTGTATAATTCTAGGTGACTACACTAGCCAGGCGGCCGGCACTCTTCCGATTGACGGGTCTAAATAGTTCCGCAGTGAATAAGTTAGGGTTAAGGGTTAGGGTCAATGTTAGTTTAACACTAACCCTAACCCTTAACCCCTGACTTATTCACTGCGGAACTATTTAGACCCGTCAATCGGAAGAGTGCCCCGCAAGGTTCTATAGGCAATAATGACATAACACACATTTCCAGCATTAAAAATCAACCGTTGCTATGTGACAATCAAGTTAATATGTTCACAAAAACCAGTAAATTAAATACATATCAATATGAATTAACGATTGTATTAATCAGTAAGGCTTATTTTCTGTTTCCTCTAGCTATCACGGCCATTGGACAACGTGACACACATTATCATTACAGCAAAATATTTTCATTTTGAATTAAGTGTTCTCCAAAAACATGCCTACGGTATTATTTATAAGTTCTGTCATCGACTGTCTTCCGTGCCACTGTGTCAAACAATCCAGTATTTTCCTCTCTGTCAAACAATCCAGCATTTTCCTCAATCTGTCAAATAATCCAGTATTTTCCTCACTCTGTCAAACAATCCAGTATTTTCCTCACTCTGTCAAACAATCCAGTATTTTCCTCTCTCTGTCAAACAATCCAGTATTTTCCTCACTCTGTCAAACAATCCAGTATTTTCCTCTCTGTCAAACAATCCAGCATTTTTCCCAATCTGTCAAACAATCCAGTATTTTCCTCACTCTGTCAAACAATCCAGTATTTTCCTCACTCTGTCAAACAATCCAGTATTTTCCTCACTCTGTCAAACAATCCAGTATTTTCCTCTCTGTCAAACAATCCAGCATTTTCCCCAATCTGTCAAACAATCCAGTATTTTCCTCACTCTGTCAAACAATCCAGTATTTTCCTCACTCTGTCAAACAATCCAGTATTTTCCTCACTCTGTCAAACAATCCAGTATTTTCCTCTCTGTCAAACAATCCAGCATTTTCCCCAATCTGTCAATAAATCCAGTATTTTCCTCACTTTGTCAAACAATCCAGTATTTTCCCAAATCTGTCAAATAATCCAGTATTTTCCCAAATCTGTCAAATAATCCAGTATTTCCCCCAATCTGTCAATCAATCCAGTACTTTCCCCAATCTGTCAAACAATCCAGTATTTCCCCTAATCTATCAATAAATCCCGTATTTCCCCCAATCTGTCAAACAATCCAGTATTTTCCTCACTCTGTCAAACAATCCAGTATTTTCCCCAATCTGTCAAACAATCCAGTATTTTCTCCACTCTGTCAAACAATCCAGTATTTTCCAAACTCTGTCAAACAATCCAGTATTTTCCCCAATCTGTCAAACAATCCAGTATTTCCCCCAATCTGTCAATCAATCCAGCATTTTCCCCAATCTGTCAAACAACCTAGCATTTTCCCCAACAATCCGTCAAACAATCCAGTATATTTTCCCCAATCCGTCAAACAATCCAGCATTTTCCCCAATCTATCAAACAATCCAGCATTTTCCCCAATCCGTCAAACAATCCAGTATTTTCCCCAATCCGTCAAACAATCCAGCATTTTCCCCAATCCGTCAAACAATCCAGTATTGAATTCAATTTCAATTTCAATTAGTAAACAAACAAGCGGGGTCTCAGAAAGCTTTGAACATGCGGAAACCCAAAAGAGTTTAAAGTCAATAACAGTACCAATATATCTTATATATAAAAAAGACTTGTGCGTATGTATCTCTGTATGTATTTATGTATCTCTGTCCGTATGGCCTTTATTTGTTCGCGAACGGCCCATCCGATTGAGATGAAATTTTCTACACGCCTTCCTTTCATTCCAGAGCTGACAACTGTGATATTTTGTTAGTGTGAAATCGCCTGCTTACTCAGTATTATTTCATTTTTCATTTTTCATCATAATTTCATATATTTCAGGGGACCTAACTCTGTAAAAGTTATTTCAAGGGGCATAACTTTTCTGTATAACTTATAGTCATATTGTGGCATCGTTTTCAAAGATTTATAAACTCTTTGTCCATAGTTATGTACCGGCATATGAGTTATAATAAATAATGATACAATCTGTAAGGCATTTTCAAAGTTTTCATAAAAATGATGCACAATGCATAACATTGTAACTCATCTTTTTTTGCTTAAGAAGTTACTGTAGTCATGCAGGTGATTAGAAAGAGTTTTCATTAAAAATAATGGATGGTGTGTAGAAGAACGTTCTTTTAAGTTACTTTTTTTGTTGTATGAATTTAATGAAGCCGGACAGGGTCAGGCAGACAGATAGACAGACAGATAGACAGTCGGGAACGGGAACTTATATGACTACTTATATGAATTAAATGAGATGCTCCACATCAGGAGCTGGGAAATGCCGGGCCGGGTCAGACAGACAGACAGACAGACAGACAGACAGACAGACAGACAGACAGACAGACAGACAGACAGACAGACAGTCGGTAACGGGAACGAGAACTTATATGACTACTTATATGAATTAAATGAGATGCTCCCCACCAGGGTCTGGGCGAAGCCGGGCAGGGTCAGCTAGTAAGATTATAAATTAAAATTATATACAAGACAAACCGAGTACGAAAAAAAGGAAAACAAACACACACACACAAACTATGATTAAGAAGCTCGACATGTAAACAAACACACACATACAGGACAGGCCAACGTTTCGACAGACATTTTTATCAACGGGAAAACAGGAACGAAACAATAAATAAATACATACAAAATAACAAAAGAACAATAAACAGGATAATTAACTTCAGTTATCTATTACTAACTTATTACTGATTAAATTCAATGAGGGCACTTAAAACAATTTAATTGTAATATTTCACACACTTTAGAACCCAAAATTACAAAAAACCAACTTACCAACTTGAAAATCAACTTGAGGACCTCGAACTATAGACACCACGCGTTGTGTATCTGGCAAAGCTAAAGCTTTAGCCCAAAGATGGGGGTGGGGGAGAAAACAATGGACTTCCCACATCCTTCCTGGCTATAGTCAAGACTACACCATTCCGCGAAATCGCTCCGCCTGGCCTATTTTCCGACTTCACATCAAAAGATCACATTTACTAAGGATTTAATAATCTATATTGGAAGATAATAGGGAAACAAAACTCGCTTACACTCAGGAAATAAATGACCGTAGACCCCGAGGCAGGCCAAGAAGACGGTGGAGAGATAATATATATACAGACCTACAAGCACTTGGAATCAACGACTGGCAAGAGAAGGTCAACCAGAGAGACGAATGGAGACGGATTGTATCTGCAGCAAAGAACCTCAATGGCTCGGAACGCTGAAGAAGAAGAAGATCAACAATAACATAATTACAATGTCATATGAAAACCAATAACATCGCTTCGGTAATTTACATGTTCTTGTTTTCTGTTTTTTTTTTTTTTTTTTTAAACTCTATGTGCTTTTAATTAAATGCTATTCAGAATAGTATTCTTATTGATATGCACGTTTTTCGTTCGTGCGAGAGAGAGAGAGAGAGAGAGAGAGAGAGAGAGAGAGAGAGAGAGAGAGAGAGAGAGAGAGAGAGAGAGCGAGAGAAGTAAGAGCTGACTGGGATATTTCAGGCCTTGGCCAAAGACCTCTTGCGAGAAGACATGGACATGCCTTACATTCAGCCAGCGTGTGTAAACTTACGAAGGTTGCAAGAGCCTGTAAGAAACACATTGGCACATAGAACTACTTTATGACTCTCCTACTATAGCCTTTATTAATCATGAGTGTCGACTTATTCTGTCTGCATGCCTACTTAGCTACTTGCCTTTTGCTTTTGTTTTTTCTCATATCCTTTTTGTACAGGACATTGCAGTCAACACCAGTATTTTTCAGTTCCTGTTGATGTTTTGGAAAATTTTACGTTCAATAGTTTGCCATTTCTTTCTGAACGACCGGCTCACATACCTCGGTAAGTAACCAACACGGCGCGATCCGCTGCCTAATTTCGGGCAGCTGTGTTTTGTACGAAAGTATACGGGATTACGAACAACGTCCTTAAACGCCTACGCCAGGGAGTCCGGCTAGCTACTTGCCTACCTGTCTGTTTAACTACCTTCCTGTTTATTTGTCTATGTGTCGGTCTATCTGTATGTCTGAATCACCCAAAAAAAACGAGAAGTAGCTTTACTAAAACACGACTACAAGAGACAAATTGGACGTTGCGGCCAAAGCCTTCGTCAGCACAGGACAAACAAATACAAACCAACACAAACCTACATGAAACACACTATGACAATATTAAACTAATTAAATGTACTGTCGTGTCTTCCTTTAAAGTGTCGTCCCTGGAGTGAGGAGAGTCAACACCCACATTATAATTTTTCTTTCCTTTATCAATATCCTGGAGAATCCACCAGCTTCCGTCCAACACACTCCATCAGCCCGTGGACACCTTTTCCTATCACTCTCTCACTGTCGTACTTTGCCCCCTCTCATACTTCCCCAACGCAACATATTCAACAACTCTTGCTTCTAAAAATTAATACAGATTAATTTATTAAAAGAAAAGTGTAACGTATATGAGACGTGTATGCGAAGAAAATGTGTGATGTGTTCTATAATGTGTGTAGAATCGGACTCTCAGATAATAGCATAGTCAGTTCATCCTTGCAAGGACACACCACAGCACGTTAAGTCAGAACAAGTCCATCTCACCCGGTACTGTATCTCTCCTGCCGGACACCGACTGTCATCTATAGCTACCTGGTAATCCATCTTCCTGATCATCCGAAATAGATACTGTTTGTAAATTACAGCTGATCATGGACCGGTTGCCCAATGCACATGATTTCCTATCGTTCTTAAAGAATGCACAAATCCTTTGTAGTGAGTATTTAGGTATCACTGTTATTGTTAATATACTTGAACCTAACTAGTGTCTATCTAGGTTCAGGTATAATGTCTTTTGAACTATTTCACTAGAATATATCACACCATGTGACTATTATATTTTAATGTTCTTGTTTAGGTACTAATGTTCTTATGCTGTGTGATGCATCAGCAATCATCACCCATCCTAGGTGAACCTTAACACGCAGGAATCGTCATATTGGTTGGCTCTTCTGAGTCATGTTATGGTGAACCCCCCTGATTATGAGTCCAGCGTAAACATAATACCATCTTTCTTCTCGGACGTTATTCCTTTTTAGTAAGAAACATTTGAGTGTCCAACTGGTGTTATGTCTAATTGAAGTTGCACTTCATCAAACCCAGTGTTGAACTTCCTCGTAACTGGTATGGAACCTGTGAGAGAAAAAACACATCTTGTGATAGTACTAGTCACTGATCCTACCGGCTGAGTGTAAGCCTATTGCCTTGCTCAGTTATTTTACAGCTAACTAAACTCTGTCATAGAGCATATTAGTTCCTCACCTACGTCCGAATCAGGCGATGACAAGGAAAAACCCATAAACAGAGTGCACAACTTCAGTGGGCAAACCATTGAAAGATCCCCCCACTATCCTATTCATCCTAGCAGAGCCAATTATCACTTCACTACTCTAACTAGTTTTTAACTAACAGTGCTAATCATCACACTCTAGTTTTAACAAGACTACTGCCTATATTAATTAGGCCTAAATAGACTATATTGACTACCTTATGCAAAACCGCCTCATTCCGGGATGGCTGCTACACTTTGCCATAACGACACATGCTAGTTAATTTTAAACACACACGTCCATCCTAATCCACGGTTTTGGTCAACACTCATTGTGCCCAAATCAGGTTTTTCAAACAGCCTAAAATTGGTCACGTGACGGTGTTCTTTATGTCCACACAGGTGTTATTTGGGCATATCATCCATTGTCAAGAATCTATCCTCCCTGGCTCAATCAATGTCAGAGGTGTCATCACTTGTTTTGACTCCCACAACAAGCTAGCGAGTTTCTGTATGCTCCCAACAACGGGTTTCCACAACAAACCGCCAATCTTCTGTTGGGTGGTGACAACTACAGCCGTCATTTCGCTTGATGTCCGGAAACTCTCAATGACAGACGGACTGTTTTCTCCCGAGCTGAGTACTTCCGCTTAAATCCGACCTGTTTATGAACTGTCAAAATGGTGTATAGATTCATCTCACTCACTTCCAAATGTTCCCATTTTGTCGACCCCATGTAAACACGTGCAGCTGCAACTTTTGACCGTCCTGGGGATTTTGACATCCAATTTGTTTTTTCTGTTAGTTAAAATAGTTTTGGCTTTGCAGATAGGCCGGTTAATCAGAAAGTCTCTATAGTAATCAACTGGTTAAACGCGGTGTTTTATTTTTGTGACATGTACTCATCTGATTCTGTGTCCTTGCTTGGAAAGACTCTACAGATACATTCTATCTGTATGTCTGTGCATTTTTATATCCTATATCCGTCCATACATTCATCCAATTTTTCATCTGTCCGTTTACCTACCAACCTCCAATCTGTCTGTCTGGTAGTATGCACTGGTTATGTTCACAGCATTCATCTGGAAATTTTTTTTTCTTTTTCTATTTGAATATAACATGCACAATGGCTAATTGACGTACGAAAGATGAGTGGTTGGAAAGGTCGAATGTAAGACGGACCTGCGTGCCCAATTAGTGCCCTTTGAAAATAAAGTTCGTTCGCTAGTTCGTTCTGGTCTACTTACATACGCACCAACCTGTGCCTGCTTGACTGCCTACATACGCACCAACCTCTGTGCCTGCTTTAGTGCCTACATACGCACCAACCTCTGTGCCTGCTTGACTGCCTACATATGCACCAACCTCTGTGCCTGCTTGACTGCCTACATACGCACCGACCTCTGTGCCTGCTTTAGTGCCTACATACGCACCGACCTATGTGCCTGCTTGACTGCCTACATACGCACAAACCTATGTGCCTGCTTTAGTGCCTACATACGCACCAACCTCTGTGCCTGCTTGACTGCCTACATACGCACCGACCTATGTGCCTGCTTGACTGCCTACATATGCACCAACCTCTGTGCCTGCTTGACTGCCTACATATGCACCGACCTCTGTGCCTGCTTTAGTGCCTACATACTCACCGACCTATGTGCCTGCTTGACTGCCTACATATGCACCAACCTCTGTGCCTGCTTTAGTGCCTACGTAGGCACCAACCTCTGTGCCTGCTTTAGTGCCTACATAGGCACCAGCCTCTGTGCCTGCTTTAGTGCCTACATATGCACCAACCTCTGTGCCTGCTTTAGTGCCTACATAGGCACCAACCTCTGTGCCTGCTTTAGTGCCTACATAGGCACCAACCTGTGCCTGCTTGACTGCCTACATACGCACCGACCTATGTGCCTGCTTGACTGCCTACATACGCACCGACCTATGTGCCTGCTTGACTGCCTACATACGCACAAACCTATGTGCCTGCTTTAGTGCCTACATACGCACCAACCTCTGTGCCTGCTTGACTGCCTACATACGCACCAACCTGTGCCTGCTTGACTGCCTACATACGCACCAACCTCTGTGCCTGCTTGACTGCCTACATACGCACCAACCTGTGCCTGCTTGACTGCCTACATATGCACCAACATCTGTGCCTGCTTGACTGCCTACATACGCACCAACCTGTGCCTGCTTGACTGCCTACATACGCACCAACCTGTGCCTGCTTGACTGCCTACATATGCACCAACATCTGTGCCTGCTTGACTGCCTACATAGGCACCAACCTGTGCCTGCTTGACTGCCTACATACGCACCAACCTATGTGCCTGCTTTAGTGCCTACATACGCACCAACCTCTGTGCCTGCTTGACTGCCTACATACGCACCAACCTGTGCCTGCTTGACTGCCTACATACGCACCAACCTCTGTGCCTGCTTTAGTGTCTACATACGCACCAACCTCTGTGCCTGCTTGACTGCCTACATACGCACCAACCTATATGCCTGCTTGACTGCCTACATACCTACCTACTTACCTTCTTGTCTGACAGTCAGTCTATGCATACACTCATTCATCCATACACTCATTTAACTATCTGTCTGTCAGTCTATGCATACATACATTATCAATACACCCATCCATCTATCTGTCAGTCTATGCATACATACATTATCAATACACCCATCCATCTATCTGTCAGTCTATGCATACATACATTATCAATACACCCATCCATCTATCTGTCAGTCTATGCATACATACATTATCAATACACCCATCCATCTATCTGTCAGTCTATGCATACATACATTATCAATACACCCATCCATCTATCTGTTAGTCTATGCATACATACATTATCAATACACCCATCCATCTATCTGTTAGTCTATGCATACATACATTATCAATACACCCATCCATCTATCTGTTAGTCTATGCATACATACATTATCAATACACCCATCCATCTATCTGTTAGTCTATGCATACATACATTATCAATACACCCATCCATCTATCTGTTAGTCTATGCATACATACATTATCAATACACCCATCCATCTATCTGTCAGTCTATGCATACATACATTATCAATACACCCATCCATCTATCTGTTAGTCTATGCATACATACATTATCAATACACCCATCCATCTATCTGTCAGTCTATGCATACATACATTATCAATACACCCATCTAACTATATGTCTGTCAGTCTATGCATACATACATTATCAATACACCCATCCATCTATCTGTCAGTCTATGCATACATACATTATCAATACACCCATCTAACTATATGTCTGTCAGTCTATGCATACATACATTCATTTATACACCCATCCAACTATCTGTCTGTCAGTCTATGCATACATACATTATCAATACACCCATCCATCTATCTGTTAGTCTATGCATACATACATTCATTTATACACCCATCCATCTATCTGTTAGTCTATGCATACATACATTCATTTATACACCCATCCAACTATCTGTCTGTCAGTCTATGCATACATACATTATCAATACACCCATCCATCTATCTGTTAGTCTATGCATACATACATTCATTTATACACCCATCCATCTATCTGTTAGTCTAATGCATACATACATTATCAATACACCCATCCATCTATCTGTTAGTCTATGCATACATACATTATCAATACACCCATCCATCTATCTGTTAGTCTATGCATACATACATTCATTTATACACCCATCCAACTATCTGTCTGTCAGTCTATGCATACATACATTATCAATACACCCATCCATCTATCTGTTAGTCTATGCATACATACATTCATTTATACACCCATCCATCTATCTGTTAGTCTATGCATACATACATTATCAATACACCCATCCATCTATCTGTTAGTCTATGCATACATACATTATCAATACACCCATCCATCTATCTGTCAGTCTATGCATACATACATTATCAATACACCCATCCATCTATCTGTTAGTCTATGCATACATACATTCATTTATACACCCATCCATCTATCTGTTAGTCTATGCATACATACATTATCAATACACCCATCCATCTATCTGTTAGTCTATGCATACATACATTATCAATACACCCATCCATCTATCTGTCAGTCTATGCATACATACATTATCAATACACCCATCCATCTATCTGTCAGTCTATGCATACATACATTATCAATACACCCATCCATCTATCTGTTAGTCTATGCATACATACATTATCAATACACCCATCCATCTATCTGCCTGTCAGTCTATGCATACATACATTCATTTATACACCCATCCAACTATCTGTCTGTCAGTCTAAGCATACAAACATTCATCCATACACTCATCCAACTGCCCATCTATCTGTCTATGCATACATAAATTCATCCATGTTACTAAAGTAATACTAAAAGCACAATTTAATAGACTGTCTGCACAGTCTGCATCTATTTGCACGTAGACTTGTTTCATTGCCATCTCCCAAAGTGCAAAGTTAACCTTGACACTTCTGAATGATGAAAACGGGAGAAACAGGCCAAATGATGCTATTTTTAAACGTGTAACCTTTGAGTTATCTTGAGCCCTACACACGCAATTGTCCGGCAAGAACGTCCACAAACACGTCACTAGGGATACGTCATATTCTAGCCAATGTTTGATAGTGGCTCGCCTCGACCTGTGCCTAGCGTTACTTCTACTTCCGGGCTATGTTAACACTTAAAGGCCGAGGAGTGGACACGGGGTATTGTGGTAGTTACCCGCTGGCCTATCTGCCAAGAGGTCATTTCTTTTTAAAGAATTTGAATCGAGGCGGCCTTTTAAAATTGGCGCGTCTCTCAGGTCGATCCAACCTCACATGTGTATCAGAAGGTGTATTGTGAAGCGTTATAAAAAAAAAGTTTGTTGCATGTCTTTTACATGAAGATGGGAGATACTAGAGTAAGTAATAAGTTTCTCCTATCTTAGACATGTAATAACAGATGATGGCAGAAGTGAAATAGAAAATGAATGGCCAAAAACGGTTTCAGCAGCATTAAATCAGTATTAACACCTAGAGAGATTAACAGCACATTAAAAATTAGAATTGTAAATTGTTACGTATATTCAACACTAATGTCTGGCGCGGAAGCCTTGAAAGCAACTTGAAAGTCGAATAGATGCCCTGGAGACGTGGATATACAGATGAATATGTCGTATTTCATGGAAACAAAAACAGTCAAATACAGAGGTTCTAGAAAAACTGGAAATGAAAAGAGAGTTGATGAAAGAAATAAAAAAAGAAGCAAGTGAAATATTTCTGCCACGTTAAAAGACATAACACTCTTATAAAAACCATACTGGAGGGCAAGGTTGAAGGCAAGCGAGCATGAGGTAGACAACGATACAAGTGGGAAGATAACATCAAGATATGGACGAACATCAGTTGACAGAATGTACAGTCAGGGCGAGAGACAGTGTTGGAGATATATTGCAGCCACCCTTCATTGCGGAGACGGCACCTGATTGATTGATTGATTACAGGAAATCGCAGTCATTGCCATAATTTTTTTTTTTTTTTTTGCTGCTTGTGATTTGTCGGCAAGTTTAGGTTCAGTAGTTTGCCATTTCTGTCTGAATGACCGGCACACATACCCTTTTATGAAAACGAAGGCAAGGTGGTCTGCTGCCAAATCGCCAGCAGTTGTGTTTTCAACGTGGTATGCGGGATTGCATCCATAATCCCTTGGCCACAGAGTCGGTGTAGGATTGCCACAATGTATAAGTGAGCAACCGGAACATTTCCATTAAGCATAAGAAGAATCAAAGATGCTACACAAATTAGTACTGTCACACAAGAAAGGGTGGTTTCAAGTCAAGAGAATTGACTTCATTGCACTGGGTTTCACCCCATATGTTTTTTTTCCATAGACCGACCCAGTGGCGTGCAGAGGTTCTTTGATGTCCGGGCCCAACCCCTTAATTGGATGCCCCTAAATTGTTCTTTCCCTAATTCATTCCTTCTCCCCTCCCACTGCACTGTGCTGCCCCCTCTCACTAATTGGATGCCCCCCCCCCCGGCTGGATGCCTGGGGCCGTCGCATCCCCGCACCCCCCTCTGCACGCCACTGAACCGACCTGTATTTATAGTTTAGCTTGAAACTAATTCTACACAAGTCGCAACAGATGGAAGTTGACTGACGCACTCGCCACAAGATAATGAACACGAAACTATCATGTTTCCAAATTAAATAGTCCCGTGGCGAAGAGGTAACGAACGAGATTCGCAGTCCCGCATACTAGGTTCGAAATCAACTGCATGCGATTTGACCGCCTTGGTTGATTTTTAACAATGATATGAACGTTTCTCGATCAAAAAGTAATGGCAAACTACTGAACGTTTAAAAAAAAATGTTGATTGTACATCCTTTACATCTTTTGGCTGTTTATGATTTCTTGGCAAGTTTACTTTCAGTAGTTTGCCATAGCTTTCTGATCGACCGAAACTCATACCCTTTTATATAAATCAGCGCAAGGCGGTCTGCTTCCAAATCGTCAGCGGCCGTATTTCGAACCCGGTATGAGGGATTACGAATTGCGTTCATAACTCCTCGCCACACGCCTTGCACTGAACGTAAACTTGTCTAAAAACTGCCAGGGTGGATTGCAACATCCTGTAAAGTATATGCAATAACCAAATGGAAATGGAGAAATATTTAGATGTGACTAAGTCTTTAATTGACAGGATAAGAAATCCGGGACAAACGTGTTTCATACAAGTATCTTTCGGGACAGTGACTTGTTTTATTAAAAACACGGACTGTACCGGAAAATCGGAACGTCAGCCAAGCCCTGTGGTTCGGACGAGTGCATACAAAATATGAGGTGTAGCACCATGTGCTCAACAACCCCCCCCCCCCCCCCTTCTCCTTCTCTCTCTCTCTCACTCCATGTGGGTGATTGTTTGAGTGTGTGTGTGTGTGTGTGTGTGTGTGTGCGCGCGCGCTGGCGCCATGACGATTCTTGTTCAAGGCAGCTCACATGTATCTCTCTGGCTTCCCCTTCCTCTTGTCTCATAAGCCTTGCCAGTTGTTACTGAGTTGTCCAGTTTATTTCTATTCATAATGTGCCCAAAAATATCTTGACCGTGTACGCCTAATTTCAAACAGACACAGACAGACAGACAGACAGACAGACAGACAGACATTTTCGTATCCTTTACATGACGTTGATGTCAAAACCAGCATTTATTTGCTTTTTGCAGTTTACTGGGCAATTTTAATTCAGTAGTTTGCCACCGCCTTCTGAAGATTGATTGATTGATTGATTTAGGAACCGACATCACAGCATTCGGGGCATTCCCATAAGCGCTCCGTCCCCATCCTCAGCAGCCAGCGAAGAGTTGCAACCCCAATAGTACCAGTAACAATCTGATTATATGTGCGTCTCGCCTTTCCTCTAAGCGTCGAGCATCGGCCAGATCCCCTCGTCACTCCACGCTTTCGCAATGTTGCTAGACCACGGTGATCCATTTGCTCCTCCGAGGAACTTCTTCTGAAGATAAATAAGATAAAGAGTAAAACGACCACGGGAGTAGGAGTGACCAACAGAAAAGGAGACAACCAGTACAGTCCATGTGTGCTCAATGAGACAACCAGTACAGTCCATGTGTGCTCAATGAGACAACCAGTACAGTCCATGTGTGTGCTCAATGAGACAACCAGTACAGTCCATGTGTGCTCAATGAGACAACCAGTACAGTCCACGTGTGTGCTCAATGAGACAACCAGTACATTCCATGTGTGTGCTCAATGAGACAACCAGTACAGTCCATGTGTGTGCTCAATGAGACAACCAGTACAGTCCATGTGTGTGCTCAATGAGACAACCAGTACATTCCATGTGTGTGCTCAATGAGACAACCAGTACAGTCCATGTGTGTGCTCAATGAGACAACCAGTACAGTCCATGTGTGTGCTCATGGAGACAACTAAAACAGTCCATCTGTGTGCTCATGGAGACAACTAAATAAGTCCATCTGTGTGCTCATGAGTGTTTGTTATACGGGCTCTTACTTTTATTGTAAGGCTCTTAAATTCACTGACAGTACGTGACAAGTGTTCATAGTTTCTCGCCAAAAAGTTACTGGCCGGGAACCAAATGACCAACCTCCCCTCCCCAACTCCTTTCATCTTTCCCGCAATCTGCAATTCCAACTCATCAAAAAGTAACACTTAAACACTGGCATTATTTTTAAAATTACAATGCAAATAATGTAAAGATTGATACGAACATTTATTAAACATATACATCACAATACATCAGATAAGGTTATTATTGTATAGATTATAATGCTATTAAATGTACAGTGAAAGTGATCTTGGCGGGAATCCAGGCGGAATGATTTCGTGGAAAGCGTGAAAAGTCGAGTGTACTTTTTTTTAAGGATTATATAAGCGTTGTGTTCAAACTTTCAAACCGTATACCTCATGTTAGTTGCCCCAGTTATTAATATTATTTAACAAGATTTAGCGGACAGTCAGCAGTTAAGTCGGTAAGTTTTGTTTATTATTGCGTTTTATCGTCAGATCATATTGTTATATCATTGAAGTTAATGCTTATTAATTATTATATATAGCACTAGCACTTTCGTATTTCTGTTCTTATATATTCCAAGCCGCTTGGCGTTGGGCGATCATGTCTGTTTAAATGTTTATTTAGTCTTCTCTCTACAGCCGTCTTGTCTCTTGTTTCCATTAAATTCTGTTGCCGACGTTTCTCCGTGCCATGATGTCAAACTGTAAACGCACGTCTTGTTTCTCTTGGTCTCCATCTGCCTCGCTGCCCCTCCTGTCTTACCGTTGTGACATTTGAACATACTCCAGCTTTTCTCTTCTCATGACATGCCCACAGAATGTGGCCTGACTTCTTCTGATGCGATTAACCCATTCTTGTTGTGAGTTAACTGACTTCAAGATATTCATCATTTCTCTATCTGTCCACTGTTCTCATCGTTATTCTACAAAACTACATCTCAGAACTCCCACGTAATTCCCCACTTGTCTGCTAATTGATCTAATTCCCCACTTGTCTGCTAATTGATCTAATTCCCCACTTGTCTGCTAATTGATCACCATTCGCTACTGTACATCAGGATTGGCTCAACATAGCTCTTAACTTAAGAAATGTCCTCTGGGATTGACACAAATGGCAGAGAATATGCTTCATCTTGTGAAATGCTGCCTTTGCTTGGACTACTGTGCCTTTAACTTCCTTAATATGTCTTCTGTTATTCATCTCATCTTGTTCCCCTTGTAGCTTGTGGTGTCTAGGTGAAGTATAAACAGCGGGATGCTCGTATCCGCCTCTTCTGAATCTGTTTGGTCTGAACATCATTGCTTGTTGTGGTATACGGTTAGTTGCTAGCCTAGTTATATCAATCAATCATGTGCCATGCCGGAAAGCGTGGGCGGTCATGACTTGTCATTTCACTCGATCACCAGAGTCGTGGATCAGCTCAGTGTTCCTGTCGCGTCTATGCCATGTGGCCAAGCCATCCAGGTATTTTCCTCTCGGTCAAACCATTTAACTTGCTGTTTTTTTAAATATCTAGCACTGAGATAACCCCTACTTAAAACTTTAGTTCCAATTTTATTTCTGATTTTCTCTTCTTGATTTATTGAGTATTCTTCTCATGAATCTCATTTCTTTTGTTGTAATTCTTTTATTTTTCTGTCATTGTCTAGGTTTGGCATAGGTAGCAAAGAGTTGGTAGGAAGTGTTGAGTGCTTTTTTTAGTGTCTATTGATACATTTTTTGTGTGGTATTAGTGCCATTTACATTTTTGTGTGTGGTATTGGTGCCATTTGTCCAATGAGTTGGTTTGCTTTATTGCATTTATTTTTGATCTCGTCTTCTAATTTGCAATTTTATATTATACGTCCTAAATATTTAAAGCTCTTTACTTCTTTCAAGGGGTGTTCTTTTAAATGAATCTTTAGTTTTTCTTCGTTGATTATACTCATTGCCTCTGTTTTACTGATGCATAATTTTATTATGCACCTTACACAATTTATTTAGGCTATTAATGTGTACTTGTAATTCTGCTTCTGATTTTACTATTAGTGCTTGATCGTCCGCAAATAGTTCTTTAATGGTGTAATTCGCCGTTGGTTCTTCTTCTGTATTGTGGTGTTCATACGGTGTTGTTAGGTCTCTGTTTGGCTGGTTTCTTTACATATGCTGTCTATATATGTTATGAACAAGAAAGGGGATAGGGCACAGCCTTGTCATACTCCGGATCATATGGTGAAGGGTTCTGAATGTCCTCTGTTTGTTCTTACTGTACACTCACTGTTGTATAAACTTCTACATAAGTTTGTTATATGTGCACTTACTCCATGTTGTTTGCTTATTTCTATATACTCTATCAAATGCCTTTTCTTGGTCGACAAAGGCTAAGCAGAGTATTTTAATAAATTTGGTTGATTTTTCTGTTATCAAAGAGCAAAGATGGCATCTGTGCATCCTTTATTTTTCATAAATCCAAGTTGTTTCACTTAGCTATGCTTCTATTGTAGTCGTAGTCTTTTCTTCTTCTTCGTTCATCCGGAGTTTTTTTTCGGATGTGATTGCGTTGTGCCTGTTTACAGCAGAGCTGCGCTCTTGCGCCGTTAGGCCGACACATCCGACTTCTGCGGGCATTTGTTGACCGGGTTAACCTTCCCGGGGTAGTCTTTTCTCTAGAAAGTTGCAGAATATTTTTCCAGTATGACTGAAAAGGGAAATGGCTCTGTATTGTATGCATCCTTTCTTACTGCCTTTGTTTTTCCAAAATGGGATAATTATGTCGCTTCCAGTCTCATCGTGTCTGTTCTACCCAAACAGCTATGCTGTTACTTCTCTTGCTGCTTTAATTAGTTCATTTGGTATTCCGCCTTGTCCCTGTGATTTATTCGATGGGGCTAATCGTATGGCTTCTCTTTCTCCTTTCAGTATGTCTGGTTCTAGTTCATCTGTTAGTTTCTAGAATTCCTGTGGTATCTGATGGAATGTTAAGTTGTTCGAAATACTGCCTCCATCTTTTTAGGATTAATTTTGTTCACTTATTTGTTCTCCCTTTTCGCTGTTAATTATTTTAGTCTGGTCAAATAGTTCTGCTCTGGTTCTTATTGCACTAATCGTATTGTATACATTTCTAGCTGCCTCCTTGTAGTTTTTATTTAGGGTATCTCCATATTCCTTCATCTTTTTGTGTTTGTTTCTCTTTCTTTTTGAGTGTCTTCTTGCTATTCTATATTTGTTATTAAAGTATCCAAATACTTAAACCATTGACTTGCTTCTTTTCACTTTGATATTGCATTTGGTTATAAACTTTTTCTTTGCAGTAACCATTACTTCTGATTTTCTGCTACTTTCTGTTGCTATTATATCCATCATTTCTTGTAATTGCATTCCATTTTCAGCGACCAAAACCATGTCATAGGCATAACTCAGATTTACAATATGACCACCAACCGACATTCCTGGCATGTCATCTATCAATCTTATTATCTTGCTCTACAAATTGATTTGATAGTACTCAAGCCTGTCAAACCTTTGTGTTTACAAGTTCCTAATTAATTTCTTATGGCTGCTCTGGTGCCAATACCAGTTCATTATTTTCACCGTTTTAAATTTCCAACATTCTAATCATTTCTTCGCATTTCACCTTGTCAAATGGTCTTGTCAAAAGCACAAATATAGAGCTGTTTATTCCAATGATTCTTTGATGTTCTCACGATACATACGACATTGTATGGTGTGTTACTTTTCACAAATTCATTCTACTAATCTCCAATTTCTGATTTCATTTCTTATTCTTTTCATAATTCTTATTATTAGTCTTTTAGTTAATGACCCTGCAAACTAATTGTGCGATGTTCTCCCCAATCTGTTAAAAATACTCACAAGTCTAACACACAGTACTTTCCTCACAAGTTTAACACACAGTACTTTCCTCACAAGTTTAACACACAGTATAACACACAGTACTTTCCTCACAAGTCTAACACACAGTACTTTCCTCACAAGTTTAACACACAGTATAACACACAGTACTTTCCTCACAAGTCTAACACACAGTACTTTCCTCACAAGTTTAACACACAGTACTTTCCTCACAAGTCTAACACACAGTACTTTCCTCACAAGTCTAACACACAGTCTAACACTTTGTACTTTACACATACGTAACACACATTACTTTCCTCATGTCTTACACACAGTACTTTACTCACGAGTTTAACACACAGTACTGCCCTGACTTGTCTAACACACAGTACTGCCCTGACTTGTCTAACACAGTACTGTCCTTGTGGGCCAACCACAGTACTGTTCTTCGGGCCAAACACAGTACTGTCCTCCGTGCCAAACACATAGTACTGTACTCACGGTCGAACAAAGTACTGTCCTTACTGGTCGGACACAGTACTGTCCTCACTAGTCTAGCACACAATACTATCCACCCTGGTTTAACGCACAGTATTGTCCTCAAGAGTCGAACACACAGTATTGTCCTCACTGGTCTACTGCACAGTACTGTCCTCAATAGTCTAACACACAGTATTGTCCTAATTTGGCTAACACACTGTACGTTACTCAAGTCTAACACACAGTATAATATACGGTACTTTTCTCCCAAGTCTAACACACAGTACTTTCCTCACAAGTCTAACGCACAGTATAATATACGGTACTTTTCTCCCAAGTCTAACACACAGTACTTTCCTCACAAGTCTAACGCACAGTATAACACACAGTACTTTTCTCACAAGTATAACAGTCTAACACACAGTACTTTACTCATGTCTAACACACAGTACTTTACTCATGTCTAACACACAGTTGTAACATATTGTACTTTCCTCACAAGTATAACACACAGTACTTTACTCGCAGGTCTAATACACAGTACTTTACTCACACGTCTAACACACAGTACTTTACTCAGAAGTCTAACATACAGTACTTTACTCACAAGTCTTATACATAGTATGTCACACAGTACGTTACTCACGGGTCTAACACACAGTACACTCAATACTTTACTCACAAGTCTAACACAAAGTACTTTACTTACAAATCCTAACACACAGTACTTTTCTCACAAGCCTAACACACAGTACTTTATTCACGGGTCTAACACACAGTACTGTCCTCACTGGTCTGACACACAGCATAACACACAGTACTTTCCTCACGTCTACTAATCCTGTTATTCAAGGTATGTGCGAGTATTAGTCTCAGGTCTTCCTAATAGCGCCTGCCCAAACGCGGTAACACATTTTCGTGAAAATCTTTTTCTGCTCCAAGCCAACCAAAATTAGACCACTGTGGCGTGTCTGTCACGACCACGTGTCTTAGGGTTTATAACGAACATGTTGCCCCAATAATCAAACAGGAAATATCTCCATCTCAGACTGTCCATCGATAATATTCACAACACATGGAACAATCCATCAACGCTTTGCAATGGCATTTATTGAACATGCATGATGAGCTATCAGATGAGTGAAGAAGTGTGTCTCTGTCATTCGTCTAGACCAGGGGTGGGCAAACTTGCTGTGCATAGGGCCACATTGACTGATGTAAAGTTATTGGGGGGGGGGGGAGGATTATTTATATATATATATATATATATATATATATATATATATATATATATATATATATATATATATATATATATATATATATATAATGTCCACTTTGTTTACGGCAACCTATCACAATAAGTAATAAAAAATTATTTATAGGTTATTAAACTGTATAAATAACTAATTGTTGCAATTTTATGTTACTTATACACTTATACATTGTATTTTACAATATGAACAAACACTTTTACTAATTTAACAAGATTTGACTATGTTTTTATTATAAGAAATTTGTTTTATTATCTATCGATGGCTTTAATTTAGACACACAGAGTACATTGTCACTACAATTGTTGATTTCTAATGAGATGTATGTAACGGCTTGCAATTTTTGACAATTTTCTTGAAATCTGGAGCAAGATTACTTGTTGAAATTTGCATGACAGCATGCAAGTTGCAGTCCGACAATAAAGACCTATTCTTAGATGTGTTGATCATCAAGCAAGATAATGCTTGTTCGCAAATGTATGTTGATCCAAACAATGATAAAAGTATACAAAATAGAAAATTAGAAATTTGATCAAAAATGGTAAAACAATCATAGCGGTACATTAAATTCTGTAAAATTCAACAAAATACCTTAAAAACGAAGTAAGCATTTTTATTTCTAAATGCCCTCAAGGGTCGCATAATATTAGTTGCCGGGCCGCATGCGGCCAGCGGTCCGTAGTTTGCCCACTCCTGATCTAGACAGTTGTAGAAATTCATTAATATTAATGCTCCTCATAACTATTATTCCAGCATTGCATAACTCCTTGCAGCCATTCACCCCATGCGATAATCCTCAATTAGCCATTGAATATTTATCTTTCCCTTAAAGTATCTTCACAATTTCTCAGTCACCAACTTGAATCCCCGCACACGACTGTCTGCGAAACAAAACCCTGCATATAGCGGATACCAAGTGGCTACCCGAACAAGTACACTAGGCCAATCGGTCCCTCCAGCGAACTGCCGCCCCTTTCTCTTTCAGAAGTTTCGGCTGGACTCGTGTACGTTACAATAGTAGGTAACCATACGTCACTTAAGGACAATATTGGTGAGAAATGTGCCAGGCAATACATCGTACAATCTATAGTTTGTGTCTTCGTTATTCACATATAGGTTTGGTAAAGTGCAACCACAAATTGAAACTGCCAACAACCGCCACATTAGAATGCACGTCAAATTATGGTGCATTTTCATTTTGTGTTTTGCTGTGTTATGTGACCTGTTCTCTTGTTCACAGGTGGTGATAATGATGTCAGTTGAGAAGACCATCACAGATACTCCACAAGTGAGCAGAATAGGCTGGACACATTTCTGTCCCTCTGTCTCAGCGGAAACTCTAGCTGCTCTATTCTGGTCCTGCATGCCAAAACTTACAGCGAGCAAGCAGCTACCACCAGCGAAACCTGACCAGGCCGGGACAGGCCAGGATTCGCCCAAAACAAGTTCAGAATCCCATGAAAACTCTGCCAAATGCCACACATTACCAGGACAAGGTCAGATACGGGCGGAAGATGGGTTATTTACCAAAGAAGAGTGCAGCAGCAACTGTGTCGACAGTGATCATGACAATTCTGAAGCTAGTGCCCCTGAGCCAGCTACTAAATCCACCGTCCACTGGCTGAGAAAGAATCGCCCAAGTAAAGCAGCCAAATCAAAGGCCAAGCGAGCTTCCTGGCCTACTGAAGTTTACAAACTATTCTGGAGGCGGGAGAAATTTGCAATTGCTCGTGAATTTGCCCGCCTTAAAAATAAACATCCAGCACTTAGGGGCAGAGCCAAAGTTTCACGAGTGGACATCTTGCGTGAGACTGTTTTATATCTTCAAAATGTATATAATCGTTAAAATATGTTCAGAAATGGGGCACTGCTGTGTTATCGTTGTCTTCCCGTCCGTTCGCACGCCTAATTAACATGAAGAGTGTATCTCCATGATAGCAAGTCCTAGATTTTGTTTTATACTATGTGTGTTTGAAATGTGTTGTATAAATGTAATATTCATAGAGGTAAATCTCCAATGTTTAAGGGTGGTTTAGCTTCATTTTACCATCTTAACTCTCTAGGTGTCTCTGTTTGCCTTGCGCTTGGAAGGTGGTGGGTTCGATTCCACAACTGTCATCTGGTTCACATGGGGTATTTTTCTCGGAGACCCTGGGGGGTCTTCGCTAGAATTATGGAGTTCGTGCTTTATGCAACGCTTTCGGCTGGGGAAAGAGACTGAGCCACATGGGATCAAACCCGGGGCAATGAAGCCAGTCTTGCCTAGCCTTTCGTCATTGTTTACATTAAAGTTATGTTCATCCAATGGTGGTCTAAACAACAGACATTGATTACATTAAAGTTATGTTCATCCTGTGGTGGTCCAAACAACAGATATTGATTACATTAAAGTTATGTTCATCCTGTGGTGGTCCAAACAACAGATATTGATTACATTAAAGTTATGTTCATTGAGTGGTGGTCCAAACAACAGACATTGATTACATTAAAGTTATGTTCATTGAGTGGTGGTCTAAACAGGCATTGATTACATTAAAGTTATGTTCATTGAGTGGTGGTCTAAACAACAGACATTGATTACATTAAAGTTATGTTCATCCTGTGGTGGTCCAAACAACAGACATTGATTACATTAAAGTTATGTTCATCGAGTGGTGGTCCAAACAACAGACATTGATTACATTAAAGTTATGTTCATTGAGTGGTGGTCTAAACAACAGACATTGATTACATTAAAGTTATGTTCATCCTGTGGTGGTCCAAACAACAGACATTGATTACATTAAAGTTATGTTCATCCTGTGGTGGTCCAAACAACAGACATTGGTTACATTAAAGTTATGTTCATTGAGTGGTGGTCCAAACAACAGACATTGATTACATTAAAGTTATGTTCAATCAATCTAAAACTTGTCCACGGAAACTCACACTCATGCACAAACATAAACACTCATGCATGCGCACACATAACACACACACACACACTATCACTCACTCACTCTCACTCTTTCGTGCGCACTCTCGCATGCTCTCTTGCACTCCCTCTCTCGCACTCTCTCTTTCGTTCTCTCACTCAACAATCTTGCTCTCGCTTGCTCACACTCACGCACTCACTCGCACACACTCAAATCGCACTCTCATACAATAACACACAAACCCACACTTTATATACAACTCACGCGCACACACTCATCATTTTCCTAATTCTGATCTTGGCCTTCAATCTCTGAACATTGTAGAGGCTACTTTCTGAGTACACAACTTTGCTTAACTCCACTCTTGATTTCACTATTGTGAAGATGCACCACAATACTTGATTATACGATTTCACAATGGATAGAATTTAGAGGACAGCATACCTTCTTTAGCACCTTGAAACAGACCTCACGACTGACCAAACTAACTAATGAAAGTAGAAATACACAAACGTAAGGAGACAGTCCTTTGGTTGTGCAATATAAAGAGCCAATGGAGAACATCGCAAAACTAGAATTATCATCAGGGGAATTGGTACAGAACACCAGTGGCAGATCGCGCAGATGCACGAATGCTTGCACCAGTAGATGGGGCACATTATAAAGATGAACTTTGTTTATTTTCTTGTAATTATTGTGATGAAGGCAGACAATCCTCGCTAAGATGTTTTATTTTTCCTGCCGGGGGCGAAACATAAAACCCTAACTTGCATTCACAGGACTACACTAGCCAGGCGGCCTTAATCCCTCATTCTCAAGACCCATTCACCCGTTCCACAAGGCAAGCTACCATAGATAGTCATGCAGTACAAACAGAACATTGTGCTTGTCACTTTGACCGCTATGAGCGGCAGCAAGTTTTTTTTTTTAATTTTTTTGTTCTGGCAACTTTGAATGTTTCGAGATGCTTACATTTTCTGACCAAGCCTCCTTAAGATTAGTGACCCGATAAAATCAACATTGCACTGTTTGATTGTAATCTTTGGTGTTAGGTTAATTTGACAAAGTGTGGTATTTGATACTCTGAGGTAGTAGTATAATTTTTTGTTTTGTTTTAAGTTGGTCTCCATAGTGAAGTGATTAAGCTGCCTGCCTCGCCCAACGAAGGTTGTTGGTTCCTTTACTGGGTCTGTCAGCTGTTCTCGGCTGTAATTTTCTCGGACGGGGGTCATCGCTGGAGCTACGGAGTTTGTGGTCTGTTCGCCTCCTTTCGGCAGGACCCTCTGCTTTTAGTGTTAGTTTCAGAGTTGGCATAGATCTTGTGGCAGGATTCACTGCCGATGATTGTTAGCATGGTTGTCTGTGATGCTCTGTAGCTATTTTATGATTGTTTTATGACAGCTCATTAACTATTGCATGACAGTTTTATAACGACTGCTCTATGACTGTTTGGCTGTGCCATGACTTTCATAACTATTTTAACGTTTGATTGTTTTGGTTGTTCTGACTGTCTATGATTGTTTTACGACTATTCTATGATTGTTATGACTGTTTTATGACAGCTCATTAACTGTTGTATGACAACTGCAGTGTGACTGCTATGACTGTTTCATTACTGCTTTATGACTGTTTTAACTGTTTTTATCTTTTGGTTGTTCTGCCTATGATTGTTTTAGAACTGTTCTATGATTGTTATGACTGTTCACTGCTTATCATGGTGTTCATTTACATGCACGGTTTAATTGTATTTGATATTTAAATATTATCCAAAATACAATTGTCAGCTCACACTACGCCTCTTCTTCTATCCGCTTCTATCCCCCATTGTGACACAGGCCCTCAACAAAGGCGCTCCCAGCCTTCCTGTCCTTAGCTATTCCATACAGCTCCATCCACGTCCTAACCAAATTGTCTCTACTTTTCTTCTGTGTTTTGGAAACACCATTTCTTGTCTTGTGGATTCCAGATATCTTTCTACGGGTTATCCCAACGTAAAACCCCATCCAGCAACGGCATCATGGCTTCATCTCTTGATTCCATGGTATTTGTCTATTACCGGGCATGTAGTCAGCAGTAAATATTAAACTTGTGTGGTTTTCAGGTTTACGGAACTTTTTAGTGATAGGGACAACTGTTTCAGCAACCGAAATGGATCAGTCAAATAAAATTACATTTTGTATTGTTTCTCATGTTATAAATATATTCAGTAGAATGGTGTGATAAGTATTGCAAGCTCGTGCATGTTGTAAATGATTATATGCAAGTTGTCATGGCTACAGCGGTTAATAATTGCATGTATTGTTTCTTACTGTTTGCCTAGTTGTGGATGTTAGGTTGAAGTCTTTGAAACATGTCGCTGTGTGGAGGTCTGCATGGCCGAATGGATAAGAGAGATCGTTCTTAAACATCCAGTATGTTGATTAGTTGGACTAAAATGTATACTTCTCGTCCTTGACTTGGGGACATACATTACAAGTACCTCTAAAGTCGGACTGGGTTTGCCTGATGGCGAGGGACACTGATAATAGTGAAAGTTATAAAGAAGTCCAGTGCTACAAGAAGTAGCGTGTCTGCTCTACCTGTGAGTTCAAAGGGAGCGATCGCGGGAATAGAAACAAACAAAAATCAATTGGTAAGTGCAGATGAAAGAATGTTAACTGGTTGGCAAGGCAGATGAAAGAATGTTAATTGGCTGTCAAGGCAGATGAAAGAATGTTAACTGGCTGGCAAGGCAGATGAAAGAATGTTAACTGGCTGGCAAGGCAGATGAAAGAATGTCAACTGGTTGGCAATGTAGCTGAGAATATCAACTGGCTGGCAAGGCAGATGAATGTCAACTGGTTGACAATGTAGCTGAGAATATCAACTGGTTGGCAAGACAGATGAATGGTAACTGGTTGGCAATGTAGCTGAGAATATCAACTGGTTGCCAGGGCAGATGAATGTTAACTGGTTGGCAATGTAGCTGAGAATATCAACTTGCTGGCAAGGCAGCTGAGAGAATGTTAACTAACACACCAGACAGCCAATCAAGATCAAGGCATATGAATGTTAACTGGTTGGCAATGTAGCTGAGAATATCAACTGGTTGGCAAGGTATCTGAGAATATCAACTGGTTGGCAAGGCAGATGAATATCAACTGGCTGGCACGGCAGCTGAGAGAATGTTAACTAACACACCAGACAGCCAATCAGCTTTGAAACATTGGGGAGAAAAGAGGCTTACAAATATTGTCTTACGTCTGCGATATACCATATAACATGGTGGGTGGGGTTGCTTAATCACGAAGACAGGTCCAGATTCACTCACCAGCAGACGCGGGATTATAATTCCGATCAGTGTGGCTCTGGGATCTCTACAAAGCCTTATACAAATGACTACTAAACAATATTAACATTGTTTGGAAAGAACGCCGACGAAGAAGGGCTCTCGTCGCCCCGCCTCATTGGTAGTGGCCTAGAATATGTGAAGGCACTTCACCCTCCCAGAGGTAGTAGCAATGGGACTAACTTACCATACATAACAGGCAGTTTACATATGCCGCGTGGAACTGAATAAATTATAATGGCCGGAAACTGACGGAAGACATTAGTGGTACATATATGGACCGAAAATGTCATGATTAGCTATGTATCAGTGTTATATAATCCTACTGGGTCATGAGCAGTATAAACACACTTGCAAGATCTAACCGATAGAAATGTGGACAGCTTGAAAACTTCAGCAAACATCGCGTAAAGGCAGATTCGGTCATTCTTCTGCCAACAGGCGTAGGTGCCCATGTCTCTCCACAGATCCTCGCTCCTTGGTGCCCTTGATTAACTCCGCTGATATTCTTCCAGGTCACCGTTTCAGTACACCTATCATCGTTTTTCTGTTAGCATTCTCTCTCTCTCTCTCTCTCTCTCTCTCTCTCTCTCTCTCTCTCTCTCTCTCTCTCTCTCTCTCTCTCCCCCCCCCCCCATCTCTCTCTCATATAACCAAAGAACACTCAGTCTTGTAGCTTTGTTTTACTTTCATTAGCCTTTTCCAGGCAATCGTGAGGTTCTCTGGTAGTCCAAGATATGCACACAGTTCATCTCAGGAACATCCCCGTTGCTTCTTCGTCTAGGGACATATTAAAGCTAGGTTGGCCACATTTTTTTTTGGGGGGGGGGGGGGGGGGTTCGCATATCCTCCTTGCAAGGAGGAATATCAGCAGCAGAGTTGATCCAGAAAACCAAAGACCGAGATCTATGGAGAGCCATGAACGCCTACGCCAGCCGGCACGGCACTTGATGATGATGATGATATCCTTTACAGGACATCGCTGTCAACATCATCTTTCAGCTGATTGATTTTTTTGGCAAGATTACGCTCAGTAGTTTGCCATTGCTTTCTGAGCGACCAGCTCACATACCCCGTAAATTACAGACGCGGCGAGAACCGCTACTGATTCTCGCGCATGTCACGTTACTCACGAGAATATACGGGATTACGGAGAAAGACGTCAACACCTAGTCCAGGGAGCGCGTGTATATCACCAATAGTTTCACATCTCGCTTGTACTTTACTGGGGTTATCAAAAATATCAGTTACATGAAAGTCAAATGAATTGATGGATTGTGACACAGATGTCATGTCGGGTCGGCTGGTCGTAGCACGTGCTTCATGGAAGAGGATTGGTGAGCTTTCTTGATTCTGCAGTAGCATTATGTTGAAAGTATTGAATATCCCCTCTGCTCATCATGTGCCATGCCGACAATCGTGGGCAGTATGTTTCGCCATCTCACACAATCATCAGAGGCATGGATCAGTTCTGTATTCGTGTTTCGACCATGCCACGTGATCAGGCCAACCTGCTTCTTTGCTTTCCCCTTGTTCTTTCTGCCTGTCTTGCCAGTTGTCACCGATTTCTCCAGTTTATTTCTTCTCATACGTATCCAAAACCATCTTGTCTGACTACAGCTTTCACTAACCAGTTTACGGTTTTCATTTGTTACTTGTAGGACTTGCTCGTTCATTTCCTGTCTGTCCATGGTATTCTTTGCATTTTGCCCACAGAAACCACATTTCCACCGCTATTAGACGTTTTTAAGCGTGTTCACTCATTTTCCAAGTTTCACATCCATATAAAAGTGCAGTCTCTGTGTAGCGTCTCAACACTCTTTTTCTCGTTGCAATGATATATTTATTGGTTAATGTTTTCCATCTTGCAAAAGACTACCTTTGCCTTAGCGACTCTCGTTCTAATCACTTCAAGGCACACTCCGTCGTCTATGACTCTTTCCGAGATAGTAGCTCTACTGCTACTATCCTCTGTTGTTGGACTAGTGGTGTCCCAAAGATTGTATCTGCGCATTGCAGTCACCTGCTGTGACAGTTTTGTGTTTACCTATAATCGATAAACCTGCTACTGAGGCCTGTCTACAATAGATGATGTGCATGATTGTAAAATGCAAATATGACTTCAGCAGAAATGGCCGTTGGAGTGTGAAGCGTTATTACCTTCACATATTCTAGACCTCTACAAATGAGGTAGATGAGTTGTGACGTATTACCGCCCTCACATAATCTAGGCCTCTACAAATAAGGTTTCGTGACCAATTCCTTTACTCGCCACTTTTCCTTCTCAGACAATTCCTATAAAATTGTCTAGTGCCCATTTGCATGAAGCTGGTTCCACCCTAGACTGATGTGATCGTAAACAGAAACATATCCCTGCCTCTGCTGGAGATTGAGCCCGGACCATTGTCCTACCAGGCAAGTGTACTAATCACAGTACCACGGTGGCAACCCCTGCTGAGGGTCTACCTTTGCTTTATGTGGGTATCAGTATTGTCCACATCGTTGTTGGTTACGGTAGCTGGGACCTTGATTTTTACCAACATGATACCTGAGTGCTTACGGCATAGACTGGGTACACTGGTATGCTTCGAAGGGCGCTGGCCGGACGTCTCGACTGTGCTACCAGACCCGGTTCACTGTCATTTAACTGTCATTTACTGCCAGTATAATACCTTGCGGTGTATGGCAGAGGGGTCTTTGAGCCTGAGGAATTAAGGCCACCTGGCTAGTGCCACGAACTGTGCAGGTTAGGATTTTCTTTTTGCCCCCGACAGAAAAAAATCCGGTTCACATTATTTCATAAATACACTGAATGAACCACTAAACAGCGAGAAGTAGAATCAATAAGCTTCACTAGAAGACGATCACAGGTAACAAAATGGACTTTGTGGCCAAAGTATTCGCCAGCACACAACAACAAACATGCACCTATACAACAACATGAAAAACTCTACATGAAAATTAAAAGTTACTCATCTGTTTTCTTGTTGTGGACTGGACATGTGTGTGATCGAATACATAAATACCCCCTTTCCTAAATGAGTTTCTAACCCGTCAAATCGTCCATTCAATGTCTCTCTTTACCTATTACTGTATTCACTTATCTGATCCAATAACGCAGTGTGCGTTCATTGGTCCCTTTTTGCGTATAACGTTCTTGACACATCATGTTCCACGATGCCTATATTCTCCCACCTATCCCATAACTTATATCTTAACATAATAAAAACAAAGATAATGCATACAGATAAAACTACTGTGGAGAAAGAAATGTGTTAGTGAGGAAACATTGGAGGTGGGGAACGTTTTGAATATTTTGGGTCGCTGATTACCAACAAAGGTGACACAATGAAAGAAATTAAACGACGACTATCAATTGCTCTTCAAAGACTAAAACAACTGAATAAATTATGGAGTGGGACAGACAGAACTACAAACATCCGGGAAGGTTAACCGGTCAACAAATGCCCGCAGAAGTCGGATGTGTCGGCCTAACGGCGCAAGAACGCAGCTCTGCTGTAAACCGGCACAACGCAATCACGTCCGAAAAAAAAAAAAAACATCTCCGGATGAACGCAAAAGAAGAACTACACAAATTAGATTTTTAAGAGCATGCATCTTTCCCATTGCACCATACGCCTGTGAGACCTGGATACTTACTAAACAAGCTGAACAGCTAATAAATGCCTTTGAATATAAATGTTATAGACGAGTTCTAAGAATATCTTGGGCCAAGAAAAGAACAAATGCATCCATACTTCAAGAGCTGAATATTGAAGAAGGTTGGCTATTAAAGACGATAAAACAAAGAAAATTGAAATATTTTGGTCATTTGAAACGTCACAAAAGTTTGTAGAGAACAATAATGGAAGGGTATATGCCTGGGAAGAGAGGAAGAGGAAGGCCAAAGAGAAGATGGGTGCAGGATGTGGCGGATGATCTCCAGATTGGTGTATCGGACGCAGGACATTTTGCTTATGATCGAGAGGTTTTCCGGAAGGTTGTTATGGGAGAGAGGTTCTGCAAAGGACATGCTACTGAATGAATGAATGAATCGCAAGCTACGTTGAATTGTTTTTCACTGAGACATGCTGGTGTGGTGGGAAATGAGCAGGAGGAAAGATTGGCTGACCTGCACCGCTAGGTGGGGTATTGGTGCGTGACAAGGCAGACGTGGTCGAGGCACTTTGGGATCGTGTGTATAGTGCAGAAGAACAGATTGATCATCACAGCTTGGAGTGAATGGTGCTGCAGGGAGTGACCAGAGGAACTGGCCGACACTCATGACTCCAAGGAGAGGCCAGACAGACACATGATCAGACTGCTGCTAGTACCATTAGTATTGGGACTCTTCGCTAACTGGTGAAGATGAGGATGGGGCACGTATGGGAATGTATATAAACAAAAATCTCAATGCAACATAAGCCTCCTTCTTCCCACACACCTCATGTTAATCCCTTTGTAGACTAGATCGTGATTTATTTGCATTTTGCTGGTAAAATTTTCTATTTTCTCCATGGTCGTCTCTTACGACATGCATAACATGTTACAGCGTTATTTGTCTTCGCAGCTGTGATGTACCCGCACACTTATAACTTTAAAGCGACAAGGGCTTGAGGCAGAAAGAGCTAATACGATAGTGTTAAGGCATCACAGGTTAGCAATCAAGTTTAAATTCTTCATATTTTGTTTCTTAATGTTATACTTCTAGGGCCAATGTTTAGCAAAGGAGAGCTTGGCATATAATACCACAACCTCAGGAAAGTACTGTCATAACTATGATGCTGAAATTGAGGCAATCGAGATAGCAACAGAGAAATTACTAAATACCAGCCATTGTACACAACTTGTGGTGATGTTGACAGATGCAAAATCATTACTCGAGGCGCTATTGTCTGGGAAATTGCCAGTACTAAGAACACTACTTTCTGAACTTAGCAGTCAGCATAAGTTCACCATACAGTGGATACCATCCCACTGCGAAGTACCCGGAACTGAGAGAGCTGATCGATAAGCTAAGGAAGGAGCAAGAGAAGAACAGCCTGGTGTGTCCCCTACATACCACCAAAAGAAAATAATGGTCAAATCAGTCAGAAAGCCACCAACTCCTGCTCAAGACGACTACCACGTTATGGACAGACCAGAACAAGTCATTATTCTGCTCCCCAAAACAGGACACAATAGATTACGCAACCACATGTATACAAAATTTGAGATTGGTGAATCAGCCATGTGCACATGTGGAGTGGCGTCGCAGACAGAAGAGCACATACTCCAAGACTGCCCAAAATACAATATATCTAGGCAAACCATCTGGCCTAGAAAGACGACAGTGGAAGATAAACTCTATGGACCGCTGAGTGAACTAAAAAAAAAAAACAGTCAAATTCATATAAGAGATAACATGGCAGTTATAGACATATTTCAAGCGAACGAAAGAAGAAGAATAAGAAGAAAACTAACGCACTGGCCACAAGATCTTCTTCTTCTTCAGCGTTCCGAGCCATTGAGGTTCTTTACTGCAGATACAATCCGTCTCCATTCGAGTGAAACTAATTCTACACAAGTGGCAACAGACGGAAGACTACTATCGCACTAACCACAAGATAATGAAAACGAAACAACTGCGTGTGCGCGCGGACATTTCGTGTTTCCAAATTAAATAGTCCTGTGGAGAAGCAGTAATGAACGAGATTCGCAGTCCCGCATACTAGCTTCGAAATCAGCTGCAGACTTTTTGAAAGCAGACGTCGGTCGATCGGAAAGCAATGGCAAAATACTGAACATTACAAACAAGTTTGTTACATGTCCTTTACAGGACTCTACTAATGAAGAATCAGATTCGTTGGTCACTTAACTAGCACACCAGATCACACACAGGCTCCCTAAACGAATGTTTTTTTTTTAAACGGCGAGCTGCGTTGTGATAAACGCTCCCAAGGCGGCCAGTGGAAACACTTTAAAGACACTGACAATCTCACTGAAAGATTTTGAAATTCATCTTGACACCTGGGAGACTGCTGCCAAAGACCGAAATTCGTGGCGTACATCATTACGCAATGGTGCAGTCACTTGTGAAGCAACCAGGACTGCAAGAGCTGTGAAGAAGAGGCTGGACAGAAAAACCACTACAGGAGAGCCTCCTTCTTGAACGTCAAGAATTCTTTGTCCACATTGTCAAAGAACATTTCTAGCCAAAATAGGCCTTATCAGCCATCTTAGAACTCACGGCTCCATACTTTCAACCCCACTGGATGAAATGAATGGGCATCATCATTCTTGATGGACAAACAACAAAACACAGGACATAGCAGTTAACCCCAGCATTTTTTTGCCCGAGGTAGACCAAGAAGACGGTGGAGAGATAATATACATACAGACCTACAAGCACTTGGAATCAGCGACTGGCAAGAGAAGGTCAACCAGAGAGACGAATGGAGACGGCTTGTATCTGCAGCAAAGAACCTCAATGGCTCGGAATGCTGAAGAATAAGATATTTTGGCAAGTTTACGTTCAATAGTTTGCCATTGCTTCCTGAACGACGGAAACTCATACCCTTATTTACAAATTTACTTTAAAATCTCCTACAGCTGTATTCCGAACCCGATATGCGGGATTACGAATCGCGTTCGTAACGCCTTCGTCACACGCCATGCACTGAACGTAAACTTGTCTACGAAACTAAAAACAGCCACAAACCCACACACACACACACACACACACTCACACACACACACACACACACACACGCACGCACACACACACACACAAATTAAAATAAATAAATAAAAATAAACTGCCAGGGTTGATTGCAACTTCCTGTAGTATATACAGCTAACCAAATGAAGATGGAGAAAAAGTTAGATGCGATTAAGTTTTTATTTGACAGGAGAAGAAAGCCGGGACAAGCGTTTTTCATAAAAGTATCTTTAGGGACAGTGAATTATTTAATTATAAACGGACTATACCGGAAAGTCAGCCAACCCTGGGGTTGGGACTAGTCTATACAACATATGGGGTTATAATCATATGCTCAACATCTCTCCCTCTCTCTCTCTCTCTCTCTCTCTCTCTCTCGCTCTCTCTCTCTCTCCTCTCTCTCTCTCTCTCTCTCTCTCTCTCTCTCTCTCTCATTCTGTGTGTGTGCGAATACGTGCGCGCGCCATGACGATTCTTGTTCAAGGCATCACATGTATCTCTCTGGCTTCCCAGTGCTCGTTTCTCATAAGTCTTGCCAGTTGTCACTAAGTTTTTAAATAGCATGACCGTCTACGCTTAATTACAGACAGACAGACAGACAGACAAATAGATTAAAGAGACAGACAGACAACTGCATATCCTTTACAGGATGTTGCCCTCAACACCAGCATTTACTGTACAATTTTAATTCAGTAGTTTAACACTGCCTTCTGAAGATAAAGAGAAAAACGACCACGGGAGTTGGAATGACCAGTTTAGTTTAGTCGTTGGATCAACATCACGGCACACGGGTGCAACCCATAAGTACTGCGTTCTCCTCCTAACTCAAACCTGAGTATTAAGAAACTCAGCTCTGTGCACGAACTCCGTAGCACCGGCGACGATCCTGAAATACTTTGGGTAGATTTTTAACTCGAAATTTTGCGCGGGCAGCGCCGTTAGGCTACTCTTTTTCGATTTCCAACTGCCAAGGGAGTTTTTACGTGCGCAACAATACACACGGGCGTCCGATCTCACTACCCAGAGACCAGGAGAAATTTTATTACTAGAAGTCCACGTGAAAAAAATCCCGGTCCTCACTGGGGCTTGAACCCGGCACCTTCAGCACTCGAGGCGGGCACAATACCTCGAGACCGAGCACCCCCCCCCCCCCCAACCCGGGAATGACCAACAGAAAAGAAGACAATTAGTACATCTCATCTGTGTGCACACGAGTGGTTGTCATACAGGTTCTTACTTTCATTCACTGACAGTACGTGACACGTGTTTATAGTTTTTCTCCAGAAGTTACTGGCCTGGAATAAAATGACCAACCTCCCCTCCCCACTCATTTCATCTTTCCCGCCACCTGCAATTACAACTCATCAAAAAATAACAAATAAACAACGGCATTAAAAAAATTACCATGCAAATTATGTAAATATTGATACAATCATTTATCAAACATACACATTACAATACACCAGATATGGTTATTTTGTATAGATTAAAATGTTTTTAGATATACAGTGAAAGTGATTTTGGTTGTGAATCCAGGCGGAGTGATTTCGTGGACATTCACAATCTGGTTACGGGGACAGCGGGGACAGCGTGAAAAGTTGAGCGTATTTTTTTTTAAGGATTATGGCTTGTCGATATAAGACTTGCGGTGACGAGGAAGGAAACATTTAACCTAATACTTCATGTTGGGTGACCCAGAGATATTTTATCAAGACTTGCGGTGACGAGAAAGGAAACATTTAACCTAATACTTCATGTTGGGTGACCCAGAGATATTTTATCAAGACTTGCGGTGACGAGAACGGAAACATTTAACCTAATACTTCATGTTGGGTGACCCAGAGATATTTCATCAAGACTTGCGGTGACGAGAAAGGAAACATTTAACCTAATACTTATGTTGGGTGACCCAGAGATATTTTATCAAGACTTGGTGGACAGTCAGACGCTGTCAAGTCGGTAAGTTGTGTTCATTATTTGGTTTTATTCTCACATTATATTGTCACATAATTGAAATTAATGTTTGCTATCATAACATGTTCGTCTTTCTCTTCTTGTATTCCAAGCCGCGTTGCGTTTGCTATCATGTCTATTTAGTCTTGTCTCTCCACAGCCGTCTTGTCTGTTTCCATTCAATTCTGTTACCGACGTTTCTCCGTGCCATGATGTCAAACTGTCGACATATTTTCTCGTGGTCTCCATCTGCTTCTCTGCCCCTCCTGTCTTCCCGTTGTCACATTTGAACATACTCAAGCTTTTGTCTGTTCATCACATGCCCAAAGAATGTGGACTGTTTTCGTCTGATGCAATTAACCCATTCTCGTTGTGAGTTAACTGTCTTCAAGATATCTTCATTGCTCTGTTTATCTGTCCAATGTTCTCATCGGTATTCTATACAACTACATCTCAGAACTTCCACATAATTCCTCTCTTGTCTGCTAATTGATCACCATTCGCTGCTGTACATCAGCTCAACATAGCTCTTAAGAATTTTCGCCTCGATTGACACAAATTGCAGAGAATATGCTTCATCTTGTGAAATGCTACGTTTGCTTAGTATACCCAGCCTTTAACCGCCTTAATATTTCTTCTGTTGTCCATCTCATCTCTTGTTCCTCTTGTACCTTGCAGTGTTGAGGTGAAGCATAAACAGCGGGAGAATGCCCGTTTCTGGGCTTCATATATTGTGATTCCCATGGATTGCTATTTCCTCTGTTCATAGTTTACATGATCGGCCTCTTCTTCTGAATCCGTTTGGTCTGCACATCATTGCTTGTTGTGTTTGTTGTGGTATACTGTTAGTTGGTAGCCTAGTTATATAGCCAAGCCATTTATGTTTTCTGATATCTAGCATTGAGGTAACCCCTACTTTACTCCCGATTTTTATTTTTCATGTCTGATTTTCCCCTCTTTATACATAGAGTATTCTTCTCCTGAATCTTGCAATTTTTATTTTCAGATTTTCTTTTTTTTTTTTTTTTGGGGTCATTGTCCTGGTTTGGCATAGATAGCATAGAACTGGTAGGAATATTGTGTTGAGTACCTTTTTAAAATATCTATTGATACGTTGTTTGTTGTTTGATCTTTAGTATCGGTGCCATTTGTCAAATGAGTTGGTTTGCCTTATTGCGCCTATTTTTGATCTCGTCTTCTGATTTGGCATTTGATATTATACTTCCTAATAATACTTAAAGCTCTTTACTTGTTTCGTGGGGTATTCTTTTAGGTTTTTTTTTTTTCCTCCTTCGCTTATAGTCATTGATTGTTTTACTGATGCATAATTTTCATTTTATGCACCTTACACACTTCATTTAGACTATTTATGTGGACTTGTAATTATGCTTCTGATTTTGCCATTAGCTATTAGTGCTTGATCGTTGGTTCTTCTGTGTTCTGGTCGTCATGCGGTGTTGTTACGGCCTCTGTTTGGCTGATTTCTTTACATGTGCTGTAGATATACGTTATAAACAAGAGGGGGGGGGGGGGGGGGTCAGGACACAACCTTGTCATACTCCGGATCTCATGGTAAGGGGTTCTGAGTGTCCTCCGTTTGTTCTTAATGTACATTCACTGTTGTATAAACTTCTAAATAAGTTTGTTAGATACGTGCACTTACTCATCGATTAATTTCCCACAGCTTATTTCTATCTACTCTATGAAATGCCTGTTCTTGGTCGACAAAGGCTAAGTATAGTATTTTATTAAATCCGGTTGATTTTTCTATAAGCTATCAAACAGCAAAGATGGCATATGTGCATCCTTTGTTTTTTTCCTAAATCCAAGTTGTTTCACTTAGCTGCACATCTATTGTAGGTCGTATTCTTTTCTCTAGAAATTTGCAGAATGTTTCCAGTATGGCTGAAAGGGGAAATTCCTCAGTATTGTATGTAGTCTTTCTTACTGCCTTTGGTTGTTTTTTTTTGGTTCCAAATTGGGAAAATTATGGCGCTTGCACAGTCTTGTGGTGTCTGTTCTACCAAAATATAAGTAAACACTCTATGTAGCCATGCGGTTTCTACTTCTCTTGCTGCTTTGTCCCGGTCATTTATTCAATAGGGCTAATCTTATGGCTTCTTTCTTCTTTCAATATGTCAGGTTCTAGTTCTTCCATGGCATCTGTTAGTTTCTAGGATTCTTGTGGCATCTGATGGAATGTCAAGTTCTTCGAAATACTGCCTCCATCTTTTTTAGGATTCGTATTTGTTGACTTATTGATTCTCCTTTTTCGCTGTTAATTATTTCAGTTCGGTCAAATGGTTCTTCTCTGGATTTTACAGCACTAGTTTATTGTAGAAGTTTCTAGTTGCCTCCTGGTAGTTTTTATTTAGGGTTTCTCCATAAATCTTCCAGTCTTTTTTGTTTTTCTCTCTTTTTCTATTCTTCTATTCTTCTTCTTGCTATTCTATATTTGTTATTCTCATCTCATCTCATCGTGTTCCTCTTGTACCTTGCGGTGTCGAGGTGAAGTATAAACTTCGTGAGAGTGCCCGGTTATGGGCTTCGTATATCGACATTCCCATGGATTCTGTTATTCCCTCCGTCCAACGTTTACGTGGTCGGCCTCTTCCTCTGTTTCCATCTGGTCTGTACATCATTGCTTGTTGTGGCATGCTGTTGACTGGTAGCCTACTTGCATGGCCAAACCATTTGACTTGCTGCTTTCTAATAAAATCTAGAGCAGCTTTAACCCCCACTTTAGTCCTGATTTCTTCATTTCTGATCTTATCTCTTCTTGATACGTTGAGTATTCTTCTCAGGAACCTCATTTCTGTTGTGATTTTTCTTTTCTCTTTTTCTGTCATTGTCCAGGTTTGGCATTGGTAGCACAGAGTTGGTAGGAAGATTGTGTTGTAAAGCGCTTTCTTAGTAGTTATTGATACATGTTTGTTCTTTAGTATTGGTGCCATTTGTCCAATGAGTTGATTTGCCTTATTGCACCTATTTTCGATCTCGTCTTCTGATCTGCCATTTGATGATATTATACTTCCTAGGTACTTGAAGCTCTTTACTTGTTTCAAGGGATGTTCGTTTAGGTGAATTGTTGCTGTTTGTTCTTCTTTAGTTATAGTCATTACCTCTGTTTTGCTTGTGCTAATTTTCATGTTATGTTCCCTACACATTTCGTTTAGACTATTCATGTGGTCTTGTAATTCAGCTTCTGATTTTGCTATTAGTGCTTGGTCGTCCGCAAACAGTTCTCTAATGGTTAGATTTGCAGATGTTTCATATTTGTTATTAAAGTATCCAAATACTTAAAACATTGACTTGCTTCCATTCACTTTGATATTGCATTTGGTTATAAACTTTTTCTTTGCAGTAACCATTACTTCTGATTTTCTGCTACTTTCTGTTGCTATTATATCCATCATTTCTTGTAACTGCATTTCATTTTCAGCGACCAAAACCGTGTCATCGGCATAACGCAGATTGTTTACAATATGGCCACCAACCAACGTTCCTGGCATGTCATCTGTTGATCTCATTATTTCGCTGTACAAATTGAATAACAGATCGGGGATAGTACACAGTCCTGTCAAACCTTTGTGTTTACAATTAGTTATATCTTATGGCTGCTTTGTTGCCAATACCTGTTCATTTCCACCGTTTTAAATTTCCAACATTCTATTAATTTCTTTTGGGTTTCACCTTGTCAAATGGAATTGTCGAAAGCACAATTATACAGCTCTGTTTATTTCAATCATTTTTTAATGTTCACACGATGCATATTGCGTTATATGACTTGTTAACTTCTACAAATTCATACTACTAATCTCCAATTTCTGATTTCTTTTCTTATTCTTTTCATAGTACCTATTAGTATATTAGTTAATGACTCCACAAACTAATTGTGCGTTGGTCTCCACAATCCGTTGCACCAAATTTTCAGATTTCTGTGATAAGCTATAATAGATTTCAAGAAATCGTCAATGTGTGGTGGGTTAGGGACAAAGAGAGAGAAGGAGGGAGTGAGAGAGAGAGAGAGAGAGAGAGAGAGAGAGAGAGAGAGAGTGTGTGTGTGTGTGTGTGTGTGTGTGTGTGTTTTCAAGTACGTAAGGCACTCAAGATTGTTCAAGGGAAGTTAGCTCTTTACAAAGAATTAGAATAGATAGGTCAAATAGCCGACGCCTTGAGGTATGGACAACTGAGCCTGCTACACTCTGAGGTCACTCTGATTGACCTGGGCTCCCTGGTCGGTTCAGCCTATAATAAGTATCTGGAAATGTTTTAGGATCATCTTATTTAATTTACTAGTAACTTGGTCACAAGACATTGAGGATTCCCCTTCTAGTCTTACATAAAATCGACATCACTAGACAATGAGCATTCCCCTAATTGCCCTGTCCTCCGACGCAGCCGTCACCCCAAAGTAGTTCTGCTCACTGTTCCTATCAGGAATTAACAGATTCAGTACCAAACAAAAAGTACAAAGTTTGGCCCTAACGAAAATGGGTGTCGCAAAATGGGAATTCGGGGTGTGTCAGTTATAACTTAAAAGTTAATATGGTAGCAGACATGGTGTATTAACTCAAATTATTGGGGATGCATAAGGAAAACTACTTATTACCCCATGGCAGATACGGGAAGTTGTATAAGACGTGTGTCAACATGACCCACAAGGGAAGCAAAGAACAGTAACTCTGTAACCTACTATTTATGAAAGGGACTAGGCAAGGTTGTTTTGATTACCTCAACCCGCAGACATCTATTTGTGCCAAGTCAAACCAATCATGAACATGCCTACACAGCTCTAAATGCAGGTGCCTTATTTGAAAGTAAGAAAATCCGCGATCCGGACTCATTGGGGCTTTCTCCGCATTGTGCCATCTCTTCTTCTAGAAGAGCTTCTTTTTCACTTGGTTGATTTTGGGTTTTTATTTTTATTTGTAGATTTGATCATGGTTGGTTAGATTTTGCAGCTAGTTTTTCTAAGGAATAAGGAACCCTCCCATGGCAGATTGAGGGTTACTATTCTTTGCCTCCCTTAAAGATCACGGTAACAAGGCGGACGACGTGCTAGGTCAAATCTGGTTGTTAGCGTTGTTATATTAACTTGGCGGAAGCAGCGGTAAGGCCGTGGTTAGCATGTTTACTTGCCGGTCCGGTGATCGTGTATTTGAATCCTCATCGAGACGGAAACTACCAGGAACTGAAACTGTTCTGGGAAGTAAAGAATTCCGGTATGATATTGCCCACATCACCCATCCAGCGCCCATCTATACAAATATGAGGCTATCACGCGATATGTCTAAATGCATGGAAGCGCATCTATACAACTATGGAGCTGTCATGCGATCGGTCTCAATATATGGAAGCGGATACGTTACCTTTTTATTCTTAACTAACTAGTTGGGAAAAGTTTGTGAAAATAGTATTTGTAGACTGCAGGAATTTCAACGGCGCAGTTGATCCAGAAAACCATAGACATGAACGCCTACGCTAGTCGGCATGGCACTTGATGATGATAGCAGGAATGAACAGGTGGTGGGGAGCAATGGAACCTTTTACCTCGGCATGTGAAGTTGTCCGTTAAATCATTAACCATTCACAACCCGTGTCATTGTTTGATATGGGTAGCCTAGTCAGCTGTTGGAAGTTTAGTTGTATCAACTTGACCTCTGTAGTCACTCACATCTGTGACTGTTGAGTTGAGCTAAGAACTGACATCACTGCACCCAGGACATTTCCCATATGCGCTCCGTCCTCTCGTTCAACAGCCAGCAAAGAGTCACACTACTAATCGTTCCCACCGCTATCTGATTGAAAGTTCTCCTGGTCTTCCCTTTTAGTTTTGAGAATCTATCAGAATCCCTGCCAATCTCATCCTATACAGGTTCTCAATCTGTTCCTCCACCTCCCCTACCTGGTCCCACAGGCGCACAACCACCTCTCCCATGTCCATAGATAATCGACCACCAAGAGGAGAATGAACAGGCTAATTGACTGGCAGGGAATCTGTGACTGTAAACTGTTGCAAATAAGTTGCCTGACACTACCATCTGTATCTCCTCACATCTGTGACTAAACAAATTGCTGGAAGTTAAGTTGTTTCATCTTGAACTACCTATCACCTCAGATTTGTAACTATGTAAACGGTTGAACATGGCAAGTCGCCTGACATTGAAATCGTGATCTGAAAATAAATCAGCTGTTGGAAATTCAGTTATCTTAACCGTGAAAACTGTATCCACTCACGCCTGTAGCTGGGTCATTTGTCTGAAGGCAGGTAGTTGGGAGACACATTTAAAGCATATCTGAATAAATACATATGAAGTTATCTGGAGTCGTATCAGCGTATAGTGTACAGGTTTACCAACAGTGCATCAGGGATTTAAATTCAAACTCAATGGACAAGAGCTCTCGTTCTGAAATATCTGGTGTACCGGTGCTAAGATAGAGGTTCAACCCCTGCACTGCATTTGGACTGAAATGTTCACTTCCTGGGATTGTAAATTACAAGTACCTCTAAAGTCGGAGTGGGTTCGCCTGATGGCGAGGGACGCTGATAATAGGGAAAGCTGCCCCATACACAAAGTTCAGTCCAGTGCCACAAGTAGCGTGTACTGAGTACGCTTGATTTCAAAGCCAGCGAGCACCAAAAATATAAATAAATAAATAAATAATTTTAAAAACAAAAAACAATCCCGTTTGCCACTTTGGGGCAGACCAATTATCACATGAAGAAGCACCACAGCTTTTTCTGGGACATAGACCCCGTGGAAGAATGCTAGTTACCCCACTTTCACGCCACGATCTAGTATGATCAACTTTTCATGTCTAAAGACGGTTGTATATCAAAGGGCTACCCCAACACCCGGTTTCATCACGGGCATAAAGCATATTATCTTTGCCACTGTGGCGTGTCTGTCAGGACCAAGTGTCTAAGGGTTTATAACGAATATTTGGCCCCAATAGCCAAATATGGAGGATCTCCAACTGCGACTGTCCAACGATAATGATCTATACAGCAGTCACGGAACAACCCATTACCAAGGCTTCAAGATAAGACATTTATTGAACATACACGATGAGCCATTAGATGAGTGAAGAAGTGCGTCTCTATCACGAAACTACAATCGTAGCAATTCATGAATATTCAAGCTCCTCATGACTATTATTCCAGCGTTGCATAACTCCTTGCAGTCATTCACCGCATACGCTAATCCACAATTAGCCATTGAATGTCTTTCTTTCTATTCGGGTATCTTCACAATTTCTCAGTCACCAACATAAATCCCCGCACACGACTCTGTCTGCGAAACAAAACCCCGCATATAGCGGATACCAAGTGGCTACCCGAACAAGTACAGTAAGACTAAGCCTGTCAATCCCTCCAGCGAACCGCCGCCTTTCTCTTTCACGTGTTAATAAATAAATACACACGTATTGTTTGACGCTCATAGAAGTAGGGGTAAGATAATCAAGAATTAGAGACTAGCGAACGCACTAGACAACATAAAATTTGAAAGCTATAGTTACAGACCGGTATTTGAACTTGTCACCTCCAAGTGACGACAACGCCTCGCTGCAGAAACAAGTGTACTCCGACGCAAGACCAACTATAGACACCCCCCGTCCCCCTTACGTGTGTATTTATTAACTGCCTTGGTAGACTCGGTTCCCCAGTTGATATCCCCCTTCAGAAGCTTCGACCGGACTCAAGAAAACGTCAGTAGGTAATCATACGTCACGCACAATATTGGTTTGGTAATGTGCAACCACACATCGAAACTTTAACAATGCCATATTAAATTATGCACGTCAAATTATGATGCCTTTTCATGTCTTTTACTGTTATTTGACCTGTTCTCTTGCTCACAGGTGGTGGTACTTATGTCAATTGAGAAGACCATCGCAGATACTCCATTGCTCAGCAGAATAGGCTGGACACATTTCTCACAATCCCTCTGTCTCGGTGGAAACTCCAGTTGCTCTACTCTGGTCCTGCATGCTAACACCTATGGCGAGCAAGCAGCTACCACCAGCGAAACCTGGCCAGGCAGGGACAAACCATGATACGCCAACAAGTTCAGACTCCCATGAAAACTCTACCACCAAGTGCAACACTTTACCAGGACACGCCGAAGATTGGTTATTAAGCAAAGTGCAGTGCAGCAGCAACTGTGTCGACTGTGATCATGACCGTTCTGAAGCTAGCAAACCTGAGCCAGTTACTAAAGCAGCTAAATCAACGGTCAAGAGAGTTTCCTGGTCTACTGAAGTTTACAAACGAATCTGGAGGCGGGAGAGTCGGCTGAGAAAACGTGAGCGTCGGCTGAGAAAGAATCGCCCAAGTAGACTTGATAGTGCAATTGCTAGTGCCCATGAGCCAGCTACTAAAGCAGCTAAATCAACGGTCAAGCGAGTTTCCAGGCCTACTGAACTTCACAAACAAATCTGGAGGCGGGAGAATCGGCTGAGCAGACGTAAGCGTCGGCTGAGAAAGATTCGCTCAGATGAACTTGATCGTACACTTGCTCGCTTTAAAGACCTAATTCCATCACTTAGGGGGAGAGACAACGTTCCAAAAATAGTCATCTTGAATGAACTTATTTTATATATTGATAATTTACATAGGCTTGCAAACGCGCTCAGAATAGGGGCGGTACCGCAACATCGTTGTCTTCCCAAACGTTTTAATGCCTAATCACCACGGAGAGTGTGTATCTCCATGACAGCAAGAATTGAATTGTTTTATACTGTGTTCGAAATGTGCTGTATAAATTTCTTATTCTTAGAGGTCAGTCTCGCATTTTTATGGGTGTTTTTGCAGTACAGCAGCAACTGTGTCGACTGTGATCATGACCGTTCTGAAGCTAGTGCCCCTGAGCCAGCTACTAAAGTAGTTAATTCAACGGTCAAGAGTTTCCTGGCCTACTGACCTTCACAAACAAATCTGGGGGCGGGAGAGTCGGCTAAGAAGACGTAAGCGTCGGCTGAGAAAGATTCGCTCAGATGGACTTGATCGTACACTTGCTCGCTTTAAAGACCTAATTCCATCACTTAGGGGGAGAGCCAACGTTTCAAAAATAGTCATCTTGAATGAGCTTATTTTATATATTGATAATTTAAATAGGCTTGCAAACGCGCTCAGAATCGGGGCGCTGCCGCATCATCGTTGTCTTCCCAAACGTTTTCATGCCTAATCACCACGGAGAGTGTGTATCTCCATGTCAGCAAGAATTGGATTGTTTTATACTATGTGTGTTCGAAATGTGTTGTATAAATTTCTTATTCTTAGAGGTCAGTCTCGCGTGTTTATGGGTGTTTTAGCTTCATTTTACCATCTTTCCCCTCGAGGATCTCCGCATGCCTCGCGCTTGGAAGGAGTTCGATTCCGGGCTCTGTCATCTGGTTCACGGGTGCTAATGTCTCGGAGACCGTATTGGTCTTCGCTGGAAATACGGAGCTCGTACTTTGTGCGATGCTTTCGGCAAGGGAAAGGAGACTGGGCCATGTGGGATAAAACCCGGTGCAATGAAGCCAATCCTCGTTCCTAGCCTTTCGTCATTGTTTACATTTATGTTCATCGTGTGGTGATCGAAACAACAGACTATTTGATTACCTATACTGTTTTTATGACTCCAGACTGAAGCAATCTAAAACTTGTCCACAGAAACTCTCTCTCACACACACACACGCACGCACGCACGCACACATGCACACACACATGCGCGCGCACACGCGCGCACACACACACTATTACTCTCTCTCATACTCTCTTTCTTCTCGCACTCTCTCGCACTCTGTCGCACACTTTCTCGCGCACTCTCTCTCTTCTCGCACTCTGTCGCACACTTTCTCGCTCTCTCTCTCTGTCTGTCTCTCTCTCTCTCTGTCTCTCTCTCTCTGTCTCTCTCTCTCTCTCTGTCTCTCTCTCTCTCTCTGTCTGTCTCTCTGTCTGTCTCTCTCTCTCTCTCTCTCTCTCTCGCTCACTCAACAATCTCGCTCTTTCTCTTGCTCACACTCTGTCGCACATACATCACACACATTCAACTCACTCTCTCTCGCACAATCACACACACACACACGCACGTACGCACGCACGCGCACACACACTTACTTACACTTTAAATACGCACACACACACACTTACACTTTAAATACACAAATACACACACACACACTTACTTACACTTTAAATACGCGCACACACACACTTACTTACTCTTTAAATACGCGCACACACACACACACTTACTTACACTTTAAATACACACACACACACTTACACTGTAAATACGCGCACACACTCATAAGTGTCCTAATTTTGGCCTGCAATCTCTGAGCATTGTAGATGTTGCCTTCTGAGTGCACAACTTTGCTTTATTCCACTCTTGATTTTAAACTCTTGTGAAGATGCACCATTAAACTTTATGCGATTCCACAATGGACAGAAGTATGAGGACAGCCAACCTTCTTTACCGCCTTGAACGGAGTTTGTGCTCTGTACGCGCCCTTTCGGCAGGACCCTGTGCTTTTAATGTTAGTTTCTGAGTGGGCACAGAACTCGTGGCAGGAAACAATGCCGGTGAATGATTGTCTGTTACAAAGTAATGCAGCTTTACAAAACAGAATTACAACACATACAGGACGTTGCGACGACTAGCCTTCATCAGCAAACAAAGTTGTTTTGCTGATGAAGGCTAGTCGCCGCATGGTTCTGTATGTGTCGTAATTCTGTTTCGTAAAGCTGCATTACTTTGTGATATTTTATATTGTTTACATTTCCATAGCTTTACCGCAGTTCCACCAAATTTTATTCAAATGTAACTGTTTTATGACGACTGTTCTATGGCTGTTCTGTTTTATGGACTGCTTTATAGACTTTTTATGGATTGCTTTATGGACTGTTTTATAGACTTATGGACTCTTCTATGGACTGATTTATGGACTTCTATGGGCTCTTCTGACTGTTCTATGACTGTTGTATGACTGTTGTATGACTGTTGTAGGACTGTTTTACGACTGTTTTATGACTGTTCAATGCATATCAGGGTGTTCATTTACAAGCTCGGTTTAACTGTATTTGGTATGTAAATGTTGTTATCCAAAATACATTTGTCAGTTCACGGGACGCCTCTTCTTTATCCACTTCTATCCCCCATTGTAGCATAGACTATCAACAAACTCGCTGCCAGCTCTATTGTCCTTAGCCATTCCATGCAGCTCCATCCACGTCCTCCCTAGATTATGTCTCTACTTTTCTTCTCCATGTGTTGTGGTTTCTTCTCCACGTGTTTTGGTGTCTTCCCCGTGTGTTTGTTTCTTCTCCGTGTGTTTTTATTTCTTCTCCGTGTGTTTTGATCTCTTCTCCGTGTGTTTTGAAAACTCCATTTCTTGTCTTGTGGATTCCAGATATCTTTCTACAGGTTATCCCAATGTAAAATCCCATTCAGCTACAGGCGTCTTTTCCTCGTCACTTGATTCACCGGCATTTGTCTATTACTGGGCATGTAGTCAGCAGTAAATATTAAACTTGTGTGGTTTTCATGTTTGCGGAAATTTTTATTGACAGGGACAACTGTTTAGTAACCGAAGTGTAAGCAGTAAAAATAAAATTACATTTCGCATTGTTTCTCGTGTTATAAATATATTCGGTAGAATGATGTGACAAGTATTGCAAGCTCGTGAATGTTGTAAACGATTATATGCAAGTTGTCATGGCTACAGCGGTTAATAATTGCATGTATTGTTTCCTACTGTTTGCCTAGTTGTGGATGTTAGGTTGAAGTCTATGAAACATGTCAGTTGGTGGTCAGCAAGGCCGAATGGATAATAGCTCTCGGTCTTAAACATCGTGTGTGTTTATGCTGAGGTGGGGGGTTCAACCCCTACACCCATCAGTTGGCTAAAATGTTGACGTCTTGTCCTTGACTTGGGAACGTACATTACAAGTACCTCTGAAGTCGGAGTGTGTTCGCCTGATGGCGATGGACACCCCTTTTATGGAAAGTAATCCACACGCAAAATTCAGTCCAGTGCTACAAGAAGTAGTGTGTATGGACTACGTTTGAGTTCAAAGCGAGCGAGCGCAAAATTTTAAAAAGTCATTTGGTAAGGGCAGATGAAAGAATGTTATGTGGCTGGCAAGGTAGCCGAGAGAATGTTAACTGACACAACATACAGATAATCAACTTTAAAAGATGAAGAAAAAAAAATAACAGAGGCTTACAAATGGTAAATATTGTCTTATGCCTGCCATGTCATATAACATGGTGGTTGTGGTAGGGGATGGTCGAGAACTATGTCGTCTCTTCTTCCCCCCCCCCCCCCCCACCCCACTATAATAATTATTTTTCTTAATTGCCCAGACAGAGGTCCAGATTCACTCACCAGCAGACGCGGGATAATTATTCCCATCAGTGCGGCCCTGGGATCTCTACAAAGCCTTATAAAAATGACTACTAAACAATATTAACATTGTTTGGAAAGAACGCCATCGAAGTTCTGTGGTCACCCACTGCATTCGTTGTGGCCTAGAATATGTGAAGGCACGTCACCGTCCCAGCGGAAGTAGCAATGGGACTCACTTTACCATATAACAGGCAGTTAGTTACATATGCCACGTAGAACTCCAATTATTATGGCCGGAACAGTAACGTAAGAAATTAGTGTAAACAGTATTATAATCCTAATGGTGCATGGGCAGTAAACACACACTTGAAAGATCTATAGAAATGTGGATTGCTTGAAAACTTAACGCAAACATCGCGTAAAGACAAGATTCATGTATTGTCCCGCCAACAGGCGTAGGTGTTCGTGTCTCTCCATAGGTGCTCTTTATCAACTTCGCTTATATTCTTCCACGCACAGTTTCAGTACACCTAGCAGCATGATTTGTCTATATTCGTCTCTTCTCCCACTATTTTCCGTGGCACCAAAGTTCCCCAACTCTCTCTCTCTCTCTCTCTCTCTTCTCTTCTCTCTCTCTTCTCTCTCTCCTCTCTCTCTCTTCTCTCTCCTCTCTCTCTCTCTCTCTCTCTCTCTCTCTCTCTCTCTCTCTCAAAAAACCAAAGAACGCTGTCTGTCTTTCTTATAGCTCTACGTTTTACTTTCACTAGCCTCTTCCAGCCAATCGTTGTTACTCTGGCAGTCCAAGGTTATGCACACCGTGAGTCTCATGATCCCCGTTGCTTCTCCGTCTAGGCCTTAGGGACTTATTAAAGCTAGGTTGGCTAAATTATACACCTCTAAATAAACCAAATAATAGAGTTCCATAACGAGTTTTAAGCTAGATAAATAACAAATGTTCACGCGCCCCACTACTGTGCTATCGGACCGGTTCACACGCTCCAACTGTGCTATCGGACCGGTTAACACGCCCCACTACTGTCTATCGGACCGGTTTACACGTCCCAGCTGCTGTGCTATCAGGCCGGTTCACACGCCCCACTACTGTCTATCGGACCGGTTTACACGTCCCAGCTGCTGTGCTATCAGGCCGGTTCACACTACTATATACACTGAATCACCACAAAAACGAGAAGTAGAATCGGCAAGCTTTACTAGGACAAGATCACACATAACAAAATGGACGCTGCGGCCAAAGCCTTCATCAGCACACAAACAAGAAACATACACCGATACAACTACATGAAACACTCTACAGGAAATTATATATTAAAAAGTTACTCATCTGTTTCCTTGTTGTGGATTGGGCATGTGAGTGATAAAACACACAAATACATTCCCGTTCCTTAATGGCAGTTTCTAACCTGTCATGTAAAAAAAAATGTCTCATCATTATCATCCAGTGCCTTGCCGTCTGGAGTGGGCGATCATGCCTCTACACAAATTGCGATCTCCGACAGCATGGATCAATTTATGTGTTCACTCCCTTCTGTGCCATGACATAAGACTGCAAAGAATCTTCGCCCGCTGTCTTCCTCTATCTCTCTTTCCGCATATCTTTCCGGTTGTCACGACATGTTCCAGCTTTTGACTTCTCATAACGTGACCAAGAAACGATGGCTGCCTCTTTCTGATGTTTGTGATAAGTTGTCTTTGCGACTTAACTTCCTTCAAAATGTCCAGGTTGCTCATTGTGGCTGTCCAATTAATTTTCAGCATTCTTTTATAAAACCACATCGCTAAGGCTTCCTATTCCTATTAATGGCTCTCAATCTTCTTCTTCTTCTTCAGCATTCCGAGCCATTGAGGTTCTTTGCTGCAGATACAAGCCGTTTCCATTCGTCTCTCTGGTGGACCTTCTCTGCCAGTCATTGATTCCAAGTGCTTGTAGGTCTGTATGTATATTATCTCTCCACCGTCTTCTTGGTCTACCTCGGGGTCTACGGTCATTTATTTCTTGAGGGTAAGCGAGTTTTGTTTCCCTATTATCTTCCATTCTTTCTATATGCCCCAGCCATTGCAGTCTATTAGCTTTCATGATACCAGTCATTAGCGGGAACTAAACAGATCATAAATGTCTTTGTTACTTCTTCTCTTCCACTCTCCACTTTGTATATCCCTAATGGGTCCAAAGATGCGTCTTAAAACTTTGTTCTCAAAGGTTTGTAACAAGGCTTCGTGTCCTTTCGTTGTACTCCAGGTTTCAGAGCCATACACCACAACTGGTCTTCTTCTTCTGCGTTCATCCGGAGTTTTTTTTTTCTTTTTCGGACGTGATTGCGTTGTGCCTGTTTACAGCAGAGCTGCGTTCTTGCGTCGTTAGGCCGACACATCCGACTTCTGCGGGCATTTGTTGACCGGGTTAACCTTCCCGGGGGTTTCTTAGGACGTTTGACTCTCACTGTTGTGGTTTATCCCCCATCCCAGCTGGCCCATATAGAACAGCCAAAGACATCCTGGTCAGCCCTCAAGGGAAGGCAGGGGCAGACCATGGGCATTCCCCGCCATCCAAGGAGACTTTCATACTTGCACAACTGGTCTGATCAGTGTTTTGTAAATTGTGATCTTGGTGTTACGAGATAGCGCCTTTGATTTTAGCAGATTTTGTAGTGCATAGTATATCTTATTTCCAGAGTTGATTCTAGCATGTATTTCTTCCCTTAATATGTTGGATTGTACCCAGGTATTTGTATGTTTCCGTTCTTGTAATGGTCATATTATCTATTTGTATGTGGCCAGAGTTTTTAGCCGTTCCTTCTCTTGAAATTACCATATATTCTGTCTTATCTTGGTTGATAATCAGCCCCATTTGCTGAGCTTTGTCCCTTAAGTGAGTCAATATTCCCAGTGTCTTTTGTTCATTTTCCCCTATAATATCTATATCATCTGCGTAACCAAGCAGTCTGGATGTTCCTCCAATAGCACATTCCTTATTTACTTTACAACTTTCTCTGGAGCCAGATTGAAAAGGAGCGGCGATAGTGCATCACCCTGTTTCAAGCCAGATGTTATTTGGAAAGGGTCTGATTTCATGCTTTTATATGTTACTATATTATAAGTATCTTCCATGCATAGTCTGGTCATGTTGATTAACTTCCTTGGTATTCCAACTTCCTGCATAGCATTCCATAGACTATTCCTATTGACACTATCATAAGCCTTTTTAAAATCCACAAAAATGTTATGGAGATCTCTTTTATATTCCAAGTTTTTCTCGGCTATTTGTCGTAAGATAAATATCTGATCTATTGTTGATCTGTTTTGTCTAAAACCCGCCTGGTAGTCACTTAATATGTCTTCTGAATATGGTTTTAGTCTATTTAGTAATACAGCGGATAGTATCTTATAGCTTGTGGACAGTAGTGATATTCCTCTATAATTTCCACATTGGAACTTGTCTCCTTTCTTAAAGATAGGTATCAATAACGACTCTTTCCAGTCATGGGGTAATTCTTCTGTCCTCCAGATTTGTATTATTAGTTCGTATAGCTTTAGATGTAATGCATGGCCGCCTGCCTTTTTAAATTCAGCAGCAATTCCATCAGCCCCAGTTGCCTTAAGGGGAGAAAGTGTTACTTGGAGCTTCACAATTTAGTAATTCAGCAAAGTATTCTTTATATGTGTTAAACATTTCCTCATTGGTATTTATCATATTCCCATTTTTGTCTTTTAAACAATATGTGCTGTGTTGGTGCCCTCGTTTCATTGACTTCAGTTCTTTAAAAAACTTTCTGGATATGTTTTTCTGGTGGTTAGTTTCCATATCTTTGATTATATTGCTCATATATTCTCGCTTCTGCTGCCGAACTATTTTTGTAGCCTCTTTACATTCAGGGGAGCTATTAGTATTACGATAGTGTTGAGGCACCACGGGTTAGCAATCATGTTTCAGTTATTTATATTATGCTTCTTAATGTTATACTGTCTCCCTGGTCTAAAGGTTACACGACTTTCTCCGTAATCTCGTATACTCTCGTAAGTAACGTGACGTTACGCGAGAATCGGTAGCGGTTCTCTCCGCGTAGGTAACTTATGGGGTATGTGAGCCGGTCGCTCAGAAAGCAATGGCAAACTACTGAGCGTAATTCTGCCAAGAAATCAACAAGCAGCTGAAAGATGCTAATGTTGACAGCGATCTCCTGTAAAGGATATGCGAAACCCCCCCCCCCTTCCACCCCCGCCCCCCCCCCCCCTAAAAAAAAATTATACTTCTAGGAATTAAGTCGAAGCAGTGGAGATGTGGTTTATAGAAGAAATAAAACACAGTGGATAGATAAAAGAGCAATGAAGATATCTTGCTTGCTTGTGTTCGCTGGCTGTGACCTCCAGCGCGAAGTCCTGTATGTCGGATGAAGACATCCTGTTGTCCAACATCAGTGTGATGTTATACAGGACCTAGGTTTGCGTGAGTATCCGTTGCCCCATGTCTGGCTTATTGGTGTGCAGACGGGTGGTTCCTCGCCGTGCAGGCAGACACTCTCCGACTTCGGAGGAATCGGCGATCCTACTGACTTTAGCCAGGACCCCGAGTGCCTTGGAAACACCTCTGCGTCCCTGAAGATATCTTGAAAGAAGTTAACTCACAAAACGAGCCGTTACTGGAATAAGAAGAAGACAATCCACCTTCTTTGAGCTTGAGTACGTCGTGACAACGGGAAAATTGAGGGGAGGAGAGGCGTGAATGGTGGTATAAAGGGGACGGTGCGGATGGGGGAGGAGGGGGGGGGAGATAAATAGACGATGCAGGGCAGTTTGACATCATGGCTTGATGTAACAAAGTATCAGAAATTATTGGCTGTGGGGAGCGTTTTGTATGGTATTCACTGGCACAGGAACGGAGCATAATGGGGACGACCCGTTGCTGTGAAGTTGGAACTGCGACTAACTAACTAACTAACTAACTACGGGAAAATATTGTGTTGAATTATTTCTTCGGTTGTTTTCGTTAACTGGCCTATTTTGTGTTTGAGTCTTCTACACCTCCAGTGTAGAAGACTTCCTGTTTCAGCATGGCGACGTGTAGGTTACCTCTGGTGATTGTGCTTGGTGCCACGGGGGTTGGCAAATCTAAGCTGGCTATCGAGATTGCAAAGATGTTTAAAGGAGAAGTTATTAGTGCTGACTCAATGCAGGTGGGTTGTTTAGTTACTTATGTTTGCTGTGCACTAAAATTTGCTTGGCAAGCGAAATTGTGTTGACTTGTGCACGTGAACACACTACTACAGTGACAAAGCGAAAGTGGAAGGACTTCTTAGCCAGTGGTAGCCCATACATACTCTTCACTAGTAGTAATAATATTTATATATGCAGAACTTAAATACAAGTTATACTGTAGCTCATAGTAGTTAAAAACACTGGATATTGGATTGGTCAAGAACTAGCAGTCAAGTCACATGTCAATCATCACAGTGGCAAAACGAAAGTTGCAACTTTACAAAGTTTCCCTTTTCATCTTCAGGCTTAGCAAGTTAGACCATTCTTTCTTCTTTTTATTAAAAATTTTAACGTCTATCCTCTTGTGTAGTTGGCCATCATGTCTGCCCACAATCTTCTGTCTCCTGTACTGCAAATCTGATAGTAGTCCATTCCCTTGTGTCAGTCCACTCCACAGCCTTGTTTCATGTACTTCACATCTTATGCCTCTCTCATGTACTACAAGTCTTGCTATAGTCCACGCTGTGTGGAGTTGGTGATCATGTCTGCCCATGCCTGTCTCATGTACAACAGGTCTTGCTATAGTCCACGCTGTGTGGAGTTGGTGATCATGTCTGCCCATGCCTGTCTCATGTACAAGTCTTGCTATAGTTCACGCTGTGTGGAGTTGGTGATCATGTCTGCCCATGCCTCCCTCATGTACTACAATTCTTGCTAGAGTCCACGCTGTGTGGAGTTGGTGATCATGTCTGCCTATGCCTGTCTCATGTACTACAAGTCTTGCTATAGTCCACGCTGTGTGGAGTTGGTGATCATGTCTGCCCATGCCTGTCTCATGTACTACAAGTCTTTCTATTGTCCACGCTGTGTGGAGTTGGTGATCATGTCTGCCCATGCCTGTCTCATGTACTACAAGTCTTTCTATTGTCCACGCTGTGTGGAGTTGGTGATCATGTCTGCCCATGCCTCTCTCATGTACTACAAGTCTTGCTATAGTCCATGGCATGTGGACTTAGTGTTGATGTCTGCCCATGACATTATTTCTCATGTACTGAGCTGTACATCTTCCTATGGTCTATGCCATGTGGATTTTGTGTTTATGCCTGTCCACATGCCTTCTGCCTCATGTACTGCAAGTCTGATCATCCATGCCATGTGGAGTTGGTCATTATGTCTGTCTACAGTCTTCTGTCTAATGTACCACAAATCTTTGTATATTCCGTGCCATGTTGAGTTGGTCATTATGTCTGTCCACAGCATTGTCTGGTGCCCCACACATCTTTGTATATTCTGTGCCATGTTGAGTTGGTCATTATGTCTGTCTACAGCATTATGTCTAGTGTGCCACAAATCTTCCTATATTCTATGCCATGTGGAGTTAGTCATTATGTCTGTCACAGCCTTCTGTCTAGTGTGCTGCAAATCTTCCTATTTTCCATGCTGTGTGGAGTTGGTCATTATGTCTGTCCACAGCCTTCTGTCTCATTTACTGCAAATCTTCCTATTATTCATTCCGCATGGAGACGGTCCCGAATGAAGTTGTTTATTGTCTCTTCCACAGCATTCTGTCTTGTGTATTGCACATCATCTTTAAATCTGCTTTTTATTTCTTATAGTCCATGCCATGTGGAGTATGTCATCACGTCCTCCATAGCCTTCTGTCTTCTGTATTGCAAATTTTATAGCCCATACCATGCGGCAATGGTCATCATGTCTGTCCACGACTTTCTGTCACCTGTACTGTAAATATTCCTGTAACCTATGCCGTGTGGAGTTTGTGTACATGACTGTCTGGCTTATGTACTTGAAATAGTCCTATATTCCATGCCGTGTGGAGTTTGTGTTTGTCTATCCACTATCATCTGTCTTGTGTACTACAGATCTTATAGTCCATGCCAAGTCAAGATGGTTGCTGTGTCAGTCTGCTGTCTTGTCTCATGAACTTCCTACAGTCAATGCTGCCTGGAGTTGGTCATCATATTTATTCACGGCTTTCTGTCACATGTACTGCAAAACTTTGTATATATCATGCCGTGTGGAGTTGATCATCATGTCTGTCCATGACCGTCTGGCTTATGTACTGCAGATCTTCCTGTAATCCATGCCATGTGGAGTTTGTCATCATAACTGTCCACAACTTTCTGTCTCATGTACTAATCATTCACCATGCCAATAAGCATGGGCGGTCATGTTTCGCCATTTCACATGATCACCAGAGTCGTGGATCAGTTCTGTGTTCTTGTTTCGATCATATCACGTAGCCAAGCCATCCAGGTATTTCTTCTCTGCCTTCCCCATGTTCTTTTCCCCTCTTGCCAGTTGTTACCAAGTTCAATTTATTTCTTTTCATAACGTGTTCAAACATTGTGACTATCTTCATCTTATTTCTCTAATCAGTTTACGGTTTTCATTTATTTCTTGTAAGACTTGGTCATTGTTTTTTTCTGTCTGCACATGGTATTCTTTGCATTTTCCTCAGAAACCACATTTTTCAGCTTGTCTGCCTCATGTCCACGCTTCACATCCATTCGAAAAGTACAGGTTCTATGTAGCACTTAATCACTCTTTTTCACATTCAAATGACATCTTTTTATTGGTCAGTATGTTTTCCATCTTGCGCAAGTCTACCTTCACCATGGCGATTCTTGTTCTAATCCCTTCAAGGCATCTCCCATCGCAGGTACTGAAAATCTTATAATCTATGCCGTGTGGAGTTGATCATCATGTCTGTCCACAGCCTTCTCTGCGTTGGTTCCATCTCATTCTGTCTTTTCAGCAACATATCTTTTCCACAGACACATCACCAAGCCCGGATAGGGTTAGGTACGCCCATATGAAGAACGATGGTGACTTGGAGGAGATGGTGTTTTGTTTCAACCTTAGCACGAAAACGGCAGAAATACCCCTAGGATTGGTTGCACAACAACCTTGTCCCACTCCCAAAGCCAGGCAAGGATCACTCAAAACTAAATGGACATAGAATTATCTCCTTGCAAAACACTTTTGGCAAAGTACTCAAGAAGTAAGTAGCATGCAAGCTACAGCACCACTTAGAAAGATGTAAACTGCTCCTCAAAGGGCTTGGGAGTTACCGGCCTGGGAAAGACACCTGGACCAATGCGGCAACATTTGCATTTGATGTCTGTGAGGGCTTCCAGAATAAACAGGAGGCAGTTGCGGTGGCACTTGACCTGGAAGATGTTTACAACAGGGTCAGGTATGATCATTTGATATGCACTCTTTTTGACATGCAGGTCTGCCCTTGGATTGTTAAATGGATTGCAACAGTACTTTATGAGTGTAACATTGGACTTCACATGGATTCCTGGACTTCTGACCTCTGTTCTGTTACACCTGGGCTGCCACAGGGATCTGCCCTGTCCCCAGTGCTCTTTAATGTATACACCAGCAAAGTCACGTCAATTGAGGCACCAGGAATTGGTAGTATCTTGACATTCGTGGATATGCTGGTGTACAGATGAGGTAGAGAAAGGAAAGAATGGCTGAAGACTTACAGTCGGCACCAAACAGGGTGGCAGAGTGGTGCATGGACTCTGGGGCCGTAATAAATCCAGAAAAAGGCATCGTTTGTGTTGTATTCCCTAGATAACTGAATCGTGAAGACGGATGTCCCCTGTTTACATTGAATGGATATCCTCTCTGTACATAGAGTAAATTGAAGTACTTTGGAATCACCTATGACAGATGTATGTGTTTTAATGATCATATGGAGGCTTTGGTGCTGAAGGCTGGAAAGGGACTTAATGCATTGAGGGCAATGGCAGCAACAGGGGTGGCGCAGAGGATGTTTTAATAATTTCTGTCATAGGGTATGGTCTGGGGCTGCTGACAGTATCAAAGAACCAGCTTGAAAGGTTGGAGCGCATATGGAATGGCAGCCATGTGGATGATCCTGAGGTGCACAAAGGACTCACCAATTGTAAGCATGAGGCATATCCTTGCACTACCAACAATTGCATACAGACACAGGGCCCTTCAAGCCAAATGGTACCCGAGAGTCGCTGCTGGCAGGGATCACACCCTGCATGATGTCATGGATGTAGTAAAGGGTCATAAACTGAGGAAGCAGGTACTGGATGGCACAGGTAGAAATATCTATCAGCCAGGTGTGTGACATAGGCAACATTAATCGTGAAAAAGATGGGTAAAAGTACCGGAAGACATGTCGGACTGGCACATTGTAATATTAACTCTGGGTAACGAGTGCAGAGAGTGGGCAGCAGGCTGCATAGAATTTGAGGTGGAATGACTGATCAAGGGCAACACACATCAATGTGAATAGTGAGTGGCTGGGGTTTCATTGCGAAGGTTAATGGACGATGCTCGAAAAAGGAGAGTCTGGCATATGAGACTAAGACCTCCAGCATAAGAATGGAGGGGGAAGCAGTAACAGCAGCCTTCCAATCGTTTGAGGTGACAGCTGCCACACATGTTGCATTCATTACGGACTCACTGAGTATGCTTAGTAAGGTGGAGAAAGGAATGTTTCATGTGGAATGGCTTGCCTCACTTCATAGGTACAAAATTGTGAGAATTGTATGGATTTTCTGCCCTGGTAATGCAGGTGTGCTGGGAAATGAACAGGCTGATAGGCTGGCAGGAAATGCACCCCTAGGTGGTAGATTACCTATGGACAAGGGAAAGGTGGTCTAGTGTTTGTGGGACCAGGTGGAGAAAATGTGGAACAGACTGAGAACCTGTATTTGCAGAGGATGATATGGTGGAGGATCAGCAGGGGCTCTGGACGAATATCAAAGCTGAGAGGGAAGACTCAGGAATATCCTGAGTGTAGTGATGTCAGTTTTTAGCTCATAACTCATAACATAACTCTGTTTCATGTACCTCACATCTTTTTAGGGATCTGCGTGGTTAAGTGGTAGGGTGACCAGCATTACACTCTGAAGATTGTGGGTTCATTTCTGGATTCCGTCATTCAGTTTGAATGTCTTTATATCGGAAACTTGTCAGGATCACCACTGGAGCTACAGAGTTCATGCTTTGAGCGATGCTTTCTGCAGCCCACCCAATGGAAAGTGCCATATGGGATCAAACCTGGTGCAATAATGCTGATGCTCTTGCCTTTAAACCCAGTTTTTCTTAAAGTCCTTCCATGTGGAGTCATCATGTCTGTCCATGAAATTCTGGCTTATGTACTGCAGAACTTCATCATGTCTGTTCATGACCTTCTGGCTTTTGTACTGTAGATTTTCTTGTAGTCAGTGCCATGTCATGTGGCGTTGGTCATCATGTCTGTCCATGACCTTCTGGCTTATGTACTGCAGATCTTCCTAAAGTCCATGCCATGTGGAGTTGATCATCATGTCTGTCCATGACCTTCTGGCTTATATTCTGCAGATCTTCCTATAGTCCATGCCATGTGGAGTTGATCATCATGTCTGTCCATGACCTTCTGGCTTATATTCTGCAGATCTTCCTATAGTCCATGCCATGTGGAGTTGATCATCATGTCTGTCATTGACCTTCTGGCTTATGTACTGCAGATCTTCCCATAGTCCATGCCATGTGGAGTTGATCATCATGTCTGTCATTGACCTTCTGGCTTATGTACTACAGATCTTCCTATAGTCCATGCCATGTGGAGTTGATCATCATGTCTGTCATTGACCTTCTGGCTTATAGAAGCTCAAAAGCTAAAATTCTCTTGTTTCGATATTTCCATGATAAAATTTGACAAGGAGTGAAGTTTCATTGAAGAAGGTGCAGAGCTCAATTTCCTCATTAAAACTATGATGAGGGGGATTCTGTTCTCTATCAAAAGTGCTCATGAAACATTTTGTCACGCTTATGTGGCAGAATTGTTAAAGAAATCAGCACTGCTTTTGCTGTGACCACAAGCAGTATAGCATGCTAAGTCCTTCCCTATGGAGGTTTGCATTTCAAAGTGTTCATTTTTGTACCAGGACATGCAGGCAAAGCAGACAATGAAAGAATGCATAAGGTGACAGGCATTGATTGAATCATCATCATTTGTCATCATCAAGTGCCTTGCTGGCTAACATGGGTGATCATGCTTCTTCACAAAGCTCTATCTCAGATGACATGGATCTCTTACTATGTTGTCTCCCTTCCGTGCCATGTCACTAGACTGTCAATAATTTTCTCTCGGTGTCTTCCTCTATCTCTTTCCATAAATCTTTCTGGCTGTCACTACATGTCCCAGTTTTTGTCCTCTCATAATGTGGCCAAAGCATGACGTTTGCCTCTTTCTGACATTTGTAGTAAGTTCTCTTTGCGATTTAGCCTTCTTCAGAATATCCAGATTGCTAATTTTGGCTGGCCAAGGACATTTTAACATTCTTCTATAAAACCACATCTCAAAGGCTTCTAGGAATTTTTTCATCTGCTAACTAATTGTCCAGGATTTTGCAGCCACCAGTTTTATGTTAAACATTCAGAAGAGTGGATGCTCACAAATTAACATCAAGCATGATGTACAACTGAAAAAGTACTGTTTTTTATGTGAAAGGAATTGATATTGGTATTCACCTTTGGTTAGGCATTTCAATAAAAATGAGTTTGTCTTGTTATTTTCTTTGCCAATCTCTTCATCTGTCTGGTCTTTTTATTGACCCTCCATGGGAATTCTATCAATGATTACTATGAATAACATCACAAATGCCTCTCACAAGTTTCTCTGTAGTTTCAGCATAATCACGTCTGTAATTATAGTCTTTTCTTCATGACGATGCAATTTTAATTTCTGTTGTTTAGTCTTGCTTTTCACTTGCAGGTGTCACACTGTCTTTCACTTCTTGAAATTCATTTTCATTTTTGGCTGTAAACACCGTGTCGTCACATTTTCATTTCTGGCTGTAAACACCGTGTCGTCACATTTTCATTTCTGGCTGTAAACACCGTGTCGTCACATTGTCATTTCTGGCTGTAAACACTGTGTCGTCACATTGTCATTTCTGGCTGTAAACACTGTGTCGTCACATTGTCATTTCTGGCTGTAAACACCGTGTCGTCACATTTTCATTTCTGGCTGTAAACACTGTGTCGTCACATTGTCATTTCTGGCTGTAAACACCGTGTCGTCACGATGAAATTTTGTTGGCCACCTTTCAAGCCTTGTTGAAAGTTTTTAAGCATGTTATACCCATTGTTGCATGTGTCATCTAAACATATAAATGGCAACTAAAATATATACAGCAAAATGTCAACTAAAATATATACAGCAAGATGCCAACTAAACATATAAACAGCAAGATGTCACCTAAACATATAAACAGCAAGATGTCACCTAAACATATAAACAGCAAGATGTCAACTACACATAAACAGCAATATGTCAACTAAAACAGCAAGATGCCACCTAAACATATAAACAGCAAGATGTCAACTAAATATATAAACAGCAAGATGTCAACTAAACCTATAAACAGCAAGATGCCACCTAAACCTATAAACAGCAAGATGTCAACTAAACATATAAACAGCAAGATGTCAACTAAACATATAAACAGCAAGATGTCAGCTAAACCTACAAACAACAAGATGTCAACTAAACCTATAAACAGCAAGATGCCAACTAAACATATAAACAGCAAGATGCCAACTAAACATATAAACAGCAAGATGTCAACTAAACATAAACAGCAAGATGCCAACTAAACATATAAACAGCAAGATGCCAACTAAACATATAAACAGCAAGATGTCAACTAAACATATAAACAGCAAGATGTCAACTAAACTATAAACAGCAAGATGTCAACTAAACTATAAACAGCAAGATGTCAACTAAACCTATAAACAGCAAGATGTCAACTAAACATGTAAACAGCAAGATGTCACCTAAACCTCTAAACAGCAAGATGTCAACTAAACATATAAACAGCAAGATGTCAACTAAACATATAAACAGCAAGATGTCAACTAAACATAAACAGCAAGATGCCAACTAAACCTATAAACAGCAAGATGTCAACTAAACATATAAACAGCAAGATGCCACCTAAACATATAAACAGCAAGATGCCAACTAAACATGTAAACAGCAAGATGCCAACTAAACCTATAAACAGCAAGATGCCAACTAAACCTATAAACAGCAAGATGCCAACTAAACATATAAACAGCAAGATGCCAACTAAACATATAAACAGCGAGATACCAACTAAACATATAAACAGCAAGATGCCACCTAAACATATAAACAGCAAGATGCCACCTAAACATATAAACAGCAAGATACCAACTAAACATATAAACAGCAAGATGCCAACTAAACCTATAAACAGCAAGATGTCAACTAAACATATAAACAGCAAGATGTCAACTAAACATATAAACAGCAAGATGCCAACTAAACATGTAAACAGCAAGATGCCAACTAAACCTATAAACAGCAAGATGCCAACTAAACCTATAAACAGCAAGATGCCAACTAAACATATAAACAGCAAGATGCCAACTAAACATATAAACATCGAGATACCAACTAAACATATAAACAGCAAGATGCCACCTAAACATATAAACAGCAAGATGCCACCTAAACATATAAACAGCAAGATACCAACTAAACATATAAACAGCAAGATGCCACCTAAACATATAAACAGCAAGATGCCAACTAAACATATAAACAGCAAGATGTCAACTAAACATATAAACAGCAAGATGCTGCCTAAACCTGTAAACAGCAAGATGTCAACTAAACCTATAAACAGCAAGATGTCAACTAAACATATAAACAGCAAGATGTCAACTAAACATATAAACAGCAAGATGTCAACTAAACATATAAACAGCAAGATGTCAACTAAACCTATAAACAGCAAGATGGTCATGATTTTCTAATATGTCTTATTTATTTTATGATTGTTGCAGATTTACAAGGGCTTGGATATTATTTCAAATAAAGTATCGCCGGAGGAGCAGCAAGAATGTCCACATCATTTGATTAGCTATCTTGAGGCAGACCACCCACACTATAACATTGTGGACTTCAGGGATGCTGCTCTGCCGATTGTATCCTTGCCTGTTTGGGAGTTCCATCTCACTAGTACAGCTGTTTCTGGTTCATTTAACAGGTTAGGAATCAGAGCATGGTTAAAAACTAGAAACTCGTGGATTGTGAGTCTTTTTTTTTTTACGGCTCGCAGATGAATTTGGCCTCTGAAAAATGTACACATCCCAAAACAAATTCAGAATGCACACAAAAGCTGAATATTTTATGCATCATCATTAGGCTAGCTATTTGTAGATGAAGGCACCCTTCACAAGCCACTGAAAGGATTCTCAAACTTCTGGCCAGCTGTCCTATGCCCTGCCTCATGGATTGATGCCCTGGCTTTATATATATATATATCAAGGAAAATAGCAGGAACATGTATTCCAGTGTAGTAATTGGAAGCTGGCTCTGTGGTGAAGGGGTTGTGGATGCAGTTCGTAATCTCGTATACAAGCGGTCCAAACACAGCTACGGGCGGTTTGGCAGCAGACTGCCTTGTGTTGGTTTTTTTACGAAAAGGTATGAGTGCCGGTCGTTCAGAAAGCAGTGGTAAACTACTGAATGTAAACTTGCCAAGAGATCACAACAGCAAAAAATGCGGGTGTTGAATGCGATGTCCTGTAAAGGATATGCAACTAACTGGAAAGTTCTTACAAACACATATCGAACCATTTGGACTGATCAAGAATAGTCATGGGAAAGTTCTTACCTGCAAATATTCACCAAGTGGACTGATCAAGTGTAGTAATGGGAAAGTTCTTACCTGCAAATATTCAACCAAGTGGACTGATCAAGTGTAGTAATCAGAAAGTTCTTACCTGCAAATATTCAACCAAGTGGACTGATCAAGTGTAGTAATCAGAAAGTTCTTATCAATATATATAGAACTAGTTGACTTATCAGATCACATGGATGATCACATCTATGACTCAGAAGATACATGCACACAGGGGTAAAAAAATCCAGGTTCCCATGGGGCCTAGGAATTTCAACCTGCCACCTTAATCATTTTTGTAATAAAAAAAATATGCTGGCTCCTGTAAAAAAAAGGGGCTGGCTCCTGAATTATGTTCAGTTTTATCTACCTCTGAATGCACATGAGACATGAACAAATGTTAGAATAGATGCCAGTCTCAGGGGAAAAGGCTTCTGATGTCTTACACGCGGAAATGCACTGAATGGAATCAACTTGAACTTAGTGAAAGAGGGTCACTTCTACAAGTGGAGGAGACCAGAAGAACCCATCAAAAGAAATGCCTGGCTATGTGGCTGGAGGCTTCCTGAATCTTGAAATGGAAGGTATAGAGGAGGCTTGGGAGCAGACATGTTCGCAGGCTTGGGACAAACACCAAACCTCACAAGGACAACGCAAACGACCGAACTTCTCGCACGGTGGGGGAAAAATGCCCAGAGTCATAACCCTGGTGGGGACACCCCCCACCCCACCCCACCCCATCGAGTGTCAAGGAGGTACAAGGGCCGAAACATTCGGGGAAGGGGTCTTCTGTAGTGCTTGTCCCATGGCGGAGCTTTTATCACTGATTGAAATGCAAACAGGAATGATGGTATACAACATAGTGTTTGCTTGTCTTAATGACAAAGTTTTCAACCTGCCTGCCTCGAGCTGTGACAGTTGTGAATTTGATTTTGGATTGTCATTTGGTTCAGGAGTTCAAATTATTATTCCTCACCTCAGAACAGGGTATAAACGATTACACAACCACATGTTTACAGAATTTGAGAATGGCAAATTAGCCATGTGCACATGTGGATTAGCTCCGTGGACAGCAGATCAAATACTCCAAGACTGCCCTGAATGTGACATATCAAGGCCAGCATTCTCATCTGGAATATCAAAAGTGAAAGCTAAATACTACAGACCATTGACTGAAATAAATAAAAAAAGACAGTGATATTTTTACAAGAGACAACATTGCAGATGTACACAATCTGTTTCAAGCAAATGAAAGAAGTCATCTCTGGTCATCTGTGTATTGATTTGTCTTGGAATGGTCAGTTGTGACTGCATCTGAACCAACAAGGATTGGCAAACAAGTCATGTGCACATGTGGATTGACTCCCCAGGCAGCTGATCACATACTCAAAGACTGACCCAAATATGGCTTATCACGGCACACATTTTTGAATTGGAGAAACAATAATGGAGGAAAAATTGTACAGGTGACTGAATGAAAAAGGACTGCAGTTTATTAAAGAAACAACACTGCAAATATAAACAATTTATTTAAAGCTAACACCCGGGAAAGTTAACCCGGTCAACAAATGCCCACAGAAGTCAGATGTGTCGCGACTCTGCTGTAAATAGGCACAATGCAGTCACTTCTGAAAAAAACTCCGGATGAACACAGAAGAAGAATAAGATTTCAAGCTAACAAAAGAAGAAGAAAAAATTGAACCAGCTCGCTTAAAATTACTATCACTAATCGTGATCTGAAATTTACCCCTAAAAAGCAGATCTTTGAGCAGATACACTAAGACATGAGTAGTTGTATGCCATTAATGAACACACCCACATGTGACTAGCTAGACGTGGACTAGACATTGTTTTGTGTCGTTAACAAATCTAGTTAAATTTCGGCAAGCAGCAGTACTGCTGTTGGGATGTATGTGACTTTTAGGCATTCTTATATAATAGGTAACAGCATAATGAAGCAAGGCTGGCCACTTTCCATTCACTCTTTGCTTGCCCAAGAGACGTATGGCCCAGTTCAACTATCGGTTGTACCGAATTGGTTGTATTTAGTGCCCTTATGTTGTATCTCGTTCTTCTTTCCTACAAGGAGTTGCTTATATCTGCTTCCTTGAAGATAACTCTGTATTCCCTTCCCAAACAATAAAGCAATCTAGCACCCATTTTATGAGACTGGGCTAAGACCCTGAGCTGGTTAGAGACCCAGAGCTGGTTAGAGACCCAGAGCTGCTCAGAAAGACAGTCCTGCCACTGCCAGGTGTTGAACCCGAGCCATGTCATGACAAACACATGCTCTATTATGTTACCATGCGACTGTGGCAGTAACTGACCTTAACAGAACGCCTAGATTGATGATTTGCTTTCCAAAAGGATTTTACCTATTGTTGTCGGTGGAACTAATTATTACATTGAAAGTGTTCTGTGGAATTTCTTACTTGATAAGAAGGTAAGGACTTGTTTGTGCATGTTTTGTGCATTGTATTGTTATGTTTATCTTTTCACAACTGTTATGTGGAATTTCTTGTGGTGTTTGAAATTGGGAGTGTGTTAGCTCAGTGACTAGCACACTTGCCTGCCGGCCTAGTGGTCATGTGTTCAAATCTCCTTCAAGGTGGGCTCTTAAATTCTTTGTGAGAGTTAAAGGCGGCCGATGTGATATTAACATCATACATTGAGTACCAATAGTTATATACAAATATTGGGCCACCACCATATACCCTGTGAGACTCGTGGCATGTAGACGGATCCTTAAACTTAACATGCATGAATTTAAAATCCTATACAGGAAGCACAGCAGGGGTTAAAGTAATGCCAGTTGCTAGGGATTATCATATTATAAAATAACTAACATGATGTCATCAGTATTGGCATCATAGATTGAGTTGCTTGCACTGTTTTGTCAAGCCTGTGACTCAGTACATCCGACTTCGACAAGCATTTTTCGGGTGTGCTCTCTCTAGCCTTTGACTGTCCCCAGTCTACCTACAAGGCAGCAGGTGTGTGTGTCTCTCTTCGACGGTTCTTATCCCTTGAACCTGTCCGACATGGGATACCCTACCAATAGCTGCGCTACCATCAGCATAGCTCTTGGGGTTATTGGAACTCTCAAACCCTCTACCTCGGTATGGTGGAGGCACGCTCAGAGGGGATCGGTATTGTAGTAGTTTGTTCACTGGGTTTCAATAAAGTGTTATGGGGTTTGCCACAAAGCTTTATTCCTACAACTTGTGATGTATAAAGTTTGTCTAACATCTCTTCACCCATGGGTTCTTGGAATAAAGAAGAGGTATCCATGATTCTGACATCAGGCCATCAATGTTATTAGTTATACCAACTGATACATATGTTAGCTTGTGAAACACAGTTTAACTGGGAGTCTTCATTGCAAAGTTGTTATACCCTCCTGTCTTGTGCTCTGGAGGTAGTGGGTTTGATTGTTGGCTATACCATTCCATTCATGAGTGCACTTACGGAGACTCCTGGGAGTCGACACTGGAGTTGTGGAGTTCTTCTTTGTGTGACGCTTTCGGCAGGCCACCCTACGGAAAGAGACTGTATCATGTGGGATAAAGCCTGGGGCAGTAAATTTGACACTCTTGCCTACTGCTTTTTAAACTTCCTGTCGTACACTCGCATTCCATGATCTGGGCTGATTCTGATTAAAAATAAACCTGATAGCATCTCTTTCTGCACTATAAATTCTTTGATATGCGGTTAAAGGTTAGCTAGTTGGATATCCTTTACAGGGCGTTGCAGTCAACCCCAGCATTGTTTCAAAGTTTACGCTTAATAGTTTGCCATTGTCTACTGAATGACAGACACCCATACCATTGTATGAAAACCAATGCAAGGCAGTCTGCTGCCAAATTACCCGCAGCTGTTTTGTTATGCAGTGTGCGGAATTACGAATTTCATTCGTAAACCCTTTGCTATGGATGATGGTTGATTTAAGGTGCACTTGTACAAATATGTGCCCATTCTATAAATTCAGTATACGAATACCGGGTTCATCATCAATGATGTCTACACATTCTGTACCCATGTTGCAACCCACAACCCTTCTGATTCATATCTACTTTCTGAACTCCTCTTTCACTTTCACTGATCCACTCCCATCATAAATTCTTTCATTTGCAGCAGTAGCAATAATAATAAGTGAGCCAGTGGCACATTTTTGCAAACATTTACCATTCACACTCTGCACACAATACTGATGACCACAGTGATTTTATTCACAAGCTTGTGGAGCTTAGGTTCATTGTCCAGATGTTTTCAAATGATATTCCTCGAAGATGTTCAGACAATTCTTGTTTTGTTAGATTTATGCTGATTCACAATTTCTGGCCAACCATAAGGTCATTAATTTGATGATTGCAATAAGCAGTTTCAGAAATAAAAATGATTATAAAGATACAGATTTCAAGAGAGTATACGAGCAGTCATGCTGGCAAAATATTTGGAGTAGGTTGACCAGTTTAAATAAGCATGGAGCAGTAATAAACAAACTGGTAGGGAAGTGTCAGGAAGGAGCTGGTACTCAGAGTATTTACTGGAAGTCTTTATTATGACTACCAAGATTTATCAGTTACAAAGGAAATAAGCTGCCTCACATATGCATCAGTCTTAACATATTGATGTTAATCATATGAAGCGAACATCATCCAAAAAGAAAATATTGCATACATACTTCAGAAATAGTGGTAGGGAAGAACAAGGTTTACAAATAGCCAATGCATTCAAGTTGAAATAAACAAGTGGAGCAGTCTCATTTGAAATTGTATAGTGGTTGCCATGTTTGGAAACTGGAAGGATTTTATGATTATCAAACAATCTGAATAGCACATCTCTGAAACAAGTTAAGGAATTCAAATATCTTGATAGTATGATAGCAGCGGCCGACCTCCCTGGCTTAGAGAGTAACAACTTTCACTGTATATCCATGTGAGGAACACAACTGCACGAGATTTGGTAGTGGGTTGCGCCGCGTTGGTTACTTAAGGGGTATGTGTTTTTTTTTTTTTCGCTCGCTCGCTTTGAACTCAAGCGTAGTCCATAAACACTATTTTTATAGTAGTGATGAACTGAATTTTGTGTGTGGGTTTGCTTTCCCTATTAACAGTGTCCCTCGCCATCATGCGAACCCATTCGACTTCAGAGGTACTTGTAATTTACGTCCCAAAGCCACAGACGACAGGTCAGCATTTTAGTCCAGCTCCCTGGTGTAGGGGATGAACCGCTATAACCTCGGCTTCAGCACACCGAATGTTTAAGAACACTGTTCTTATCTATTCGGCCATGCAGACCTCTTAAGTTGACTGCAATGTCATGTAAAGGATATGCAAAAAAAAAAAATTATAACAGAAGATGGCAGAATAGGCAACAAATTGATATCAGATGTCAAAAAAGCAAGTGCGCTGTTTATATGTCCACTATCGCCCATACCGAAACATCCAAATATACATATATCCACAAAAAGACAGATAATAGACAGTATTTTCAAACAAAACCTATGCAACCATTGTCAAACTTGGACATCCAAATTATACTTTTGCACAATCAACACCTGCACGTTAAGATGCATGAGGAGAGCTGCCAGCTTATTTATCCCAGGCAGAATAAGAAGTAATGTTATCAGACGGACAGTGGGATCAACACCTTGTGCAACATATATTGAAAGGCAGAAGATCAAATGGTTTGGCCAACTCGTTAGAACGCAAACCCCCAACTACCAGCACTGGCTCTGTATCAGAGAACATCAACGAGAGCGAGCGGAAGCCCGAGAGGAAAATGGATTAACGAAATCAAAGACAACGAATAATCACACGGAATGACACTATCCAGTGCCACCCATCGGGCCCTGGTGCGCCAATTATCACTCCCCACCAGAATGCTAAATAGCAAAAGTGGAAGACTATAATGATCAAACAAGGTACCATCCACAAAACCTACAGCTAGGTACCCCACATGGTGTATTCTCTAATACACGAAATAACTACTATGGTGAGAATGAAATGAGGAACAATACTGATGACCACCCAGTTGACAAAGCTGTGACCAAGTACAGTATTATTCAGACCTCATCACACCGTCATGTCACAATGAAATTGCAGTTGTTTTTGCATATTACTACCAGAACTCAAAACAAAGTAAGCAACCTGCATGCAATGTTTATCAATAGAACATTGACAATATGACACTGACAAGTTCTGTTAAAGGTTGCACTATGATAAACCTTGTATTTATACTGATATGATGACAGGCAGGCATTTCTGGGTCATGTTATTGATTTTCTGGACATACAATGTTTATGCAGCCTTAAATGATAGTTTATTGATAACATGGCAGTCATATGGTGAGTGACTGGTAGTTTATAGAAAGCAGTGCTTAAATCACGATTCAGACCTGTCTCAGACATTAAGTGTTAAGATCGGAATTAGTACAGAACTTCTGCAGTTTCCTTTGTTAAGCAGTCTAACCGTAGAGATGAGAGATCTCCATGAATCTACTAGTGTCCGCAGCAGATCATCGGGTATTTCTGTTAATTCACCCCAAACGAGAAAGCATCTTTTACAGGGGCTGATTTGCATAGGTCCAGCAATCACCTCCGGTTAAGTGTTCGGTGGACTGCTGGACTAATCGATGGATGTTCTGTTAGTTTTTGTTCCCGTAGGGCCCTCACTGTCGTCAGAGTACTCCGATGATAGTGAGGGCCCTAGGGGCCCAAATACTAACAAAACATCAATCGATCAGTCCATTGAACACTTAACTGGAAGTGATTGCTAGACCGATGCAAATGAGGCCCTGTAAGGGATGCTTTTTTTTTGGATTTTGTTTGGGGTGAATTAACAGAAAAGTAACGATCATCGCAGGTCCGCACAAAGCCAGGGCACTTGCAGCGTGTGTGTTCTGGGACAGGTGTGTGTGATTGATTCGTTGATGGTGTTTGTGTATCATTTTGACAAATGCGCTAGTCAGTTTGTGGATTTTACAAGTCAACCTAGGCTCAGAGGTCAGCCATAATTGTAATGGTGGAGTGGCCTCTAGATGCAGAGATTATCCTTCGTAAATATCAGAATAAGCAACCGTGGCCAAACACAGGTGGTGTTTATTGTTAGTTGTGCGGGGTAACTCCCTTTGTTTTTCCTCTGTCGTTGATTTCCCTTTGGAGTATAGAACCTCAACTATCTGACGTCATGTCGTTCTCTCTGTTACTGTCTCCTGCAGCTCCCTCCGTGCCCCTCCCCCTTGATTCTCTTCTGTGGGGAGGGAGGGGGGTGTTTAAAACAAAAGTTAGCTGCATATCCTCTACTGGACGTCACAGTCAACCTCAGCATTTTTTCTCTGATTTCTTGGCAAGTTTACGTTCAGTAGTTTGCCATTGTTTTCTGAACGACCCACACACATACCATTGTATAAAAACCAACGCAAGGTGGTCTGCTGCCAAATCACCCGGTGCTGTGTTTCGAACACGTTATGCGATATGACAGATTGTGTCGGTAACCCCTTGGCCGTAGAGCCGGTGTGTGATAGGTCTCCCTCGATGACCCAGTGGGTTACAACCCGGCTTCTAGCTACACTATCATCATGTTGTCCCAACATGTGTCCCACTTGATCTCTTGTTTCACAGCTATTGTTAGTTTATACTGTTAGCTCCACATTGTTATCTCCTCAGGCACCATATATGGATGTATTCTGGGTGCGGTTATGTCCATTCGATTACATCAGCCTACCGGTGTTATTGAAGATATATTTAAGTGCACTTTCCTGAGCTCCACGCTGTTATCTTTTCAAGTGCCATATAGGATGTATCCTAGGTGCAGTGACGTCGATCAATCAACCTATGTGTTATTGAAGAGATACTTCTGTACACTTTCCTGAGCAGTGTTGTGTCTGATATAATCATTGCCCCCTCTGCTGTGTGTCCACCGTGACGAGGTAGAGGGGCTTGTGCGTCCCAATGACCCCAAGAGCTATGCCGACAGTAGCACAGCTACTGGTAGGGCCACCCATGTCGGACAGGTCAAGGGAGAGGGACCAGACGAAGAGACACACAAACCTGCTGCCTTGTAGGTAGACTGGGGACAGTCAAAGGCTAGGGAAAGCATCCCGAATAAATGCTTGTCGAAATCGGATGTACTGAGCCACAGGCTTGACAAAGCAGTGCAACGTAAAACCTGCTGCCTTGTAGGTAGACTGGGGACAGTCAAAGGCTAGGGAAAGCATCCCGAATAAATGCTTGTCGAAATCGGATGTACTGAGCCACAGGCTTGACAAAGCAGTGCAACGTAAAACCTGCTGCCTTGTAGGTAGACTGGGGACAGTCAAAGGCTAGGGAAAGCATCCCGAATAAATGCTTGTCGAAATCGGATGTACTGAGCCACAGGCTTGACAAAGCAGTGCAACGTAACTTAATTCATGATGTCACAAATCAAAATTAATCGTTATGGTGCTAATCCCGTGAAGTCCCATCAGGCGGCGATAGTGCCGGGCCCCCTGCCTCGAGGGGGTCCACCCATGACTACTGGTGGTCACCTTCCCCTGTGCTGTGGAGTCAAGGCACAGAGGAGTAGGTTAAGAGCTATTGACCAAATACCCCGGACACTCAACATACTACAGTGGAATGCCGAAGGAGTCTACAAGAAGAAAGACTCCCTAACACAGCGTCTTCATAAAGATAGAATAGATGTGGCATGCATTCAAGAGACACACCTCAACGCCAATCACAAATTCTCAGTCAGAGGATATCAGGCCACACGTTTCGACCGTGAAGGACACAAAGGAGGAGTTCTAATACTTACACGAAATACAATACCTTGCAGCGAAGTATCTGTGATCTCTGACAACCAAACGGAAATTATAGGTGTTGATATAATGATAAAGGACGTGAAAATAAGAATCTACAATCTGTATAGCCCAGCAGATAAGGACCTTACACTCTCAAACATGAAAATAACTGACACAAACTGCATTATTGTCGGAGACTTTAATAGCCGTTCAGAAAGATGGGGATACCCAGATACTGACAAAAGAGGAGAAGAATTGGAGGACTGGGAAATAGACTCAAATCTCCATCTACTCAACAAAGCGGATGACACACCGAGCTTCTACTCCAGAAGATGGCTTACCACTTCTACTCCAGACTTAGCTTTCTGCACAGGAGACATCCTCCACAAAATTGATCGCCATGTGCTGGACCAATTAGCAGGTAGTGACCACAGACCAATCAAGCTTGTAATGAATATGGAGTATGTTCCACAGGAGCAAAAGCCCTTGCCCCGCTGGAATTACAAACGAGCAGATTGGGACAGATTTGCCATACTAACAGACAAATATTGTGAAAACATAAATACACGATATGGCAACATAAAGCAAATGGTGGAAAGTCTAAACAGAGCGATAATACAGGCAGCCACGGAGTCCATTCCAAGAGGAGCGAGGAAAAATTACAAACCATACTGGACTGAAGAACTACAAAGTTTGGAGGACAAAGTTGAAGATGCCAGGAAGACAGCAGAGAGAGAACAAACAATTGAAGCGAACATCTCTCTCAAAGCCATCTCAGCAAAATATAAAAGAACAGTAAATCAAACAACAAGAGATTGTTGGAGGGAAAAAACAGAAAACCTGAATTTTGACAGGGATGGAAACAAACTATGGAAACTAGTGAAAGCCATGAACAATGAAGGACCTAGCAACAAACAAATAACAATTAAACAAGGAAATGCCTTGCTTACAGGAAAAAAGGCTGCAAATGCACTAATGGAACACTATGCAAATGCAAACCACATTGATATTACAACCGAACAGAAGAAAGCAATCAAAGATAAACAGATACATCATACAAATACAGAGACAGCAGCAGAATATATGATGGCAAATCTAACAATGGAAGAAATGGAACAGGCAATGAATACCCTAAAAAAGAAGAAATCACCAGGAAAGGATGGAATCACAAATGAAATGCTAATAGGACTAGGCACTAAGGCAAAAAAGAAACTACTAGCAGTCCTAAATTACAGCTGGAAGAGGGGAATAGTCCCACAGGCATGGAAAGAAGCTATACTAATACCAATCCCAAAGAAAGGAAAAGACCTGGAAGAACCAAATGGCTATCGACCTATCAGTCTACTTAGCTGTGTAGGAAAATTAATGGAACGCATTATCAATGGCAGGCTAACATGGCATCTGGAAGAAAACAAACTCTTAACACCACACCAAGCAGGATTCAGAAAGTACAGATCCACTGAAGATCAAATAACCTATATAGCTCAGGAAATAGAGGATGCCTTCCAAGAGAAAAAGCACACACTAGCAGTCTGGATAGATTTAGAAAAAGTATTTGATAAAGTATGGAAGGAAGGACTGAAAGTAAAACTGCAAAACATGCATGTTTGTGGAAAAATGTATAAATGGATCAGCCACTACCTTGAGAACAGAACTGCCAGGACAAAAGTACAAGGACAAACCAGCAAAATGATGCTGTTGGAGCAAGGTGTCCCCCAAGGAGGAGTTCTTTCACCAACATTATTCCTAGCATATATAAACGACATCACAGAAAATTTTCCAGCCAGAGTACACACATCATCCTTTGCAGATGACCTAGCCATATGGACATCTGAAGAATATATTAGTACAGCTAACAGCAGAATACAGCAAGCCTTATTAGCACTAGAGGACTGGTCAAAATCATGGCTAGTGAAGATAAGTGAGGAGAAAACAACATGCACAGTGTTCTCCCTCTCAAATAAAACTCAACAACCTAAGCTGGTATTGAATGGAAAAATATTGCGCCATGAAGAAAATCCAAACTATCTCGGAGTCACCTTTGATCGTCGCCTGACATGGAAAACACAGGTTGAGAAAAATCGAACAAGAGCAAGGCAAAGAATGGCAATCATGAAAAAGCTTGCTGGTACAACGTGGGGAGCAGATGAGAAAGTTCTCAAGAAGTTATATACTGGACGGGTGAGGCCAGTACTGGAATATGGCATTGCAGCTTGGGCAACAGCAGCTAAGTCAAACTTTAACAAAATAAGTAGAGTCCAAAATCAAGGAATGCGAATCATAACTGGAAGCCTGAAGACAACGCCTATTAATGAACTTGAAAAGATCACTTGTTTACAACCAATGCAGGATAGAAGAGATAGCAGAGCCCAGCAACAAGCAGAAAAATTTAGAAGATTGACAGACCACCCTATGTATAAAAGGTTTAGTGGTTTTGGAAAGGGACGACTGAAGCGTAGCAACTTTGTAGAAACTGCAAAACGAAAAATTAGGGCAGATCCCATACTTAACATATCAACAGTCAAACCTATTTACAATGCAGACAAGTTCCCAGCTTGGAGACAGCAGCAACTGCCTGAGATGATAGAAAACATTCCTGGTATTGAGAAAAAGAACACTCAGCATGAAACCGAAAGAAGAGAAATAACCCTAAACTACATAAAAGAACATTACCCAAGCAGCAATTGGACCCATGCATATACAGATGGATCAGCCAAAAATTCAATAGAGAATGGAGGAGGAGGAATTCTCCTAAATTTAAAAAAATGGAGTGAAAAAAACACATTCAGTGGCAACTGGAAAGTTTTCAAGTAACTTCAAAGCGGAGGTAGAGGCTCTGAAAACTGCAGCAGAAATGCTCTTGATGGAGGAAAATAAAGAGAAGCAAATAGCTATCTTCACAGATGCAAAGTCAGCTGTCTCAATACTGAAGAGCAATAACAGCACAGAAATAGCTGACCTAAGAGCAGCACTCCATGGTCTATGCCAGAAATCCAAAAAAGTTGTAATACAGTGGATCCCATCACATTGCAGTATACCTGGAAATGAAGAGGCTGACAGACTGGCAAAAGAGGGCGGACGACTACCACAGCCTGACATAGACATAACCTATAACGAGGCAAAGAGGTTGATAAAAGGCACCTATAGAACCAAATGGGAATCAGAGCATCCAGGCCACCAGAAGGATGATGCATATTACAAACTCGACAGAAGAGAGCAAGTAGCAATCTTCAGACTCCGCACAGGACATAACAGGCTGAAATACCACTTGTTCAATAAACTAAAGATAGGAGATACCGATGAATGTAATTGTCGAACTGGAAAAATGACAGCAAAACATTTGCTTCAGGATTGCCCAATATATGCAGAACAGAGACATATATTTTGGCCCACACCTGCTTCATTTGAGGACAAGCTCTACGGAGATATCAACAAGCTCAAGTTGACCGTAGCTTACTTTAACTACATACAGGTTGACATTTAAAGGTGTATGAAGAAGTATTCAGACTGCCACACTTCATACCACAGGTATGTCGGTTACAAAAGCCTCCCAGAGGCATGAAATGGAATATTGCTGGATAGGAGATCCATTACGTGGAAAGTTCGAACCAAAAGCTCACTGTGTGGGCTTTCAAAAAAGGTGGAAAAAGTGTCCTAGTGGCACGAAATGGAATATTGCTTGGATAGCAAATCCATTATGTGGAAAGTCCGAATCAAAAGCTCACTGTGTGGGCTTTCAAAAAAGGTGGAAAAGTGTCCTAGTGGCACGAAATGGAATATTGCTCGGATAGCAAATCCATTGTGCGGAAAGTCCGAATCGAAAGCTCACTGTGTGGATGTCATCTGCACACTGCATTCTTCTGGTTTCCGGTAGAACAGCCTATGGTGAACGGAAGGCCCAATATACGGAAGTGAGGCTAAGCAGCCATGTGCAGGACGTGACGATTCCTTGGGTGAGCCCAGTACCAGAGCGCTGTGTGTTGGCTCTGCAAGTATGGAAGCCTCCTTGGATGGCGGGGAATGCCCATGGTCTGCCCCTGCCTTCCCTTGAGGGCTGACCAGTATCTCTTGGGCTGTTCTATATGGGCCAGCTAGGATGGGAGATAACACCACAACAGTGAGAGTCAAACGTCCTAAGAAACCCCCGGGAAGGTTAACCCGGTCAACAAATGCCCGCAGAAGTCGGATGTGTCGGCCTAACGGCGCAAGAACGCAGCTCTGCTGTAAACAGGCACAACGCAATCACATCCGAAAAAAAAAAAACTCCGGATGAACGAAGAAGAAGAAGAATATAATCATTGCCAGATGATGGTGATAATCTCATAGCCGCATTCTTTGTTAATATTAACCGTTGCTTGGTATGTTTAATCGGCAACTGGTCTAGGGTGGAAACTCTGACAGGCGGACAGTTAGAGCATTGCTTTGCTGATCCAGCAGCGTCTGCAGCTTGTCTTGTTCTAAATGTATTGGTGTTACCTTTACTGTGGAGTAAACTAGGCGGGCTGAGAGAGGGATCATGCTGCATGGGCAATACATGGTCTCTACAATTCAGTCCAGACTTTGTTCTGTAGAGAAGTTTAACTCCATCCCTTGCCGTACCGCCTTGGGTTGTAATTATGCTTTTTTGTAGCAAAATGCAACAAACGGCAAGGTGCCTGTGAGTGGTCTGTTTAAGTGAGTGAGTGGCACCTTGCCGTTTTTACAGACACAAGTATGTGGATTGGAATTAGGCCAGAATTCCATTTCACAATGCCTGGGCATGGATTCAAAGAACATATGTTGCCCATGCAGCATGTCCCCTCTCTCGACCTTGCCTTGTTTAATCAAGAGGAAAGGATAACCAGTAAGTCTGGAACAAGGTAGGCTGCAGATGCAGGTGGCTCAGCATCAAACCTCCGAAAGCAGGAGCTGAATCTCACCTCCAAGAGCAGGAGGCGAGCGGTGGCCAGACCCTCACATCCGCGGCATTTGACTTAGAGGCGTTCAGCCATATCCCGCAGATGAGGGCCTCAAATCAAGTGTCTGGACCTGTATGAACGTGTACACCTGTCAGTCGTGGTCTATTTAAGTAACATACCCATTATTCACCTCTAGATCTGCTCACTTCTTGGAGTTGCATATTTGGTGCCAAACATGTTTGTCGCTTTGGTCATTCTGACTCGTGTGATGCCCAAACCAGGGCCTGCTTGGTGGCGAGATTCCTGACTTACTCTGGGTTAAAACTAAATCCCCGTGTAGCTGAGAGAATGTTGTCGGCTTAACCGGCGGCACACGTCATATCATGTTGATGTTGACCCGGGATTGTGGAGCGCACAGGCCGGGCCAATCTTTGATTGACTGCATTGACAGAGTCGCGGAGAACATGTTTACACAAAACGTCGTGTCAGAGTTCGAGCGAGCGCAAACTTAACAGGCCAAATATGGCGTCTGGTACACTGCTAGTGTTAAATGGAGAGGAAAATGCTCCGGGAACATTTTTTGTTTGTTTGTGGGCGCTTGTTCGCTTTGAACTCAAGTGTAGGCCCTATACACTACTTCTAGAAGTGCCGGATTGAATTCTGCTTGTGGATTAGCTTTCCCCCGTAATGGCTGATATAGTAATTTTACAAGCTCATTATTTTAGACTAGGGTTCCATATGTCAAGTTTATCACGCTGGCGCATAAACTTCCTGTGCGCTGACGTGGAGCAATGGCTTAATTCCATACACCGGTCATTTGGACTTGTGTTGACGTCTCGTTCAGAAAGCAATGGCAAACTACTGATCTACTGTCTAGAAAATCCACGAAACGTCGCTCAAAGGACATGCAACATAAGCTAAGCACTGTATTCACATTACGCCTCACGCCGTGCAAATTAGTCCTCTACATTACAGACAGGGGATACATAGAGCCTGTTCTTTTGTATGGATGTGAAACTTGGACAATGTGCAGTCAAGCTGAAAAAACATTTGATGGCTGCAGAAATGTGGTTTCTGAGGAAAATGCAAAGAATACCATGGACAGACAGAAAAACCAATGACCAAGTACTGCAGGAGACAAATGGAAATCGTAAATTGATTAGAGAAATTAGACGTAGACAACCAAAATTTTTTGGACATGTTATGAGAAGAAATGGATTGGAGAACTTAGTGACAACTGGCAAGATCGAAGGGAACAGACCGAGAGGAAAATACCTGGATGGCTTGGCCACATGGCATGGACGAGACAGGAACACTGAGCTGATCCACGACGCTAGTGATCGAGTGAAATGGCGAGTCATGACCCCCCCCCCCCCCCCCCACGCTTTCCGGCATGGCACATGATTGATTGATTACAGACAGCAGCTCTTCTTCGTCGCACACGAGAAACTTCATCCGCCAATAAGTAGTCCACAAGGCCCCGTCGATAAGCTTAAGCGACACCTGACATATAGTTTCCATCGTGTTCTTCATCGATTGTCATCCCCTTTCTTGTCGATTTTCCTCTCTCTGTTTTTCTCTTGTCTCAGCTTCATTATTCTAAAATATTACTAATTTATAAGTTAATTTTGTTTGATGTATTCCATGTGTCTTTAATTGTTATATCTTATATCTGTTTTTTTTTTTTTTAAATGTCTGTTTCTTTCTTTCTTGTATATCATCTTTCTTAGACTGTTCTATATAATTTTGGTTAGTTTATTTTATGTTATGGTCTCTTAGTCTTTCTTCTGACCATAATTTCCGTGTGTACACTATGCAGTTTTGGTGTAGTGGTTAGAACGCTTGCTTACCAAAACAGTGCTCTGGGTTCGACTCCCAGCAGAAGCAGGGCTATTTATTCTGACCAATTTACGACTCAGGTGTCCAGCCAACCACTCAAAAATGGGTACTAGACAATTTTCAAAATATTCTTTCGCCGATGAATTTTTAAACCTAAACGATGTGGCCTCATGATGAGCATGCACCCGGAGTCCGAATACTCTTGGCCAGAGGCTTGACGAAGCACTCACTGTCTGGTGACGTCTGAGACATGGCACAGGAAACGACGGAAGTGAGACAATTGGCTGCCGTTTGAAGCTGCCGTCTGCGTCCTCGGGCCTGGGGAATTCGTGTTATTAACCTTTCGCGTTTTGTGCATTTATTCACATGTGCAAAATTGTGCTTTAACTAATTATATTATCTCTAGAGCTCAGCGTGGCCGAATGGGTAAAAGCATTCGTTCTTAAACACCCTGTATGCTGATGCCGGGGTCGCGGGTTCAACCCCTACACCTGTCAGTTGGACTAAATTAACTATGTTGATTCGAGGAGGTAAATGACAAGTACCTCAAGTCAGAGTGCGTTCGCCACATGGCGAGAGACACTGGAATTGGGTAAAGTGAATTCACATTCATTAATCAGCCCAAATTGCATTATAATTAGTAGTGGACTACGTGAGAGTTCGAAGAAAACCAAAAGAAAAAAATAACCGTCATTTCCCTAACGTTTCACAGAACATGTTTAACCTTTCTGCCACGTCGACTGCTAGTTTAAAAGATAGCGTCGTTTATTGCAAGATAAGACATAAGAAACTGGGATAACTGACCTTAGTGCACTTACGACTTAATAAACCAGGTCGCAGTAAATTACACATCCGACCTGTTGTTCGGTGGGAAGAAAAAGAAAGGGTTGCTAGGCTTTGAAGCACCGGCGATAACTGTCAGTCATGACCTAATTAACGGGTGCGTTACTGTCATGCTTTAAGAACGCCAGTGTGTAATAAGCATGTAAGTGACACCGGGTGGTCCGGCGTTAACAATTTGAAGCTGTTATATGAGACGCCATGTTTAACTGCCAACCACGTATCATCTGCGTATGGATTTATTTAACTTGTTAACGCCTCGGGTGTTGGGAAATCTAAGTCCAACAAGGGTTATTGTTGTTGATTCCAGTACTGCTGGGTTGTCTACCCTTGACACCACCCTGTCATTGTTCTCGAGCCGAGGGCCATCCGCAGATCTTCTTGTCAGTTCTGTTGGTAACTGCCGGAGAATGACAAAGTAGCTACTAATTGGTGTTTGGAATGCAGGGCTCACGACGAGGGGTTTGTAAAAGATGTAGATCTTGATCGGGAAATTCAGCAGTTTGCAGGATTGGACTATTCCTGTGAATAGTTTGTAACCACAGCGCAATGTTAGCTCGCTTCACAATTATGGATTTCCAGGGGGTGTATGTGTGTGGGAGGGGTTAAGATTATTTCAAGATCGCGTTTATACAAGAACCGATTACTTGATATTGTTTTTTCTCTATACTTTACGGTTCTGTACTTCTCGCACTTCTGAAATTCGTTTTGTAAAGTAAATCACGTTTTATGTAGACGTCTAGACTTGTTCTAATATGTGTTATTAAATTTAGCTTCCATTTTTACGTATACTGTGTAAGGGGGCGGGGAGGATTTATAGGGAGGAAATACGAAAGGGGGGGGGATGACATTCTGAACATATGATGAAGTGGTGCATGGGCCAAAAAAGGTTGAGAACCATTGTCTTAGTGAATCGACCAAGAAATACTCATGTTAAAAAATAAATATAAATTCAACGGAGACCTTTTTCAAAATGCTAAAAAAAAAACATTATTTAAACAGCCGATTGTACAATTATTACCTTATAATCGTTATTAATTACTCATAAAATTTAAAAAAGCATAAAATATAAGGCCGGAAATTGTAAAGGTTTTTAGCTTTGCCTGCCGGACGGAGAATATTAGGCTAAAAAGTACATGTCCTTTTTTTTGGCCGGACGTCTGGCAGGCCTAATCACACGGTTATGTCCTGTATGGGTCGGCTGTGAACGGTGAAGTGAGTAATCGTCAAGAACTCTGTTACACGCATTGAGGCAGCTGTTTCAGGGTAATTTTTATGTTTGGTAGTTTGCCGGTTCTATGTCGAAGGGATTACGAATGCATGTCATAATCCCGCATACCGCATTGCGAAACACAGCTGCGGGCGATTAGGAAGCGTTGCGTTGGTTTCCATACAATGGTATGAGTGCCGATCGTTCAGAAAGGCATGTCAAACTACTGAACGTAAACTTGCCCAGGAATCACAAACAGCCAAAAAAATGCTGGAATTGACTGCTACGTCCTGTAAAGGATACACAATTAACTTTTATTTTAGTTTGCCATTGCTTTCTGAACGAGAAATCAACTTTTTTTTAAAAGTCCGGCTGACCGGTGTAAGGCACGAACCCCGTACATCTCCATCAGCACTCCGGAAGTTTAGAAACTAGCGCGCGACTGCTACCTGCTAGGTATGGAGAGTACAAATTCCTTTACTAGTTCACCATGACATTTTCCAGTATTATATTTCTGAAGCAAAAATACGCAGAACGAACTAAAGCGAACGTTTTTTTTTAAAGGTTGAAATTACTTATTCTGCACGTAATCAGCCCTGACGGAGAGCTTTAAACACATCTCCCGGGTCGGATATAAGAGAAAACAGGACAGTTTTCCCGCCAGGGTTGTTGACCAAATAACCGAGTGTACTTTTTAACCAGCTTCTGTTTTTGTCACCTTTCTGTCCTGCTTCCTGCGGGGGTGAGGATAGGTGGGCCCGGGGGGAAAACCTGCTGGGTTGTGTCTGTCGGGGTTTTGTGAACGCCTGTAGCGGTATTTGAGTGTAGGGATGAGAAGAGAAGAGCCAGGTTGCTTGTGTATGAGTTTACGTGGCTAGCGGGGAATTAAGTTCTTACGCTGGAGGTTGACGAGGGAGTGAGGCAGAACTTGTCTTCCGTTTTGTGAAGTCTTCCGCGGTCCTGAGTATTCTTATTTCTCGAGTTGTCTACAGCGGTATATGAGTTACGACACAAGGACACGTAAAGGGACCTACGACATAAGGGCAAGTAAGGGATCAAATCAACTTTATTTTAAAAATTCGGCATGCAGGCCCGTCTTACATTCGGTCGGCCCTTCCAATCACCCATCTTTCGTCTATCAAGAGCATTATACATTGACATAGAAAGGAAAACACATTGTGAAATGAATGTTGTAAACATAAACAAGGCAAATTACCATGTTATGATCTACGACATAAGGACAAGTAAAGGGACCTACGACATAAGGGCAAGTAAAGGGACCTACGACATAAGGGCAAGTAAAGGGACCTACGACATAAGGGCAAGTAAGGACCTACGACATAAGGGCAAGTAAGGATCTACGACATAAGGGCAAGTAAGGATCTACGACATAAGGGCAAGTAAGGGATCTTCGACATAAGTGCAAGTAAGGGATCTTCGACATAAGTGCAAGTAAGGGATCTTCGACATAAGTGCAAGTAAGGGAACTTCGACATAAGTGCAAGTAAGGGATCTTCGACATAAGTGCAAGTAAGGGATCTTCGACGTAAGGGACCTACGACATAAGTGCAAGTAAGGGATCTACGACATAAGTGCAAGTAAGGGATCTTCGACATAAGTGCAAGTAAGGGATCTTCGACATAAGTGCAAGTAATGGATCTACGACATAAGGGCACGTAAGGGATCTACGACATAAGGGCACGTAAGGGATCTGCGACATAAGGGCTCGACAGGTCTAGCTAACCGGTAGTGAGTTCATTTGATCCTAAACAATCATGCTGGCGGAGGAAATAGAAGGAGAGGAGTTAGTCACGGGCTCTGGAACCTCAGTTACCCCTCCCCACGACGCTTAGGGGCAGATGTGGAAGATAAACAACAACATAAGTATAGCAATGTATATGGTGTTGATTTGTCCGGAAGCAATTTCCTTCCGTGCACCTGTGATGCGGTAGCGCAATCATATTTTATAGGCCCGAGAGCAAGGAGGATCGTGGGACCGATCTGTCCTTCACTTTGGCAAGCGACGAGCCCAGGCGGCTAACCGCGTCCTCCATGTTTATGACATCATCGCAGATCTCAATCAACACCCCTAACGCGCCCTCCGCAGATGTTAGTACTGACTTATTCCCCATTTCTCTCTCTCCCTCCCTCACCTCCCTCTCCCTTTCTCTCTCCCTTCTGACAGGAATAACAGATAGTATTAATTTCATATGGTAAAGGATAGTGGTATTACGGAAAGGTAATCCGCACGCAAAATTCGGCACATGTGTGGACTACGCTTGAGTTCATAGCGAGCGTGTAAAAAACACATACATTATGACTTGTTACTCCTCCTCTGCCCCATCACCCAGCTGTTACAAGTAGAGATTGCAGACACATCGATTGTCGTACATCCCAAGTGCTCCGGCTTACACAAATAGCATACGGTTAACGTAGTATTAAAGTACATCGTGAATTGTGACCTTTGCTTGTCTCCCAGATGTGATGTTAAACACGCTGTAATACTTAGGTAACGCGCCTGTGCGACGAATTGCCAAGCCAGGGTTTAGCATGAATGAGTGTTAAATAGGGCAGGATGCACTCTTATCGAAGACATATACAGACACAGGCAGACGTTTCTATCAGTCTTCCTCAACGAATAACAAGTCTTGATGTATTATTGAAGAGTGGCTAAGAAAGATGGGTTCTCCTTCGGGAGGACCGGGTTCGAATCCTCGGTAAGGTGTTGATTTTTTTTCTGTCGAGGGAAGAAAGAATATCCTAACCTGCACAGTTCGCGGCGACTGCACAAACCTTGCGGCCTTAATTCCTTAGGCTCAAGACCCCGCTGCCCTACACTGCAAGGTGCTATAAGCAGTAGATGACAGTTTTTGACAAATGTATTATTAGAACAATTGTGCTACTAGTGTTAAAGCTGTATTTCTAGGAGAACTAATGTACTACTAGTGTTAAAGCTGTATTTCTAGGAGAACTAATGTACTACTAGTGTTAAAGCTGTATTTCTAGGAGAACTAATGTACTACTAGTGTTAAAGCTGTAATGCCAACAGAACTAGTGTACTACTAGCGTTGAAGATTTATTACCAGAACTAATGTACTACTAGTGTTAAAGCTATATTGCTTAGAAAACGAATACACTACTAGTGTTGAAGCTGTATTGCTAAGAAAACGAATACACTACTAGTGTTGAAGCTGTATTGCTAAGAAAACGAATACACTACTAGTGTTGAAGCTGTATTACCAGAACTAATGTACTACTAGTCTTGAAGCTATATTGCTGGGAGAACTAATCCACTACTTGTGTTGAAACTGTATTACCAGGAGAACTAATACACTACTAGTGTTGAAGCTGTATTACCAAGAGAACTAATGTACTACTAGAGTTAAAGCTGTATTATCAGGAGAACTAATGTAATACTAGTGTTGAAGCTGTATGACCAGAAAAACTAATGTATTACTAGAGTTGAAGCTGTATTGCCAGGAGAACTAATGTACTACTAGTGTTGGATACCTAGCCCTTTTTTTGGATAGGGCGGAAACAAGATATCCTTTTTGCAAGCAGTGCACGTTTAAAAAAAAAAATTTCAGATAGGTACTGCAAGGAGTAGGCCATAAAGCTATCTCCCTGGCAAAATTGTTAGGAAAGAACCTACCCACGGGTAGATAATAACTTGTTACCTTGGATGGAATCTGTGTACAAGAAGAAAACCGGGCGCAAATGCATGCCTAATTTGGACACACTGACCTGTGAGGTGGGTAATTACGTGTGACCCACTTCCTTCGGAACGGGAACGAAGAAGAATACACAGAGAGAGAGAGAGAGAGAGAGAGAGACAGAGAGTCTGTCTCTCTATCTCTCTATCACTCTGGGTCAGTTTCTGTCTCTCTCCGTGACTCTTTCTCAATGTCTCTTCTTTCATCTCTCTCTCTCTCTCTCTCTCTCTCCCTTCTCTCTCTCTCTCTCTCTCTCTCTCTCTCTCTCTCTCTCTCTCTCTCTCTCTCTCTCACTCCGCCACCACAAGTCCACCGACAGCCCAGATCAAACCTGCCCATCAAGATCAGATCATTGAACGGCAGTCGTCACCTGACGATAGCTATTATTGCAGTTCATCCCATTCGAACCAGATGATCGTATGTGAATTTTGTATTCGCAGACACAGGTCTGAATGTCTCAAGGAGACCCCTTGTTGTTTACACCTGAATTACAGATCCGGAGTCCGCTTGTGTTTGGCGCACTCTATCTATATCTATTTGTGTCATGTACCTAACCTAATTATGTGTGCACAGTCCCCACAAAGTACTGCTGCGGCCGCCGTAAACTGTCGTAACTTAGATGTACTCAAGGTCACAAGCACAGCTACTGTTTCTACCTCGTGCTGTACAAGGGAAGCTGGTTGCTTTATGACAGTTTATATTATTATTAGGCCTTATCAGCCATCTTAGAACCCACGGCTCCACACCTTCAACCCCAATGGATGAAATGAATGGTCATCATCATTCTTGATGGACAAACAACAACAATATTATTATTATTTTTTTTTGGGGGGGGGGGGAGGCGCTGGCTTTGAACTCAAGCGTAGTCCATAACGTGTTACTACTTCTAGTGCACTAGGCTGGCTTTTGCTATGTATTAGCTTCCCTAACTTTTTATTACCAGTATCATTCGCCGTCAGACGAACCCACAATGACTTCTTAGGTACTTGTAACTTACGTCTCCAAGTCAAGGACGAGGAGTTAGAACTTTAGTCCAACTGAACGGTGTATATGTTGAACCCGCTACACCGGCATCAGCACACCGGAAGTTTAACCCAAGCTGAGTTACGATATTTGCGGCGTTTGGTCGACACATCCGACCACTGCCGGACTAAGGTATCCTTTTGTGATGGGCCTGATGCGAGTCAAGTTGTGACTGTTTCAACTGTTGGATCAGACACGGGTAGTGGTTGTCCCCACGGAGATGTTGCTAAACTGAACTAGGTGGGCCTCTTTGGGACCGGGTGTACACTTTCTTCTGGGGTCTGTGCTTTCTTGGCCCAACTGCATGACTTCCGCCACCTTTTTCCCCACACACCCCCACAAGTAGAAACATATATATATATATATATATATATATATATATATGTGAACGACTGATGCGTCACAAAATGGGATAATAAGGCACTAGATAGTGAGGCCACCAATACCGGTGGGTCGTGGAATTTTGAAGTACCTAAGTTCATTGACCAGGATATGTTTTAAACAGTTAAGGAGTTCAGGGCCTGGGGCGACAAATGAACTGGTAAACTCTGGGTCACCCAAACTGAAACTAGAGTAAGATTTTTCAACCAAAAGTAACATAAATCTGTTCTGAACTGTCAAGTGGCCGTGAGTAACTCTAGATGGTGGGGAATTTATAGGTACAAACAGTTCAGGATTAATCCGGAGCTGTCAGAAAAAGACACATGCCACATAGTTTATAAGTGCATACGAGATTGGAAATAAACGGAGACTTTCAGGGGACAATAGCAGGTACCCAAGCTGACATATTTACGGCTGTGAGAACACACATGTACCCACAGCGGACTTTGAACCCAGGTGGGGACGTAGCGGCGGTCAAGTAAGTTAGAGATGCAGATTAAATATGCAAATTGGCCAGGGCGTGCTGTAAGCTGATTGGTAGTCCATCGTGGGATACATGGAAATGTCCGTGTGACTTAGGTTGCGAAGCCGCGCCGGCATCCGGATAAAAGGGGCCTCTTCAAACCAAATTGGGAAGCCAGAGGGTGCCTAAGCCCGAAACTTGAAATTAGCTAAAGCCACTGAGGAATGGCGCAAATGCCACTTTGAGTGATAAAATCACCAATGTTACAAAAATATTGATCGCTGTGACTGGTATGTATTCTCTATACTTAGTTCTAAATCTAAGAAAGAGTTAACATTTGCAATGCTACTGAATAATTTTATAAGATGGAGAAGGCGCGGGGTTAATCAAGAACCCTCAATTCGCATGATAGGCAAAGTGTAATAATAAACGGAGGTTTGCCCTTCCAATATGTAAAATATAATTAATTACTAACTAATTCCTGAGTGTGACCATTAAATTCAAGTTGCTAGCATGTAGGAAAACCTGGGAGTACATTCCCAGCAGAATATAACCGTGTATAGCTCTCCTGACAGGCTACTGCGCATACGGTCTGCGCAAGATCGCCGGCTTCTGCAAGATGGCTGAATGCAAGTTGAAAAGGTAAACAAGAAGATAGGTGGAGATTCGCAGTGATGTGTCCAAGAGGAGACCGCTCAAATGTCCAGGTAGCTTAGCAGAATTCAGACAAGTAGAAAGGTAGAGAGACGGTAGGAAGAGATGTAGGGAAAACTCCTCCTGTGTTGAGATGAACAATCACCTGAAGACTGCGCTGTTGTTGTGGGCTGGGTGTGACTTTGTTGTGATCACAAAGGCTTGAGGTAGGCTGGACAGGCTGTTGTTGAAGAATTCCACTTGTGAATACTATGATTGGATTCTTATAATGCATTTAAATAATCCCTATAATGAATGTTGTAGAAGTGGCACATGATGATGATGGCATCACCATGAACAGAGAATGTATTAGAAGCCAGGATGCCCAGGTTCTGACAAGAGGAAAGTCATTGCACCTGTAGGGACCTGAACACAGCAGTGTTTGATATATGATAAGGGGTAGGATTATCACAGCCAAGAGAGTATATGGAGAACGGGGGCACAGGAAATGGGGTTATCATTAATGCTAGTGAGGAGGAAAATCTGTAAGGAGGCAGCCAGGCTGCAGGGAGGTGTATTGAAATATAACTATACCCATGAAAATGACAACAGGGTGGGGAAACCATATTTATGTTTGTGGCACGTAACAGGTATAACAGGTAATGTTTTAGGTGTGGTGCATTGTGGGCGCATTTAAATTACCATGACAGGAAGAATCAGTGTGTCTCTGTTATGGCATATCAGTGTGGGTTTAGTTATTAGTAGAAATTACATTAGACTGGTAGCTTTGTTTATAAGTGCACAGCAATGGCTGAGGCGAATGATCCGCAGTGATCAAACTAGGCCATTACGAACTGCACAGCCAGAGGCACCCCCACTATACTATATTGTGTTTGAAGTCAGATGACTTAGTATATCTCAATATTGCTAAAACTGTAGTGATGGTTGGCGTACGGAGGTGTAGAGTGGCACGGTGAAAGCAATAGACAGGTGATGCTTGATGACAATGTCTGTTATGTTCTCCTAGATAAATGTAGCTATGGTAATAATTATTCATGACTGTGCGCAGTGATGAAGGTGCCAGGTTGAACACTACACATATGATAGTGTTGTTTATAATTATAAGGTTCATGATTATGGGGATAATAAGCTGTGTTGTTCAGGTTTGACAAATGTGAACAAATAAGAATAGTCTCCTGATCAGCCAGTACAAGAGGTGGTGAACAGGGCACTCATAATGGATCTGGGGTATTATTGGCTGAGCTTGATCAAAGTGGGGAATAATATTGTAATGACTTTATGTGGTGTTATATGTCTGAGTTGTGGGCGGTGACTTATGTTATAGCCTGTGTCCTGGTGATGTCATATTGAGTTGCATATCATATATGTCTGCTTGATTGCTGTTGGTGCATTGAATTGTATTTATGTCCTGTATGTACATGTTCAAATGGTGTTGTCCGGTTAGAGTCGTACACCGGTGTAGCTCAGTTGTGCTCTGCGTTGATTTTGTTACTTATTGGTGTTGCGGTGTAGCCTTGGCATCGTGTAGTGATCTCAGCTAAGATGATTGGGATTAGGATGGTGATGATGGCTAGGGTAAGAATGATTGTGATGGTGATATGATTGTGGTAATGACTATGTTGAGGCTGATTAGGTAATGATGTCAACTAAGATGACTGGGATGAGGATGGCTATGATGAGAGTGGTCATTTGATGATTGTGATGGTGATATGGCTATGGTGACATGGTTGTGAGCATGACCCTGCAAGAGTGATCATATGGTAATTATGATTGTGATGGTGATTGTGATGAGGGATATGGTGTGAGACTAGGGATATGTGGTGAGCATAGGATGCTGTAGAGTAGGAGTGCTTTGTCATTTATCCTTTATGTGGAGCCTATCCTATAACCTATTTGTATCATTGTTGTCCAGTGGAAGCATCGTGTGGTTGGTGTGAATTTACACAGTCCACGTCTATGTGTGTGCCACAAAGACATTGTTTACCTACACCATTGTCGTACTGGTTGTCCTGTGAAGTCTTTTTATGGATGCAACTGAATGTGTCAAATGGTGGCAGAGTCTATAATTTTGTGCATTTTGTTTGTTTATTTGCAGCTATGAGTTAGTATGGTCATATCAGGAGTCTATTTGGGTTCCTAATTACGGATAGAATTATGGGGTTTTGATTTGTTTGGCATTATCTCGCTTTTGAAAGGGTTCATTTTTTTAGCAATAAAGTTGATATCAGTATGTTATTTGGTTTGTTATTTGAGTTGAATAATTGCTGTGGTTGGAACTGCCTATGTGGTAATTCATTGTCTGGAATCAAGCATTAAGATATCTTGATTCTCTGTCTACCAGAACCTGGTAACCATCTTCTTCTTATCCTATCTCTTTCTTGAGCAGCGAGAGGAATGTATGAGGTGCTTAAACTCTTCTCTTTTTTTACTCTCTCTTCTTAACTGTGGCCCTAACGCAGTCAACGTTGCATTTCTTTTTCTCTAGCACCCAAGTATAGGGAAACCCTGTCTCCCTCTGCTTTAGCATTCAATTTCGTTTTCAAGTGGCGAGCCTGATCCAGGTAATGACAGCCTTTGAATTATCCCACTGGAATTGTTCTTACATACAGCAATTGCTCATTTTTTTGGGTTAGATTTGTAGCGGGTATTTTTTAGCATTAAGTGGGGATTGTGGAACCCAGATAGACAAGTGATACTGGAGGAAGGCTCAGGAGCAGAGGAACAGCAGATCTTGAGTGCCACTTCCATCATGGCAGCTCGTGGCACCCGTTCCGCCTTAAGAGTGGGAACAGACGACTCTGCAGCAACGTCTTCAGTAGGGACCGAAGATCCCCGGCCAGTGAACGCTCAACCAAAAGAGCTCACTGAGGCCATTAGATACATTGTCGTGCCATCGAGAAGGGCAGTCCGTTGCTTCGGTGAAAAAGGTGGGCCAACCATAGAAGAATATGTGAGAGAGGTGAGGTCTGCATGGCGAGCCGGTATGTTGGAGGTAGCTGACCAGGTAGATACAATCTTAGACAGTATCACCAGCCCTGTGCGCAGGGAGTTAGAACTTCATGCATCAGATGATGACCCTGAGGCTATGTTGCAAGCCCTGCTGAAAGTTTACGGTGAGAAGAAAAGCTTACGTGAACTCTTGGCATCATTTCTGTCAATGCGTCAGCGAGCTGGAGAGTCAATCCATGACTTCTCCCACCGTGTAAATGCGGAATACAAGGGGGTCACCAAGGCCCAAGCAGCACAAGGGGTCCCACTGCTAGATGGGGACGCCCTAAGAGATCAGCTGGTGGTGGGGGTCAGAGACAGCTTTACCCAGACAACCTTAAAGGAGAAAGTCCTGCAGAACCCCGCTGTAACTTTTCTGGAGGTCAGAGACTGTGCTCAGAGATGGGAGAGTGTTAAACCAACACAGAGTGTAGAGGTAAAAGAGGTAGAGGTGAGAGACAGTGCAGCTGATAATTCCAAGAGAATTCAAGTGCACGCGCCTCCACCAGCCTGGGTTCAGGAGAGTCAACAGATAGAGAGGGCCCCAGAACATCTGGTTAGACAACCAGCACAAAGCCAACCTGAACAGGCTAGACCAGGCCGAACGTACCGAGGGAATTTCAATCCCAGATTTAATGAGGTGGCATCCTTGCGAAGAGAGATGGCCAAGATGGGTGCAAGACTTGATAGACTGTCCAGTAACCAGCAGCTTCAAGTGCCACGCTGTTGGCGCTGCAATGAACCAGTGCATCCAGGTTATCGGTGTAGACAGGCACCAAACTAGACCCCTCCAGGACTGGGAGTCAGGTGTTGGATGGGGAGCGTGTTGACTCCAATGTGAAACTGGTAGGTGGAAAACCAGAAGAAACAGTGACAATAGCTGGTAGGGAAGTGCTGTGTGTTATAGATACAGGTTCCCAGGTATCCACAATAACTGAGACCTGTTTTAAAAGCCTATTTAAAGACTGTGCACTAAGAGAAGAAAAATTCATAAAATTGACAGCTGCCAACGGTGCAACAATCCCATACGTGGGATATTTTATCTGTGACATTGTTGTAGGTGAAACTCTAATTAATAACTGTGGAGTTTTCGTGATGAAGGACATAGACAGTGGGAAAGCCAGAGTGCCGTGCATTATTGGTACAAATGTTTTACAGTCTGTCCCAAATATGTGCCAATTTTTTAACTGGGGCAACTCGGTTGACATAATTCCCAAGGTGGAGCTGGACCAAGTCAAGGTGTCTGTTGTCGGCTACAATGTGCGGGTGCCCGCACGCTCTATGACCACAGTTAGATTAAAATGTGTGAAATTTATTTCTGAAAATAGAAATGTTGTTTTTAGCCCGACTCGAGACTTGGAACACAAGGGTTTGTTTCTGTCTCACACATTGACTGCCTTGAGACGGGGCATTTGCCTAGTTCAAGCGATCAATCTGGGGGATGAGGACATATTCTTAGCAAAGGGTACCCAAGTTGGGGATATTTCAGATGCCACTGTAGACCTAACAAATCACATTAAGATAGTCGGTGCACAAGAGGTTGAGGTATCAACTCAACCCTATATAGAAGAAGAAACTATCAAGTGCCCAGTAGATCTCAGTAATTTTGAAGGTAGTGATGAAGAGAAGAAAAAGTTAGAAGAGTTATTATTTAAATACAATAATGTTTTTACCAGGGGGGATATGGATATAGGATTCACAGACAGGGTGACCCATGGCATTCAGCTTACAGATGACACTCCAATCAAACAACCTTACAGAAGAATACCCCCCATATTTTACAACGAAGTGCGAGAGCATCTCCAGCACTTATTAGACCATAAGATCATTAGGGAGAGCTCCAGTCCCTGGGCCTCTCCGATCGTTCTCGTCAGAAAAAAAGATGGTAGCCTCCGGATGTGTGTGGACTACAGGGTGGTTAACGTTAGGACTAAGAAGGATGCATACCCCCTCCCCAGGATAGATGAATATTTAGATGCCCTGGGTGGTGCCAAGTTGTTTTCTACCTTAGATCTGGCCAGTGGGTATTACCAAGTGGCCATGAAACCAGAAGACCAAGAGAAGACTGCCTTCACTACCCCGTTTGGTTTATTTGAATACACGAGAATGCCAATGGGACTTTCAAATTCGGCTAGTAGTTTCCAGAGGTTAATGCAATGCTCTCTGAATGACTATTTTTTCCAGATTTTGTTGGTATACCTTGATGACATTTTGGTATATTCTGGGGATTTTTCAGAGCATCTGAGTAGGCTTGAGAAGGTGTTCGAGAGACTGCGGTCCATTGGACTAAAACTAAATCCTGAGAAATGTAAATTCTGTCAGAAAAAGGTGGAATTTTTAGGGCACACCATTTCAGAAGAAGGCATTGGCACCATGGGCGATAAGATAGCAGCCATAAAAGAAGCACCTGTGCCCAGAACTCAGACAGAACTTAGATCGTTTTTAGGGTTAGCTAGCTACTATAGAAGATTCATATCAAAGTTTGCCAGTATTGCAAAACCACTACATGAGTTGGTTGGCCAACTCAACCAGCAGCAGACAGGTGATACCAAGAGGAAGAAAGTACCCATAGGAAAACTGTGGACTCGGGAATGTCAGGAGGCATTTGATCATTTGAAAAAAGCACTAACTTCAACACCTTTGTTAGGCTTCCCAGACTTCTCCTTATCCTATATATTAGAGGTGGATGCCTCGTACTCAGGCCTAGGGGCCATACTCTCCCAGATTCAGGATGGTAAAAAGAGAGTCCTGGCTTATGCCAGTCGCACACTACGCCCCTCAGAGCGCAACGCCAAAAGCAGCTCTAAACTTGAGTTACTTGCAATGAAATGGGCGATGACAGAGAAATTCCGAAGTTATCTTATAGGTGCTAGAGTAGAAGTCTATACAGATAGTAGGAATTTAGCTTTCTGGCAAAAAGCAAAACTAGGTGCCATTGAACAGAGGTGGATAGCACAGATGTCCATGTTTGACTATACTGTCAAACATAAACCAGGTCGTGCCAATGGGAATGCTGATTACTTATCTAGGTATCCTTTTGAAGAACCAGGGAAATCAGATGAAGAGGGTGACATCCCAATCAGCCACATAACTGCTAAACCAGTCCATCCAGAAGTAAGAACCATCAGAGAAGAAGAAGTAACTGAAGATGGACAAGATAATGCTGAGGCTAATGTGCCATTGTTGACATTACCATCATACTCGCCTGGAGAGTTGAGAAAGCTACAGGAAGAAGATGTGCACGTGCATAAAGTGCTAACTTGTGTGAGTGAGAGAGTGAGACTGAGTAAGTCAGAAATGAGGAGTTTACCTCCTGAAACTAGAATGTTGTTAAGGCAGCGAAACAGGTTGAATGTGATTAATGGGCTTTTATATAGAAAGATAAAGAAGCAAGGCAGGGGCCACATTTTTCAGTTGGTAGTGCCTGAGGCACTGAAACAGAGAGTGTTGGGATCAGTACACAACACTGGCCATCAAGGTAGAGATAGGATGGTGCAAACTTTGAGAGATCGTTGTTATTGGGTCGGCATCACAAAAGATGTTGAATTGTTTTGCAAGAGGTGTAGCAGATGTAATATTGCAAAACCACCTCATATTAAATATCAGGGTCCATCTGGTAATTTATTGGCGTCTAAGCCTTTTGAAGTTGTGACTATGGATTTTACTTTGTTGGAAAAAGATAGTCATGGTTATGAGAATGTACTGATTGTCACAGATGTGTTCACCAAGTTTACAATGGCCATTCCTACAAGAGACCAGAAAGCCTCTACAGTTGCTAAAGCATTGGTAGAAAAATGGTTTTTATATTTGGGAGTACCCCATAGACTCCATTCAGATCAGGGCAGAAACTTTGAATCAGCAGTGATAGCAGAGCTCTGCAGAGTATATGGGATTCAAAAGAGCCGAACAACCAGCTGGAACCCAAAAGGAAACGGCATAGCAGAGAGATTTGGTAGGACTCTACATGATCTTCTGAGACCATTAGAAGCAAGCCAGAAGCGAAAATGGTCTGAACATCTGGCAGAAGTCTTGCTGGTTTACAACTCCACACCACATTCGTCCACAGGATACTCACCATATTACCTGGTGTTTGGGAGAGAACCCAAACTGCCAATTGACTTTATGCTGGGGGTGGACAATGAGGATGAAAATGAAGAGGTGGATATGGAGAATTGGGTGACAGGACATCTTTCTCGTCTGCGTAATGCACATGTTAGGGCAGGCGAAAGATTGAGGCAGTTGGCTGCGGTGAGAAAGGAGAGATTGGACAAGTCATCATCTCCCAGGCAATTAGCAGTGGGAGAAATAGTTAGGAAAAGAGTCCATTATACAGAGAGATGCAAAATCAAAGACCAGTGGTCAATAGACAAGTATACAATAGTACACATTCCAGGGGCAGCAGGGGGCCCATATGTTGTCAGAAAGTTGGGAGATAATGAGCCAGCCATTAGAGTGGCAGGGCATGAACTAAAACGATGCGAGGAAGGTGCAGTAATAGAAGCACCAGAAGAGGTAATTAGATTACCAGAAGTGCCTGTTGTGGCGGAGGAGGAAGAAGCACAAACTAGGTTACCAAGAAATGACTGGTACATGTTTGTACCAGGAGACCTTAATGTCAGGCGCTCAGAGAGAATACGTCTCAGGAGAGACAGGCGAGGCAGAAGAGGGGGTGTACGAATGTAAAATATTGTGGTATTGAAATTATTAACCTGTTTGTCGTGTAACTGAAACTTTCTACATTAATTGTTGGTTGTAGGAGATGGTGTCCTTTTGGTTTTGTTTGTTGAGAATTATTCAATGATGATAGTGAGGTTTGTCTCTATTAATAATGTTTATTTGCACCTCGACATGAATCGTCTTTTCATGTTGATACCTACGTGCTTTTGTAAAATACGGGCACTATTAAGATTTGGGTGACATTTTTGCTCCTCTTCTCTAAATCTGATTGGTTTTATAGTGTAAACATTTGTTATTATGATTTTATGTCATTGAAGCCTGACAATGTATAGGTTGGCTTTACTTTTCGATGGTAATAGTTATGTAGCGCCGAACCACATTTTTTAAAAATATTGATATTGTTGGAGATATGCAATTAACAGCTAATGGGTAGTGCCTATGTGAATTTGATTGTTTGTTCTGTTGTTGTTACAGGGCAGTGGCATATTAAGCAAATGCTTATATTGACATTGTTTTATTATTTTTGGTGCCCCTATGTATTGCATCCATGGAGCTGGGTGTTGATTTTGAGGTCAGGATGGCGGGATGATTTTGTATGCAGATGCATATTCCTCAAGGCCACCCATAAGATACGGTATTATATTTTGGCAGACTGATGATTTTTTTTTTGTAAATGGTCACTGATATTTGATATTTTTTTTTACTTAAAGCTTCACGTTCAGGGGATATAATTGTTAGCAGAGTTACAATGAGAGGTTTGGGGGCCAATGATGAAGTCCCAATGACTGGTTGTTTACCTAAATAGTCCCAGATTTTCACAGGGCCTTGCCTGACACACCAAGGGTAGAGATTGTTCTTGATCGACGTGGGTCCGTCGAAGAGTTAGGAGGGAAATGTGTGAACGACTGATGCGTCACAAAATGGGATAATAAGGCACTAGATAGTGAGGCCACCAATACCGGTGGGTCGTGGAATTTTGAAGTACCTAAGTTCATTGACCAGGATATGTTTTAAACAGTTAAGGAGTTCAGGGCCTGGGGCGACAAATGAACTGGTAAACTCTGGGTCACCCAAACTGAAACTAGAGTAAGATTTTTCAACCAAAAGTAACGTAAATCTGTTCTGAACTGTCAAGTGGCCGTGAGTAACTCTAGATGGTGGGGAATTTATAGGTACAAACAGTTCAGGATTAATCCGGAGCTGTCAGAAAAAGACACATGCCACATAGTTTATAAGTGCATACGAGATTGGAAATAAACGGAGACTTTCAGGGGACAATAGCAGGTACCCAAGCTGACATATTTACGGCTGTGAGAACACACATGTACCCACAGCGGACTTTGAACCCAGGTGGGGACGTAGCGGCGGTCAAGTAAGTTAGAGATGCAGATTAAATATGCAAATTGGCCAGGGCGTGCTGTAAGCTGATTGGTAGTCCATCGTGGGATACATGGAAATGTCCGTGTGACTTAGGTTGCGAAGCCGCGCCGGCATCCGGATAAAAGGGGCCTCTTCAAACCAAATTGGGAAGCCAGAGGGTGCCTAAGCCCGAAACTTGAAATTAGCTAAAGCCACTGAGGAATGGCGCAAATGCCACTTTGAGTGATAAAATCACCAATGTTACAAAAATATTGATCGCTGTGACTGGTATGTATTCTCTATACTTAGTTCTAAATCTAAGAAAGAGTTAACATTTGCAATGCTACTGAATAATTTTATAAGATGGAGAAGGCGCGGGGTTAATCAAGAACCCTCAATTCGCATGATAGGCAAAGTGTAATAATAAACGGAGGTTTGCCCTTCCAATATGTAAAATATAATTAATTACTAACTAATTCCTGAGTGTGACCATTAAATTCAAGTTGCTAGCATGTAGGAAAACCTGGGAGTACATTCCCAGCAGAATATAACCGTGTATAGCTCTCCTGACAGGCTACTGCGCATACGGTCTGCGCAAGATCGCCGGCTTCTGCAAGATGGCTGAATGCAAGTTGAAAAGGTAAACAAGAAGATAGGTGGAGATTCGCAGTGATGTGTCCAAGAGGAGACCGCTCAAATGTCCAGGTAGCTTAGCAGAATTCAGACAAGTAGAAAGGTAGAGAGACGGTAGGAAGAGATGTAGGGAAAACTCCTCCTGTGTTGAGATGAACAATCACCTGAAGACTGCGCTGTTGTTGTGGGCTGGGTGTGACTTTGTTGTGATCACAAAGGCTTGAGGTAGGCTGGACAGGCTGTTGTTGAAGAATTCCACTTGTGAATACTATGATTGGATTCTTATAATGCATTTAAATAATCCCTATAATGAATGTTGTAGAAGTGGCACATGATGATGATGGCATCACCATGAACAGAGAATGTATTAGAAGCCAGGATGCCCAGGTTCTGACAAGAGGAAAGTCATTGCACCTGTAGGGACCTGAACACAGCAGTGTTTGATATATGATAAGGGGTAGGATTATCACAGCCAAGAGAGTATATGGAGAACGGAGGCACAGGAAATGGGGTTATCATTAATGCTAGTGAGGAGGAAAATCTGTAAGGAGGCAGCCAGGCTGCAGGGAGGTGTATTGAAATATAACTATACCCATGAAAATGACAACAGGGTGGGGAAACCATATTTATGTTTGTGGCACGTAACAGGTATAACAGGTAATGTTTTAGGTGTGGTGCATTGTGGGCGCATTTAAATTACCATGACAGGAAGAATCAGTGTGTCTCTGTTATGGCATATCAGTGTGGGTTTAGTTATTAGTAGAAATTACATTAGACTGGTAGCTTTGTTTATAAGTGCACAGCAATGGCTGAGGCGAATGATCCGCAGTGATCAAACTAGGCCATTACGAACTGCACAGCCAGAGGCACCCCCACTATACTATATTGTGTTTGAAGTCAGATGACTTAGTATATCTCAATATTGCTAAAACTGTAGTGATGGTTGGCGTACGGAGGTGTAGAGTGGCACGGTGAAAGCAATAGACAGGTGATGCTTGATGACAATGTCTGTTATGTTCTCCTAGATAAATGTAGCTATGGTAATAATTATTCATGACTGTGCGCAGTGATGAAGGTGCCAGGTTGAACACTACACATATGATAGTGTTGTTTATAATTATAAGGTTCATGATTATGGGGATAATAAGCTGTGTTGTTCAGGTTTGACAAATGTGAACAAATAAGAATAGTCTCCTGATCAGCCAGTACAAGAGGTGGTGAACAGGGCACTCATAATGGATCTGGGGTATTATTGGCTGAGCTTGATCAAAGTGGGGAATAATATTGTAATGACTTTATGTGGTGTTATATGTCTGAGTTGTGGGCGGTGACTTATGTTATAGCCTGTGTCCTGGTGATGTCATATTGAGTTGCATATCATATATGTCTGCTTGATTGCTGTTGGTGCATTGAATTGTATTTATGTCCTGTATGTACATGTTCAAATGGTGTTGTCCGGTTAGAGTCGTACACCGGTGTAGCTCAGTTGTGCTCTGCGTTGATTTTGTTACTTATTGGTGTTGCGGTGTAGCCTTGGCATCGTGTAGTGATCTCAGCTAAGATGATTGGGATTAGGATGGTGATGATGGCTAGGGTAAGAATGATTGTGATGGTGATATGATTGTGGTAATGACTATGTTGAGGCTGATTAGGTAATGATGTCAACTAAGATGACTGGGATGAGGATGGCTATGATGAGAGTGGTCATTTGATGATTGTGATGGTGATATGGCTATGGTGACATGGTTGTGAGCATGACCCTGCAAGAGTGATCATATGGTAATTATGATTGTGATGGTGATTGTGATGAGGGATATGGTGTGAGACTAGGGATATGTGGTGAGCATAGGATGCTGTAGAGTAGGAGTGCTTTGTCATTTATCCTTTATGTGGAGCCTATCCTATAACCTATTTGTATCATTGTTGTCCAGTGGAAGCATCGTGTGGTTGGTGTGAATTTACACAGTCCACGTCTATGTGTGTGCCACAAAGACATTGTTTACCTACACCATTGTCGTACTGGTTGTCCTGTGAAGTCTTTTTATGGATGCAACTGAATGTGTCAAATGGTGGCAGAGTCTATAATTTTGTGCATTTTGTTTGTTTATTTGCAGCTATGAGTTAGTATGGTCATATCAGGAGTCTATTTGGGTTCCTAATTACGGATAGAATTATGGGGTTTTGATTTGTTTGGCATTATCTCGCTTTTGAAAGGGTTCATTTTTTTAGCAATAAAGTTGATATCAGTATGTTATTTGGTTTGTTATTTGAGTTGAATAATTGCTGTGGTTGGAACTGCCTATGTGGTAATTCATTGTCTGGAATCAAGCATTAAGATATCTTGATTCTCTGTCTACCAGAACCTGGTAACCATCTTCTTCTTATCCTATCTCTTTCTTGAGCAGCGAGAGGAATGTATGAGGTGCTTAAACTCTTCTCTTTTTTTACTCTCTCTTCTTAACTGTGGCCCTAACGCAGTCAACGTTGCATTTCTTTTTCTCTAGCACCCAAGTATAGGGAAACCCTGTCTCCCTCTGCTTTAGCATTCAATTTCGTTTTCATATATATATATATATATATATATATATATATATATATATATATATATATATATATATACACACACACACATCGTGCTTGTGCTGTTATTGGCAAAGGTTTATAGGGGATTTAGGGGGAGGGGGGGGGGTGGGTGGTTAAAGGCACCAGGATCCACTTCGTTGCAACGGTCTTTATCCAACATGGCTCGGTCTTCTTTCTGAACAGCGGCCTGTCGAAAGCACAGTACAGAGCGCGCATTCCGTAGCTCCAGCGACGACCCCCAGGAGATTCGAGAAAATTGCACTTGTGAACTGAATGATGGAGTAGGAAAACAAACCCACGACCTTCGTAGCGCCAGGCAGACCACCCGACCACTTCGCCCCGTAGAATCCGTGTTACTGGGAACTGTTCTTGTAACTGAAACCGTGGACGCTGTGTTACTGGGAGCTATCCTTGTAACTGAAACATTGGACCATGATTTACTGAGACATGTTCTTGTAAAAGAAACAGTGGACGCTGTGTTGCTGGGAACAGTTCTTGTAACTGAAACCTAGACTCTGTTTTACTTAGGCCTATTCTTGTAACGTTAACTTTGGTCCATGTCTTACTGAGACATGTTCTTGTAACGTAAAGTTTGGACGCCGTGTTACTGAGACGTGTTCTTGTAACGGAAACTTTGGACGCCGTGTTACTGAGAAATGTTCTTCTACCTGAAACCGTGGACGCTGTGTTACTGAGAACTGTTCTTGTAATTGAAACCGTGGACACTGTTACTGAGACATGTTCTTGTAACATAAACTTTGGACGGTGTGTTACTTAGAAATGTTCTTCTAACGGAAACTTTGGACGATGTGTTCCTGAGAAATGTTCTTATAACTGAAACTTTGGACGCAGTGTTTCTGGGAAATAGTCTTGTAACTGAAACGTTGGACGCTGTGTTAATGAGAAACATTCTTGTAACTAAAACTTTGGATGCTCTGTTACTAATGCATGTTCTTGTAACGGAAACTTTGGACGCGTTTGCTGTGGTTTAACGGCTTTCTGTCTTGTCATTTATTTATCTTTGCCACTGTTACGTTTCTGTGTTTTGACAATTTATTTTGGTAAAACTCACTCTGGCTTCCGTTTGGGAACGAACTCTTTGAAGATGTCAACAAACTCAAAGTGACTACTGCGTTCTTTATATACATTGTGGTTGACGTCTAGAGGCATAAGAAAAGGATAATATATCTTGGATTCATTTACAAATGGGATTTTCTTTGTCTGTGATTTCTATTCACTATCCTTGAGGTCTTTGTGAGTTGAGCTGGTTGTATTTAATGTTTCATCGAAAGGATATGAATATAAATTACCGGTTGTCTGTATTCTATATTCCAGCAGACTTTATGATAGCAGACTAAATGTATCCCCGTGACTGTGTCTTCAGCCTCTAACATATTCTTCCTTTTCTTCTTTCGTTCGCTTGAAATATGTCTTTAACTGGAATGTTGTCTCTTGTATGAATTTAACTCTCTTTTTTAGTTCACACAGCGGTCCATAGAGTTTAACATACCTCTAACATATGTATTCTAGAAAGGAAAAAAAAAACGTCATTTGAACACAGCAGTTACATTACAACATACTTTTTTTTCCCCTGCCAGTTCCATTTTGATGTTTGATTGTATTGTTAGGATATGAATGAAATCCCATAAAGTCTTTTATGTAACCACCTCGTACACAGTAGTGATTAGTTCTGAAGATCAGAATGATATTGGTTTTTCTGAAAATGCAGAACGCCGGAGAATTGAATTTTGTGTGTGTGTGTGTGTGTTTTTTTTTTTTTTTGGTTTTTTTTGTTTGTTTTTGCTTCGCTCGTTTTGAACTCAAACTTAGTCCATACACATTGCTACTTCTAGTGCACTGGACTGATTTTTGCGGGTGGATTAGCTTTTCCTATGACCAGTGTCCCCCCCCCCCCCCCCCGCCATCAGGCGAACCCACTCCGACTTCTGAGGTACTTGTAATTCACGCTCCCAAGTTCAGGACGAGAAGTCAACATTTTAGTCCAACTGACAGGTGTGTAGGTTTAACCCGCTACCTCGACAGCAGCACACCGGAAATCTAAGAGCGCGCGCTCTTACTCGTTCGGCCACACTGACCTACAAAGGTCAGTTGGCATATTGGCAATCTAAAGGGAACTGATATAAGATCGTGGGTTTTCCCAAAGAGCAATTTGATAAAAGCGCGAGTATATAGGACAATCACAAATAGCATAAATTTTTGTGTGGGCAGCTTTGCTCATTTGTAAATGTTCCTGGAGCAAAGAGGCCTATTCAGTCCACCCTTTCTGTTGTTCAACTGCCTGGGGATCTGTAACGTGAGCATGCGTTCACTCCCGAATTCTTCACGCTTGTGAGTAAAGACCAGACGTGCGATCCTCTACCCCGATCATGAGGGGGTTATTATATATATATATATATATATATATATATATATATATATATATATATATATATATATATATATATATATAGTGTTGTTATGTTGTTGTTGTTGTTTTTTTTTTTTTGGCATATCCCTTACAGGACGTTACAGGCAACATCAGCATTTTCAGCTGCTGTTGATGCACTAGGCAAGATTACTCTTAGTAGTTTGCCATTGCTTTCTGAGCGACCGGCTCACATACCCTGTAAGTTACCGACGCGGCGAGAATCGCTACCGATTCTCGCGCAGGTTACGTTGCTCATGAGAATATACGGGATTACGAAGAAAGACGTTAACGCCTAGGCCAGGGAGATCGTGAAAACCTTAAAAGTGTGGTAGAAATTACAATACCATGCCATTGTCTTGTAACCGGTCAGTTTTGTTAAGGATGTCAAGTATGTTAGCACGTGACATCGCGGTGCAGGCGGACTAAGAACAGTTTAGCCGCCCCACTTTTGACATGCACCGAAGAGGGGCAGCGTTCTGTTATCCGTGTTTTTGGTCAGTGAAAGGGTGAAACGTAAAGAAATTCATCAGTGAATGAAGGTCCGGTGTGGTGATGCATGCCTGTCAGTCCAGTAAGTGTATGAGTGGAGTATGAAGTTTCAATACTGCGTGACTTCTGTGACAGACTGTTCACGACCGGGCCAGGCATACCGAGTAGTGACCCCCCAGCGTCTATTTTTCAACAGGAATCTAAGCACTTTATCGGCCCTAGAGGACGTGCAGTGCTGATTACATCGACAAATGATACGTTTGTTAAATGCTAAATACAAAAACAACAAAAAACACGTACGCACGCGCGCGCGAGAGCGCGCGCACACACACACACACACACACACACACACACACACATTTACGGTTTTCATTTGAATCCCCCTCTTGTGTATATGAATGGATGGATGGATACGTTGCTATTTGCATTTACACACGGGGTTTATTCTTGACACCCTGTACTGGGGTGGGTGCGCGAGAACATTGCCGCGCTATCGTTTTGGTATGTGGCATGAAGTTCCTACTTGTTTGCAAACCTGCCTGTAAAGCAGTGAAGGTCGGACAGTGGACTGTTTTGTAACACTGCGGCGGTTTTGTAACATTGCGGCTGTTGTGTAACATGCGGCTTCTTTTTTTTTTTTACTTCGTCCTCCGTCATCTCCTCCTCCTTCTTCTTCTTCTTCTTCTTCTTCTTCTTCTTCTTCTTCTTCTTCTTCTTCTTCTTCTTCTTCTTCTTCTTCTTCTTCTTCTTCTTATTATTATTATTATTATTATTATTATTATTATTATTATTATCCGTGTTCCTCCACTTCATCCTTTCCCCCTTCTTCTTCTACTGCTAACTGATTTTAAAAAAAAGTTAGTTGTAAATCTTTTACAGGACATGCAGTCAACCCCAGCATGTTTTTTAAAAGCTGTTTCTGATTCTTTGGCAAGTTTACGTTAAGTTGTTTGCCATTGCTTTCTGAACGACTGGCACTCATACCATTTTATGAAACTCAGTGCCAAATGGTATATTAGATATAATAATAAACATCAGCAAACTTGTTGTCCAGGTGGAACCAAATGAACAGAATCCGGAAGCAATGTGCCAAAAGCATTGGCAACTAAAAGCCGGCTGGCGTGTCCGTTATGTCATTATTTATTTCCGGTGAACAGCTTGTGATAAATATGAATCATAATACTAATAATATTAATAATCATCAGAATACGGTTCCCGTACAGCCGGGAGGGCCGGTATGGTAACAATAAACATAATCACACAGCTGAACCTAACTATTCAAATCACTCGACAATGTCTCACCGTCTAGGTTCTAATGCCTCTTATCGGTTGACCGTTCTGTCACCTTGGCCATTCTCGCCGAGTCCTACTTTACACATTCATGGCCAGCTGTTTGTCCTGACTAAAAGGAGTAATGCTTTAATGATCTAGCTCTTCTACCAAGTAGTTCCTAGCTATCACTGCCATCTCCTGAAGGTTTATTGACAATCTTCTCTCCTTTGATAGACTCATGCCGCCTTCCGTGCCGCCAGCCCAAGCTCTACTCTGTTGTTGCTATACTAACCCCTGTGACGTTTTCTACCTTCTCACGTCACTTAGCGACTTTTTCTATCTGTTGGTTCGAGATTACTTCTCAGATTCTTTGTGACTTATTCATTACGTCATTCATTCTGACTCGCTACATGGCACTCAGCACAAGTCGGTATACTTCCAAATCGCCTGCTGCTGTGTTTCGAAGTTGGTTAGCTGAATTGCGAATTGCACTCGTCCCCCCTTCGCCACAACGCAGGTATATTTATTTCACAATAACAAACTAGACAGCGTTAGCAGTTCTACATCAGGTTACATTGGTAGTTGTTTCACAATAGCTTCAGTTAAACAGCGTTAGCTCCCCCGATGTGTCTCCACCTTGACGTGGTGGGGGAGCTTGCGTGTCCCATAGACCCCATTTGCTTGCCGATGGGTGAAAAATTACATATCGGACAGCTTATGGGATAGGGACCAGACTAAGAGAGACACAACCTGCTGCTCTGCAGGCATAGACTGAGGATAGCAGTCAAAATTTAAATGAGGTGCACAAAGGCAGAATTTCTTGGTCCGGACAAAACTCTTAAGGCTCCCTGCCGAGGGCTGTGGCTGAACGCCTCTAAGCCACAAACCCTCGGATCTTAGAGCCAGGCTGATACCCGTCTACCGGAAAATAGAAACATGATACTGAGCAAGCTACATGCTCAGGTCTGATACATGTTCGAAGGCTCCCAGCTGGGGGATATGAGAGTTCCCCGGATGAAGGGGCCTGGCCGTTTCCCGTTCACTGCTGCACGAAGGTAAGGTGCTGAGCCGGCAGCACATGTAGCCTACCTCGTGAGCGAGTACAAAATAGTCAGAAAAGTGCCCCAGTCGAAGGGTTACGGAACTGTCTGTATCTAACTCATAGAGAATGTAGACAAAAGTGGCATAATGTCTCATCAACGCAAAATGGAACGCACGGCGAGCGAACCTATTGCGTGGTCTGAAGTCACAAGCAAAAGCTTACCGAGTGGATGTCACTCGCAGTCTGACCGCTCCTGGTGTGTGATTGAGCGATCAGTGGCAAGTGGGATGCCCAACACATGGAAGTGAGGAACTAAAGCAGCCATGAGCAGGACGTGGAAACTCCTTGGGTGAGCCCAGTCTCAGAGCAATATGTGCCGGCTCTGCAATTATGGAAGCCTCCTTGGATAGCGAGATAATGCCCATGGTCTGCCCCTGCCTTCCCTTGAGGGCAGACCACGATATCGTTGATCGTTCTATCTTGACCAGCTGAGATGTGGGTGACATTACAACAGTCTAACGTGTCTCGAAACCAGAGGAAGGCTAACCTCACTAAAAAATGCCCGCCGGAAGTCGGAAGTGTCGTCCTACGGGTGGCAAACTAAAAATTGACACTACGCATTTACGTCCGAGTGAAATGTCTCGTCCGAATGTCTCCCGTGCTAGGAACAGCTCTGACTACCTAGTTTCCGAATGCCGCTCTTGTTCGGAACAGCTCTAACTAGGTAGTTTTCCGAATGTCCGCCGTGCCTGGAACAGCTCTGATGGGTACAGGGACAAGCACATGTCCGAAAACTCGCTTAGTGGAAACCAACCGCAGAGCTGACTGGTTTGTGCAGGAACGGCCCAGGGCGAGCGAAATGCCCAATATATTGAAGTGAGGAATTAAAACAGCCATGAGCAGGACGTGACGATTCCCTCGGTAAACCCAGCACCAGAGCGTTATGTGCCGGCTCTGCAATTATGGAAGCCACCCAGGATGGCGGAAAATGCTATGGACTGTCCCTGCCTTCACTTGAGGGATGACCGTGTAGTCTTCGACTGTTCCAACTAGACCAGCTGAGATGTGGACGGTACCACAAAAGTGAGAGTCTCCCAGGATTGCTAACCTGGTCAAAAATGCACGCTAAAAGTCGGATGTGTTGGCCTGAGGGTTTCGACCCGAGGGTGCCTAACCAGACACACCGCAATCACATCTGAAAAAATCACTCCGGATGAACGCAAAGAAGAAGAAGAAACAGCGTTAGCAATCCTACATGTTATTTGACAAACAATAACTTCAACTAGACAGCGTTGGCGGTTCTACATATTTAACAATAACTTCATCTAGACAGCTTTGTCAATTCTACATCAGGGGTGTTAGTTTTAATGAAACCCGAAATCTCGGGTGGTTCGGGTGTCAGGTTTTGTTGTTTTACCCATGTCAAGTTGTCTACTTCAGTTAGTTCTTATCTGGCAGATCATCTGTCTTAATAGTTGGTAGTTGTATTTTTCAGGGCCATCAACACCGTGGTTGGTAATGAGTGGCTTGTCGTTACATCATTGTCATTGTCACTCTCTCACACCCGCACGCTGTTGAGTGTTGACTTTGGTGTCAGGCGGTCGAGTAACTGTCTTGTTGTTAGATCGTGATCATTGTATCTTGTTTGTGCTTCACACTGTGTCAACATTGCATGATATGGTTCTTTCACTCTGCCTATCTATATGTATGTGTATTCCCGTTGGTCTGTCTCTCTCAAAGTATGTTCAGTGTAATGTCCATTGATTTGCCTGTCACTAAATAGCTGCAGTATGTGGGTATGTCCATTGATCTTTCTACTTGATATGTATGTAGGTTATGGATGTATATATGTCCATTGGTCTGTCTATCTTTAAGTGTATGTATGTCCAGTGATCTGTCTAGCTTTAGGTAGGTTCCCTATACTTAAATATCCATTGTTCTGTCTGTCCGTAGGTAGGTTGCGTATGTATATATTTCCACGAAACTCTCAGCAGTGTTCAAATTGTACTAACTTGTTTGCACTCGCGGCTCATTTTGATGAGACAGATTGTCATGACTTCTCTCTCTCTCTCTCTCTCTCTCTCTCTCTCTCTCTCTCTCTCTCTCTCTCTCTCTCTCTCTCTCTCTCTCTCTCTCTCTGTCTGTCTCTCGGTACCATGCATGAATATACTTTAAAACGTTCAACCACCTATTGTTTTACACTGGCTGTGATTTAATATGTCTTGGTGTCCGTATATCTGTCTGTCTATTCGTCTGTCTGTGTATCTGTCCGTCTGTTTGGCTGTCAGTTTATCTCGCTTTCTATCTCGCTATCTATCTTTCTGTCTATTATCTACCTCCAGTGGACAATGGGAATTGGGCCACATTCGCCGTTAAGTATCTATCCATGTATACGTTTTCTTCTTTTTATTTCTGTATGTGTGTAGCTATCTGTATATATGTCTCCGTATCTTTCACAGATTAGTAACACAAAATAAAAGCTCATCGACTGTCTGCCATGAATACTGTCTTCTCGTCACAAAATCTTTTAATTATCAGCCCAATTACGGGCTTCTCTTCTGCTAAGAGTTAAACCAGAAGCTTACAAAAAGTTTTAGCAGCATATAATATACTTGAATACCATGAAATAGACACTTAAATGGCAACTGAAAGTGAGCACCGCGTTTAAAAATGGTGCACGAGGTCAACGGGATAAGAGCGCTCGCTGGTAAATTTCCGGTGCACTGATAAAGGGGTTAGAGTTTAGAGCACTTATGGACTAGATGGTTCGATGTGCAATGAGAATGATCTGCCGACTAACTAAGTTGAACTTAAACGTTGCCTTCTTGTTCAGAAAGCAATGGGAAGCTACTGAACATTATTTTGCACAGGAAACAACCAGAGGTTGATCGTAACGTTCTGCACAGGACGCGCAGCATTTAAAAAAAAAGCCACCGTGGAAGGTTGGAATTGACCAGTGTAGGGGGCGAACCTGCTACCCCTCTGCCAGCGCACCGGGAGTTTAAACGCAAGCACATTAAATCCCGTAGACCTGTCTTTATATTAACGACACTTTGTGTGTCCCATAGTCTGTAACTCCTCCAGACCCAGCTGCTATTGCTTGGAATTAAGTATCGTATTTTGTTATTCGCTCTCTTTGAGCTCAAGCGTTGTCCACACACGTGCTACTCCGTTTAATGCACTGCGCTGATGTGTGTGTGTGTGTGTGTGTTGGCTTTCCTTATTGACAGTGTCCCTCGCCATCAGGTGAACCCATTCCGACTTCAGAGGTACTTGTAATTATGTCCCCAAGTCAAGGGCGAGAAGTTAAACAGTTTAGTCCAACTGACCTGTGTAGGGGTTGAACCCGCTACTTAGGCATCAGCACACCAGAAGTTTAAGAGCGAGCGCTCCTGTCCATTCGGAATTTAAACTAAACGAGTTACGCTAAGCAACTGCCTGGAATACTGAGTTAATAGCATTAATACTTTTACCATGTTCTCAATCAACACAATCGTATAACCGTATATTTATATTATCTAATCATTTGTCGCCGGTCTCCCAGGCGAAGGGGTTAAGGACACTGTTCGCAATCCCATATACCCACGTCCGAAACAGTTGCGCGAGATTTGGCAGCAGATCGCGAAGCGTTGGTGTCTTACGGAAAGGTATGTGAGCCGGTCTTTCAGAAATCAATGGCAAATTACTGAGCGTAAAACTTGTCAAGAAACATCAACAGCAGCTGGAAAATTCTAGTGTTGACTGCAAAGTCCTGTAAATATGATATGGGGGGGGGGGGGGGGGGGAGACTTTTCGTCAAGAATAGTTCATGCTAGTCAACTTAAGATTGTATTACGCATGCTAATCTCTATTGTTGCCACTGCTCCCATATCTCGCAGTTAAAACACTGGGCTAGTTGTTTACAATAAAAAAATGTTTTTGCGTATCCTTTTACAGGACTTAGCTGTCAACAGCAGCATCTTTCAGCTGTCTGTTGATCTCTTGGCAAGATTACGCTCAGTAGTTTGCCATTGCTTTCTGAGCGGCCGGCTCAGTATCCGCAAGTCACGAGCGGGGGTCGAACCACCTCAGTTCTCGCTCCGCTGCGAGACTCTGCGTGATAAACGGGATTACAGAGAGAAAGTGTTGTAACCCCACAGCCAGAGAGACCGGCTGTTTACAATAACAAGATTGCAAATGTAAAGTGATCGGGCCGCACATGGCAGAAGCGTGAATCAGGTCTGCCGATTACTGGGTCAATGTCGTCTATATTTAGACGCCACTCATTCTGCACTGAACGGTGTTGTCGGCCTTAACCCGGTGTGAAGGTCAGGAAAGGGAAAGTAGCGCAGAATATGTTTATGTGTAAATGAATCCGTTATAGAACAGTACGTTTTTGTTTCGTTTCTGTCCTTGCTTCAACCAAATCGTTATGCAAGAAGTTTAGTGTGTGTGAATCCCTGCTTGAATCACATTACAGCGTGGGTTTTTAAACGATGTTATTGTCATGCAGCTTGCGATGTAGCCCAGGGGCAATGAACGTGTTTCGCAGTTACCCGACTTACCGTTTCGGAGGTTTGAAATTAGCTGCAGACGATTTTGGAAATAGACTGCCTTGCGTTGATTTAGATGAGTGAGCGTCGTTCGTGAAAAAAAAAAAAAAACAGTAGTCTGAAACCTCAGAACGTAGAAAGTGTCTAGTAAATTAAAATCACAAACAGTCAAAATTGCTGGGGGTTGATTGCTGCCAATCATTTCTTATACTGATGTTCCTCCATGCTATTGTTATACATACACACATACATACATATTGGCGTGTACTTTGTATTTATTTATCTGTTTATTTATGTAGATTTCCAGGGCGAGGGACGCGGGCAGTATTGCACCAACAGGGGTAATCCAGGCTAAAGTGCGCTTGTGTTTGTTTACATAGTTCCTGCATGCGTGTCTGAAGTCAGGCGACGTTATTTTATATCATTGGGCCTATCTGTTCATCTGCCATGCATTTAATTCTAGACTTTAAACAAGGTTTTTAACTCAACTCAACAACTCAACTCTCATAGCAAATGCGTGTATGGGGTTATTAATCTATATATATATAATTCTTCTACTTCTTTTTGTTATAATTTTTCCTCCTATTTTTTTCCTCTTCCCCTTTTCCCTCCCCCTCCCGCTTCTTCTTCTCCTTCGGCCATTTATTTCCGTATTAGAGTATAGATCCTCTTCATCTCATCTCATCTCATCATGTTCCTCTTGTACCTTGCGGTGTCGAGGTGAAGTATAAACTTCGTGAGAGTGCCCGGTTATGGGCTTCGTATATCGACATTCCCATGGATTCTGTTATTCCCTCCGTCCAGCGTTTACGTGGTCGGCCTCTTCCTCTGTTTCCATCTGGTCTGTACGTCATTGCCTGTTGTGGCATGCTGTTGACTGGTAGCCTACTTGCATGGCCAAACCATTTGACTTGCTGCTTTCTAATAAAATCTAGAGCAGCTTTAACCCCCACTTTAGTCCTGATTTCTTCATTTCTGATCTTATCTCTTCTTGATACGTTGAGTATTCTTCTCAGGAACCTCATTTCTGTTGTTGTGATTTTTCTTTTCTCTTTTTCTGTCATTGTCCAGGTTTGACATTGGTAGCACAGAGTTGGTAGGAAGATTGTGTTGTAAAGTGCTTTCTTAGTAGTTATTGATACATGTTTGTTCTTTAGTATTGGTGCCATTTGTCCAATGAGTTGATTTGCCTTATTGCACCTATTTTCGATCTCGTCTTCTGATCTGCCATTTGATGATATTATACTTCCTAGGTACTTGAAGCTCTTTACTTGTTTCAAGGGATGTTCGTTTAGGTGAATTGTTGCTGTTTGTTCTTCTTTAGTTAGATCCTCTTCCAACAGTTATATTCATATTTCCAAGCCTCATATTCGAAACATTGTTTTGTGGATACATGTTCTATATTTGAAACCTCCCAGAGTTTCGCCCTTTTCCGCAAAATTAGGTGTCAGGTCTCATTGCCCCCGATTTAGAGTGGAATATAACATGACCATGGACAGCCAGAAAGACCAATGAACAAGTCCTTCAAAAAACAAATGAAGATTGTAAACTGATTAGAGACATTAGACGTAGACAGTCACAATTTTTTGGGCATGTTATGAGAAGAAATGATTTGGAGAACTTGGTGACAACTGGTAAGATCTAGGGGAACAGACCTAGAGGCAAGTACCTGGATGGCTTGGCCTTGTGGCATGGTCGAGACAGGAACACGGAGCTGATCCACGACTCTGGTGATCGAGTGAGATGGCAGAACATGACCGCCCACGCTTACCGGCATGGCACATGATGGGTGGATAACATGATCAGGTTCCTTTGTAAAAGATATACAGCATACTTTGTATGAGACCTCTGACATCTGCACCTGTAGGATCAGAAATTATTCATCAGGGTTCCTTGACGGGATTTAGGACATCTTGGCATGAATTCAAACACCTGCAGCACTGTAAGAAGTAAATGTAGGTAAACAGTGACTCTAACCCTTGACACAAACACGTAGATTGCTCGCTGGAGTTGTCGGCTCTTGTAGCCTGCTGTCCGAAAACCGGGCCCCGGAACGACATCGTTTTGGGCGTTATTTGCGGGAAAGCTATTTTTAGAGATGCATTTCTGTCCAATCGCTGTTATCTCTGCCCACTTTCCCGCTTCGGTTCACGGTCGTATTGAATGTAACCAAAATATTTTAAGCTTTGTCTGTCCCAGACGGTTGGTACATAAAGTATAAAGTATTAACGGTCTGGTTGACTGAGGCAGACGGCAGAAGCTGTGGGGTGTCGCTTGAAATCGAACTGGCTCTGCAGACTGATTTAAGAAGTTGGGCAGAATAAGCACGGGTTTGGGACACAAAGGCGAAGTTAGAAAGTGGTAATGATGGCAGTGAGGTTGACTGCGACGTCCTGTAAAGGATATACAACTAACATACGCACAAGTGTATACACACTCACACACCGGAAACCACGACGCCCCTACGGTGCCATAAGCGGGAGAAACAAGGCTGCTCACTCAGGCAGTAACATTGTTAAGGCTTCACAAATCTTATTCTGGTCCGATTGATAAAAGACCCTTGCCTTACTGCGGCTGGTGATTACGACCCAGATCCCACGGTGTGCAGTAATGGCACACTCCGTTTTCTCTTTTACACCTGGCTGTCTTTAATTGATAAAATGTGCCCCCCCCCCCCTTTCTCTATTTTTGGGGTTGTTGCTACCCACCATACACCACGAAGGAATTAAAACAGTAATGGAATCATTCTACAAAGAAAAATGCATTAAAGGACATACTATATTAATTCAGAATGACAGCTCAACACACAAGGACAGAAACTAACATATAATGGTATTTATACTAAGAATAGTCTGCCTGTTCTGAATATTCCTCTTCTTCGGTTCACTCACTGACTGTCGGCGGGAGGGGGGGGGGGGGTCTTACACCTAGAAATGCACTTCAGAGGTCAGAGTGTCTGTTTTCTGCATGCATTTATGTCTGTCAGGTTTGCATTCCCGACGATTGAACAGGGAAGTGGATATTTAACGTGCACAACTTCACACACCTCTTTATTGGTCCTATCTTAGAAGGCAAGGCACCCGGTCTCGCTACCCCAGAAACCAAAAGGACGTGTGATATCATTAGACACGAATGGTACTTGAAAACATGCCCAATTATATGATGAAATTGAACCCTATACCATGTGAGTCAGGGAACGTAACCTCAGCAATGGCTTCCCAGTACTGCAAATTCAAACTTGGAAAGTGCCCTGAATGTATTTGTGATAACGGTAGAAATTCAGCACAATTAGTGATTTTAAATATCAAAGCCACAAACACCTGATACCAGAAAATACCCGTGGTTATGCATTTTAAGTGTTTCAGAATACCCGTGATTGTTTCAGCTAAATTATTATTCTTTTATTCACTTCATATGATATATAACTGCAGTATGCACCTGACGAGATGCAGTCTAACATGTCAGTCTATAAATCGTGCAGCATATTGTTTGAGGCTTCTGTGTTGACAGATAACGGCAGATCGTATTATAGAGGAGTGATCTTCACGAAACACTCCCGGCTAAATTTAGGTTCTCATCAACTTCAGACAAACTATAGGATTTCAATTTGCTCAAAAACAACACCCACGCCCGTATACCAGCAAACTGGAATCAAAAGTGCGAGAAACAACGCAAACACAAGGCAGAGGAATTGTGACATTATTGTCAATAACTTAACCTAGTTGTTTGTTGTCTCCAGAAATAATAACAACCACTGTTGCATTAAGTATTCCCTTTTCAGTGTACGTAGGTGACCCGGCATTTTGTGCTCTTTTGTGAATCAATCTGCTTGAAGTAAAAGGCTGGATAAGAAATGAGGTGGTGTCCGGTATTGGATTTTGTTGACCGTTAATTCTGCATGATGTGGTTTGCTGTTGCTGGCGCTGGCTATATGGCTTCCGGATCCAGATCTTTGTCTGCCCCGTGACGTCAAGCAGAAGTCTGGGTTTACTGGGTTTGCCTGGGTGTACTGAGTTTGCCTGGGTTTTTACTGGGTTTGCCTGGGTTTACGATTGCAGAAAGCTTGAGGCTTGGACTGAAGACACTGACAGTGTAATGAATACCCTATTGTGTGTGTTTTAAGCAATTTGCACGTCATTTGCAGGTCGTTGCAGTCAACCCCAAGTGATTTTACGTTCAGTAGTTCACTTATTAATTTCTGATCGAGAAGTCAGTGCTTAAGTTAAGCTGATGGGGAGTGAACCCACTAACTACTCATCATCAGCACAAGGAAGTTTAGATGCTAGCGCTATACCCCGCAGCCTCTCTGACCTCTAAATATAGTTATTGTTGTTTTTAAAAATTCGAAATTTTATTTCTCTTACTGTCTTACTGTGGTGTCATGAATCATCTCTGATACTTTTCTTCTGTGTTATTTGCATGTCAACCTATATTTCTCTTACCTTATGTATTCTAGAAACGACTATCTAATTATGCTATTCCTAGACTTCTTAGATTTATATCCTGCTCAGCGCGTTTTCCACACTCCTCATTTCTTTTGGTCTGCCTCTTCTCCCGGTGGTCTTTCCTAGTAGACAAAAGAACACTTTCCCCCCTTTTCTTAAAGTTCTGTATGTCCAACTTTTATCAACATCTTTCAGGTAATTATTACTAACTTGGGACTTAATTACTCTTGCAGTCCAAGGTATTCGTACAATTCGAGTCAACAGTCATGTCTTCATTTCTTCCAAGCTTTTCCTGATCTGTTCATTCACATTCCGTGATTCACTGTCATACAGCAAAACACATCGACGTTATGTCAAATGATGGTATGAATGTCCCTGGCTATATTTATCTACTTCTGTTATTATATCACATGTTGTTGTTATCTCTTGTATCCTAGCAACTTAAAGAGTAATTTATGGCTGATGGTATACACCAAACATGCCGGTCTCTGTGGCTAAGGGCTTGCGAACGCGGTTTGTGAGCCCGCATACCTGGGTTCGAAACACAGCGGTGCTGGTTTTTCGAAAAAAAGGTATAGTTCAGAAAGCAATGGCAAACTACTGAACGTAACACTTGCCTAGTACATCAACAGCAGCTGAAAATGCTGGTGTTGACTGCAACGTCCCGTAAGGGATACGCAACAAAAATACACCAAAGCCATGGCAATGATGAAAGGGAAACTACCACGTTATTTATCACTGGAAAGTCACCAGTTACACAGCGGATAGATGTTTCTGCAGTAACCTGATCTCCTGCATAACCCTGCATGGCACATGGTGTTGCCTATGTTTAAGTCCATGAATTTGACATCATTGGATGCTCATGTTTAATTAAGTCCCTGTATATTTGACAACATTTAGTGAATTGCCTTGCACTGTTATGCCAAGCCTGTGGCTCAGTGTATCCGACTTCGACAAGTCCAGTGCACTAAAATTAGTAGCACCGTATGGACTGTACTTGAGTTTAAAGCCAGTGATCCACACAAAAAAATGTCTATGTGTAAGAATTTACTGTTAAAATATTTCTGAACTGTCTATTTTGTACCTTTTGCAGCACTCCTCCAGTACCAACACCAAGGTTGACAAAGTCCACAAGATCACAAGTTCACAGACTAAGATTTACACCAGACAAGAACAGTATGATCCCAGCAGAACTTCAGCCAAATATGCCACAGACCTACCAATGGATCACGGGCATTCAGGTGTAGATCAATCACTAGTAAATTGTGAATCTCCAACGACAGTGAAAGATAAGTTTACTACTCAAGAAATACTGACCATTGCAGGTTTCTCAAAAGATGCAGATTGCTCACACATTACAATTGACCTACACCAACAACCATCATCATTTCAGCAGGCATCTTTACCCCAAGAGCAAGTTCTTCAGAGCTGTGGTTCTTATTTTGAGATGCAGAGTCATGGATCTGCGCAGGTTGCTTTGGAATCTCTTACTGTTGCATCTTCACTTCAGTCTCCAGTTCATCTGTTGCAGTGTAAAGTTGGTTCACTCTCTTACAACAGAGAGACACCAGACAATTCAGATTCTGTCAACATGCAGCCTTTAGAAGCACCAACTACCCATTCCTTACAAAGGTGTTCTCCTGCTATTATGAGCATGTCTTCTCAGTCTTTACGTAGATCAGATGTGGACGAAGGCGCAACAGATCAATGGAAAGTTCAATGTGTGAATGATGCCATTGAAGATCCATCTGTTTCCAGAGTTTGTAGTTCAGTATGTGATGAAACATTAAATGTGGAAGCAATGTTTGTGCACTCTGGTAATTCACCTGTGGAAACTGGTCAACAAGGTAAAGCAGAATTTTGTGATAGCCCAAAATGTTCACACTGTGATCAGTTTGAGTCAGGCAATTGTGAGTTGTCTTGTGATATTTCTTCAGACAGTTCTGGATTATTATGTGAAGTGTTCTCAGACAAACCTGGATTATTGCGTAGCTTTTCACCAGACATTCGTGGATTACCATGTGGTGTTCATAGATTATCGGATGATATTAATGGATTATCAGGTGATTCTCAGGGACTATCAGTTGATTCTCATGGATTACAATGTGATGCTCATGGATTAACACATGATTTTAGTGGACTATCATCATGTGAAATTTCAGACAGTAGTGGATTATCCCAAGATGAAGAGATTAATGAAGTAGCTCAGAATCCACAGGATTTCAGACATGATTCTGATGCCTTACTTAGATGCCTTAACAAGATGAGTTCCATGGACTTATACTCACATCTGCAAAAGATTGACCCGCAGACAGCTTCTCACATGCATCCAAACAACCGCAGGAAAATAGTCAGGTATGTAGACTGTTGCCATTACTGCAGTTTAGATGTTGGTTAGGCTGTTAGGATGCCTTTGTGAGGATGTCCTTGTGAAAACATCATGTAGCAGGCAATTTGCAGAACATCGTTCTCATCGCAGCCCATTGAAAGGTTTCTAAATCCCTTTCCAGGTCATCTGCCTTATGCATTCTTATGCCCACATCCGCAAAGACCCGAATCCTTCTTGTTGGTTCTTCTTCTTTCGTTTGCTTGGCATAATTGCATGGCATCCTTATTTCTGTGGTGCGCCTCCTGGCTGGTTGCCTCCGTCTTCAGCACCTTTCCTTTACTATAGCAGACTGTGGTCTTAGTCGAGTTTAGATGTGTAGGCACGCACACACGTGTCTGCGCATGCATGTATGTGCCATCACATCTAGAGCGTACTGGTTATTTTTCGGCGCCAGAGACTCACCACCACCCATTCTCCTGTTAGTTAAAACAGTTCCGCCACGTGAAGGCCAGGAGTTGGACTTTTACTGTAGAGTGGTAAATGCACGCGCCAAGGGGTATTTATGCAAGGTTGGACGCTCACCAAAACTCTGCTCCCCCAGCTACATGACAGCAACATTTGGGACTTCTTGTTGGTTGACCCCTGACTCTGCTTCAGGGAACCATCCATGTCTTTCATCACTGTTCTCACAAACTGTTGTGTTTCATTTGGCCAGTTTCTACGACATCATACAGTTTGTGAGCCAGGTTTCTTCGGATCTTATAGAATGCATATTATTTTGTTAGTCTCGGTTCTCGATATTCTAAAAACTGTTCTGTCACAATTAAATTTAAACACCTGACTTTCTTCTTTAATGGGCAAGAGAATCGGCTTCATTGCACTGGGTTTTATCCCATACGGCTCGTTCTCTTTCTGCAGGGGTTCCTGTTGAAAGCAAGAATTCTGTAGCTCCAGTGATGACCCCCAGGAGTCTCTGAGAAAATTGCATTCATAAACCAAATGACGTGGCACGGAATCGAACCCACAACCTTCGGAGCGCAAGGCAGGCAGAGTAACCATTTCTCCATGGAGACTCCCTTCCTCCTGTAATGATTGCGTGATGGTCTGTGACTGACAGCCGTCACTTACCACAGGAAAGATGCATGTTCTGAACACGTTTATTAGAGTTAGTTTGCTGGGGTTGTGTCACAGGTTCTGGATACTGTATAACTTCTGCATTGCTTTGGACAGTCTACATCTTGACATCTTTTGAGCAATCCCCAGTGTTGTTCAATATGGATCTAAGATATTAACAGTTTATGAAACTTTCAAGTTCTTCATTGTCGATGGTGATTTTTGGTTGGCTTGTGATTTTGGCCAGGGCTCTGTGGGAATTGGCAAGCCGCTGGGAGTCTTCATTGTGCCTTGTTGGAAATAGCAAGCCATGGGAGGGTGCCTTGTTGGGAATGGTGTTCTGCAAAAGACCTCTACATGATATGATGATGAAAGAAGTTTACAGCAATTAAGTTTGAGAATTGATTTGAAGACAGAATAAGATAATAAGATTAAATCTAGCTAATGATAGCCCCCGATTTTCCTTGTGAATCCTCACTTTGAGAGATGGAATCATACACATAGATAGCGTTGGACAGAGTCGGCAGAACAGATAGAGATATTTAAAAGGGCAAAAGAAGCTTTCATAGCACTAGGAAATGTGTGGAAGTTAGAAGAAAAATTAGACTATTTAACTCTAATGTCAAACCAGTACCGCTGTATGTATCAGAAGCACGGAGAGCAATTAAATTAATGACTGATGACCTACAACCATTTTAGAATTTGTCTCAGAGAAGGTTAACCCGGTCAACAAATGCCAGCAGAAGTCGGATGTGTTGGCCTAACGGCGCAAGAACGCAGCTCTGCTGTAAACAGGCACAACGCAATCATGTCCAGAAAAAAAACTCAGGATGAACGCAGAAGAAGAAGAAGAAGAAGAAGAAGAATTTATGTCTGTTTAGAATAGGACTAAAATGGTATATCAGAACATATGATGCTTGTGGATTATTAGGAAGGGCAGAATGTAAGATGGGCCGGCATGCCCAATTTGTGACCTTTTGAAAATAAAGTTTGTTTGTTCATTCATCAGGTGAGATTTCAGACAGCAGTGGAATATCCTAAGATGAAGCGATTAATGAAGTTGCTTAAAATCCACAGGATTTCAGGCATGATTCTAATGCCTTACTAAGTGCCTTAACAGGATGAGTTCCATGGATTTATACTCACATCTGCGAAAGATTTACCCACAGACAGCTTCCCGTATGCATCCAAACAACCGCAGGAGCTTATGGATAGGACTGAACAAATCCCAGAGAATCAAGAAGTGTGTGAAAGGCCTAGGCTGGATGGAGAGAACTAAACAAATCCCAGAGAATCAAGAGGTGTCTAAAGGCCCTGGCACTTCCTGGATGGAGAGAACTAAACAAATCTCAGAGAATCAAGAGGTGTGTGAAAGGCGCTGGCACTGGCTGGATGGGACACACAGTTAGAAATCATTTTAATGCCGTTACTAGAAAGTCTTTCCTCTGGAACCTATAGTGCAAAAGGAATAGAGGGATACCCAAACACAGCGGGAAGAGAGTTAAAGACAGGTGAATAACATTGGGAGAACATGTAGGGAGCTGCAGGAGATAGCAAAACAAGACTTGGTGTCAGCTGCTTGGGGGACTTTCTCCATTTGGAGATCCGGTCAGGGATATGCACTACTGACCAGCTGAAATGAGAGCGAAACTCGAGTATAGTGCTTCCATATTGACGTGGATAGGCATTAGGTTCATACCAGAATACGATCAGCATTGCCAGTAGTGGGTTGTGCTCAATATTTAAAATAACCCTAGTCTGTGAAGACGGCAAGGTGCCAGTACAGTAGAATTACGGTAACACTTTGAATTATATTGCAAACACAAGGTACCCGCCTCGGCAGTAAATCTAATGAAATTGTCACAAGCTGTCGGTAACTTACGGGGTATGTAAGCCGTTCGCTCAGAAAGCAATGGCAAACTGCTGAGTATAATCTTGCCAAGAAATCAACAATCAGCTGAAAGATGCTGATGTTGACAGCGATGTCCTGTAAAGGATATGCGAACAAAAAAAAATACACCAATATATTCACAGCACATCAGTTGGTGACACAACTGGCAGGTGTCTCCCAGTCCCACAAAAACCACAAATACAATCTCTCTGCTTTTGTATATTAGGGCAATCCAGGTTTACTACGAGTGTGACCGGACGATGTCCTCGCTGTTGAGTGAGCAGCATGACGGTCAGGAGAACGTCAAGAGTGGCCCACTGAGGTATCAGAACCCATGTATCCTGTGGGTCCAGTGTCGACAGCCAGGTACGTTTGTCTGATAAGTCATGATAAGGGTGTCATTGCATGTCAATTGGTTATGCTAACGGTGTCATAGTCGTAATTGCAGTTTAGGACATGAAGGGACGTCAGTAATATCACATCATCATCATCATCAATAGTAGCAGTAAGAGTGGTGTTGGTAGCAGCAGCATCAGTAGTACCGTGCTTCCCCGAAAATACATACACCTATAAACAGCTCTAGCACGATTTTTCAGGATGCTTTTAATATAAGACCTACCCCTGAAATAAGCCCTAGTTAAAATCGTCAGCTAGAATGAGAGACTTGTTGCCGAATGGCCAGTCGGAGTACAGACTCCACTGATGCCCATTTGTTAATGAACGGATGTGGTTCATAATTCATTAGGTCACTTGCGTGAAATAAAGTTACGACTACATGGGCAAGAAATGTTCATTTAAGGACAGCTTTATTTATTGCCGGACTTAAGGGTCTGGGACCAATGGTTCTACAGGAAATGGAGTCGCAAGAAATTCAGGCCGGGATTTGGAGAGTTATGATGATGTTCCGGAAGAAGATGACGTGACTGTATTGGATAAATGTAGAATTTTGTACATGAGTAAATGTAGATTTTTATATATGAAAATTAAAAGACATTCCCCGAAAAATAAACCCTAGTGCATTTTTAACTGGTCTTATTTTCGGGGAAACACGGTAGTAGTCACAATCACAACAGCATCATCAGTAGTAGTAGCAGCAGTAGCAGTTACAATCACAGCATCATCATCATTATCAACAGTAGTAGTAATAGTAGCAGCAGCAGAAGTCACAATCATAACAACATTATTAATAGTTGTAGTAATAGTAGTAACATCACTTGTACTACTACTACTACTACTACTACTACTACTACTACTACTACTACTACTACTGCTGCTGCTGCTGCTGCTGCTGCTGCTGCTGCTGCTGCTGCTGCTGCTGCTGCTACTACTACTACTACTACTACTACTATTACTACTAACCACCATCACCACCACCTGTAGTAGGACGCTAGTCGCTTCCCAAGATTAGGATAACTGTGCAGCATCATCACAATAGTCACAAAGCATGTGTGCTGTGGTAGCAGAACTTGAGCAGCGTTTTATGTAGATGTCGAACTTTGAGTAGTGGTAGTAGCATAACCTGATCAGATTTTGTGCAGATGTTGAACTTAAAGTTGAGCAGCGTTTTGTGTGGCTGAGTCAGGTCATCTGGTGCGAATGAAAGTCGTAGGAGTTTTCAGCATCAATAGCAATAGCAATGGTGTGTGGAGAGAGAGAGAGAGAGAGAGAGAGAGAGAGAGAGAGAGAGAGAGAGAGAGAGAGAGAGAGAGAGAGAGAGAGATGTTGTCTGGTTGTCACCCACGTATGACAACGGTACAAGCAAGACTAGGAGACCGATCAATAGAGGAGTACGAGTGTTTAGAGGAAGTTAACTGGTTTTGTGCCATGCTTGTCTGGTTAAGTTTATGGGCAGCATTATCATGCTAGGCGGCGTATTCGATCACGTTCTTTCACAACCGTGTTTTTTGTGGTATTGATAGGTTCTCTCTGTGGTCTTTGTTTTTGGCACGCTGGTCCCCCCTCTATCACGGTCTCTCTCTCTCTCTCTCTCTCTCTCTCTCTCTCTCTCTCTCTCTCTCTCTCTCTCTCTCTCTCTCTCTCTCTCTCTCACACACACACGTTTGTTCTATCTCTCGGACTCCCAAGAATCCAAATGGTTACTATTCGACCCCAAGAATCACAATTGTTGCTTTTCGACCCTAATAATCCCAATGGTTACTTTTTGGACCCCAAGAATCCCAGTGGTTACTGTTGGACCAGAAGAATCCCAATGGTTACTTTTTGGACCCCAAGAATCCCAGTGGTTACTGTTGGACCCCAAGAATCCCAGTGGTTACTGTTGGACCCCAAGAATCCCAGTGGTTACTGTTGGACCCCAAAAATCCCATTGGTTACTGTTGGACCCCAAGAATCCCAGTGGTTACTGTTGGACCCCACGAATCCCAGTGGTTACTGTTGGACCCCAAGAATCCCAGTGGTTACTGTTGGACCAGAAGAATCCCAATGGTTACTTTTTGGACCCCAAGAATCCCAGTGGTTACTGTTGGACCCCACGAATCCCAGTGGTTACTGTTGGACCCCAAGAATCCCAGTGGTTACTGTTGGACCCCAAGAATCCCAGTGGTTACTGTTGGACACCAAGAATCCCAGTGGTTACTGTTGGACCCCAAGAATCCCAGTGGTTACTGTTGGACCAGAAGAATCTCAATGGTTACTTTTTGGACCCCAAGAATCCCAGTGGTTACTGTTGGACCCCAAAAATCCCAGTGGTTACTGTTGGACCCCAAGAATCCCAGTGGTTACTGTTGGACCCCAAAAATCCCAGTGGTTACTGTTGGACCCCAAGAACCCCAGTGGTTACTGTTGGACCCCAAGAATCCCAGTGGTTACTGTTGGACCCCAAGAATCCCAGTGGTTACTGTTGGACCAGAATAATCCCAATGGTTACTTTTTGGACCCCAAGAATCCCAGTGGTTACTGTTGGACCCCAAGAATCCCAGTGGTTACTGTTGGACCCCAAGAATCACAGTGGTTACTGTTGGACCCCAAGAATCCCAGTGGTTACTGTTGGACCCCAAGAATCCCAGTGGTTACTGTTGGACCCCAAGAATCCCAGTGGTTACTGTTGGACCAGAAGAATCTCAATGGTTACCTTTTGGACCCCAAGAATCCCAGTGGTTACTGTTGGACCCCAAGAATCCCAGTGGTTACTGTTGGACCCCAAGAATCCCAGTGGTTACTGTTGGACCCCAAGAATCCCAGTGGTTACTGTTGGACCCCAAGAATCCCAATGGTTACTGTTGGACCCCAAGAATCCCAGTAGTTACTGTTGGACCAGAAGAATCCCAATGGTTACTTTTTGGACCCCAAAAATCCCAGTGGTTACTGTTGGACCCCAAGAATCCCAGTGGTTACTGTTGGACCCCAAGAATCCCAGTGGTTACTGTTGGACCCCAAGAATCCCAGTGGTTACTGTTGGACCAGAAGAATCCCAATGGTTACTGTTGGACCCCAAGAATCCCAAAGGCTACTAATGGGTCACAATGTAAGAACCGTTAGTTAGTTAGTTAGTTAGTCACAGTTCCAACTTCACAGCAACGGGTCGTCCCCATTATGCTCCGTTCCTGTGCCAGTGAATATCACACAAAACGCTCCCCACTGCCCAATGTGAAAAGTGGAAAAGACAGGAGTCTCGACAAACAACAGCCCGCACAGATATACTGTGCATAATGCTGCCGCCAGAATGTCAACACAATAGTCCCCCACGAAACACCCAATTTATCTCTGATGGAATCGGCAGTCATTTTCCCATCTGGATGTTTCCTAGATGTTCACCCACACAGTCCACGAAATACAGCTCATCGTCGATGGCAGTGGCAGTCAACCAGAAGCCCAGCAGCCACGCATTTCTGCATAAGGTAAAAACCGGCCATCTCTGGGACATAGCCATCTGCCATCACTCCGAACATGCAGTCACATTCCAAAAAAACCTCGGGCAGATTCAAAAGCATTTCACACGAAACTCACAGCTTACAGTGTCGCGCCACGCACTCACTCAGTAGCAGGGCGACGGAACCATCAAGCCTCCTTAGTCGCCTCTTACGACATGCGTGGTAGGCTACAGTGTTGCTATTCTTTGCTTCCCTTATGGGCCCCGGCAACACACGGGAGGTCATAACCGTTGCGATACTTAATGTATATTTTAAAAGAGTGACCTTGACTAGTATTATATTGAGGAGGGTAGAGCAGTACACCCCTCTCCTCCCTTTTTCTCGTCCCTCTCCCTCAATTTCCTCCCCCAACCACCCCGACACGTGTATCCCCACACATTTCACAGCGGTCCCCCTAGGGTAAATCTTTTGTTTGCATCAGTCTCACTTGTTACAGGTTTACGCCGCTACCGCCCCTTGAATGGCGGTTAATGGTCGGACCGCCGTCATAAACCAGACCCGGCGTTTTGCCCCAGGGCGACTTCTTTCTCCGTTAAACTTCCCTGGATCCGGGCACACAGGCACAGAAAGGGAGACCCACCACTTGAGCTGTTGTTAGTCTGCCCAGAGCACCTAGAATTCCTCACTTTCCTGGAGTGCTTTGTAGCCAGCAGGAAAGTGGCCGATTTGAATTGATGTCTTAGAAAGTTCAATAGTTTTCCATTCTTGGGGAGTTGGACTTTACCCATAGGAGGCAGGCTATATGGCGCAGTATTCATTTCAGCCACACCCATTAGACATTTCTTTCCCGCATTTTCTTAGGAGGTGGCTATTGTCCCGTTCTGTGACGTAACAAGACGAATTAACGCTTGTCTGCTCGGCTTACATTTTGCCAGCCATTAAATTTGACAATGCCAGACCTGGCAGTATTAACAAAGACAGTAACAGTTGACAGTAAAGGGTCTCTTTTCACTCCGTGAGGCGGAGTGGGTGTTTAGTGTTGGTCCCAGTCAGCATGGAGGTGGTGTGGTCAAAACCCTGCTGGCACGAGCCGTGACGTTACGTAAAATTGTATAGAGGTTCTAAAGAACTTCACATGCGATGCCCAGGATCATGTGAAATAATTGCCAATTTCCACTTTCCATTTGGGATCATTAGAGATGTACCATTCAGTGGGAGCCGAGTTAGCTTGCCTGCCGATACAGTGAGCCGGGTTCAATCGCCAGTGTAATGACGATTATTCACCGACCATCACCGCTATGGGATCGACCCAGCTTTCCTAACATTGGCGCCGGATATTTTCAGAATTGTCTTGGATGGAAAGGCAGCGAAGGTTCATCTCATATGTCGTGGACTAGATCACTTGAAGGTCTAACACGTCAAATCCTAACACGTCAAATCCTAACACGTCAAATCCTAATGGTACGATTTGTCACGGGACTACCATGGCCACTCTCAGTAATGGTGTCTAGAAGTAGAGTGACGTATACCGATGTGGAAGTCTGGTGTTTAACTAAAACGCTGGTTCTGTCAATCACAAGTGTGTGGTTTTGTTCATATATAATAGGGTCAGAAATGATGAAACTGAAAGTTATAATTCATTAATATTTGGTGGAAATCTGTTTCCAGAAGTGGAGGGCAGTATGTGTGTGTGTGTGTGTGTGTGTGTGTGTGTGCGCGCGCGCACACACACACACACACACACAAACAAGGGGAAGTCAATAAGTAAGTCACAAATGGCTATAGAACAATAACTAAATATGATAACAACATGAAACTAGCTTATTTTTATACATACATTGTCCCTTTATTTCTCAACAATCTCCACCAACATTGATGCAATTATCCCATCGTTTTATCAGTCCTCCCAAACCGGCTGCATAGAACTGCGTGCTCTGCTTTCTAAACCACGTTTGCTTTCTGAACGACTGGCACCCATACCATATCGTAAAAAAGCAACGCAACGCGGTCTGCTGCCAAATCGCGCGCAGCTGTGTTTCGAACGTGGGTATACGGGATCACGAACCGCACCCGTAACACCTTCGCCACGGAGACCGGCTCAGTGAAATTACATGACGTTATTTTGGGGCGAGTGCAGAAATTCAGATATCTAGGTAAATGGATAACATCAGATGGAAGATGCATCACTGAGATAAAGAGCAGAATAGGCCAAGCAAAACCTGCATTCTGTCAAATGAAGAACATTTTGTGCAATAAGCCACTGTCCTTGAAAGTTAAAAAAGAGGTCTTGCATGTTACATAGAACCAATTTTATTTAACATACGACTGTGAGTCCTGGACAATTAGCACACAGGCGAAAAAATCCCTGGGAGCCTTGGAGGTGGTTTTATCGAAGAATGCTGAAAATCAATTGCACAGCCAAAGAGAGCAACCAGGACGTTTTAGGGGAAGCTGAGTGGCAAAGACAACTTATCACTTTTTGACCACGTTATGAGAAGACAAAAACTGGAAAATGTGGAAACCGGAAAGATTTGCGGAAAGAGAGATCGAGGAAGATAGCGTGAGAAGATTCTTGACAGTCTTGTGTCATGGCACGGAAGTGAGTCAACACACGAATTGATCCATGCCGTCGGAGATCGTTATTTGTGGAGAGACGTGATCACTCACGCCGGCCGGCAAGGCACTGGACGAGATGATAGTATACAGTGAACTTTTGTAATCCAAAGAAGTTGCAAAACGTTAGCATCATTATGCGACCTGCTAACTGGTATAGAGTTCACGCACCTCCACAGATCTCGGTCCCTGTTCTAGATCAACTCTGTGGATATTCCTCCATGTTGCCATCTCTCAGTTCGTCCAGCATAATTTCTCCCAGTCTGCCCTTGCCTCTTCTACCTCTGATATTTCCAGTTGTCACCGCGCTTTGCAATGCTTTTCTTCTTATTCATGACTAAATAACATTGTCTCCTTATATTATATATAATGTTCTACTGATTCTAGGCCGTCGTTGATAGTTACTCTGGCAGTCCAGGGTAATCGCATCATGCGTCTCAGAAACATCTCTGCTGCCGCCAAGCTCTTCCTAATATGTTCATTGACATGTCATGATTTACTGCCATACAGCAGGACATGTTCAGTATAGCATTTCATTACTATGACATTCAGTGACAAGGGCATGTAGAGATATTAATGATTAAATTAAAATTAACTCTCTCTATGAGAGAGAGAGCGCGCAAATATCATAGTTACAACTTGTCAGTGACAGAAAACACGACTATGGAAGAACATGATCGACTACGCCGCCTGTCATGGTAATGTTGCCAATAAACTTAACCTGACAAACATGGCACAAAACCAGTTAACGTCTGGACAATCGCATTCTTCTATTGATCGGTCTCCTGGTTTTGCCTGTACAATGTAGAAATTAACCATAGATTTATAGTGCATGGCGTAAGCGTACAGTGATTCGTTACACGGTTAAAAGTCCAACATTGTAATCGTTTCAGTGTAGCTAATCTAGATCTGTACATTAATTAAACTAAAATGAGCCCACACGAGGTTTGCTGTGTGGTTTTATAGGAATGGATTATTGTAGTTCTTCTAGTAGGGGAGCGTTTCAGCTCGCGATATGTCAACCTTTGTTTCCATTAATCCGCTTTTACTTTCATTAACCTCATTATATAAACTAATCGAAGGAAAACTAACTAAAGAAAAAAGAACAATGGTGCGAGAGAGAGAGAGAGAGAGAGAGAGAGAGAGAGAGAGAGAGAGAGAGCTGCGTCTTTCCCTTACCAACATACGGATGTTTGTTTTATTTGTGTGTGCATTCGCTCACTTTGAACCCAAGCGTAGTCCACACACGAGCAACTACTACTACACTGGACTGATATTTGCGTGTGGATTAGCTTTCCCTATTGCCACTGTCCCTCGCCATCAGGCGAACCTATCCGGACTTAACAAGAGGTATTTGTAATCCCCCCCCCCCCCCCCCCCCAAGTCAAGGACGAGAAGTCAACAATGTAGTACAACTGACCGGTGTAGGGGTTTAACCGGCTACCTTGACATCAGCACACCGGAAGTTTAAGAGCGCGCGTTCTTATCCACCCGGCCACGTTGAGCTCCTGATATAGGGATGTGAATCACGGAGCACTTCTGAATCACTAATGAAGAATGTTGAGAATGCAAACTTGTGTTGAAACAATTGTACAGCAGAATACCATCCAGCAAAACGAAATTATTTTACAAGGTGTGAGAATCGAAGAAGACTCTTCGACATCACATCTGAGAAATGCCACACCTTGGCCATGTTGAGCGATGGGAGTGGAAGAGATAAGATTGTGTGAGGTCCCGCTTGGAGACCACCAATCCAAGCTCTATAAACTATATCCTAAAATACCCTAGTAGCATTGCTGGTCGCAGTAAATAAAGCACACAAAACGAGAAGTAGACAGGACACGATCACAAGTAATAGAATGGACTTTGCGGTCAAAGCACATTAACACCACTTAGATATAGACAGAGGCATGAATATATATATATATATATATATATATATATATATATATATATATATATATATATATATATATATATATAGTTGCATATCCTTCACAGGACGTAGCCGTCAACCCCAGCATTTTGGCTGTTCATGATTTCTGGGCAAGTTTTACGTTCAATAGTTTTCAATTGCCCACTGAACGTACGGCACCTATATCTTTTTCGAACAAAACCAGCACCGCTGTGTTTCGAACCCGGGTATACGGTATTACGAATCGCGCCCGTAACGCCTGCGCCACTTGAAAGATAAATGACGTAACGCGACGCAAGACTTATCTGCCATTTCTGCAGTAGGCCCCTTTAAGGATAAAACAGATTCGCTTCCTCTTAAAGTCCATGTTGCGTGGCGTTGATGATCGTAGTCTGTACACGACGTCTCGTGTACTGCCAGCCATTTCTGACACTGATGTTCCTCCCCTCCATGATGTCAAACTGTCCAGCATCTGTTCTCTTGCTCTCCCGCTGCCTCCCCACTCCTCCAACTTTCCCGTTGTAACGACGTATCCCAGCGTACCGCTTCTCATGTCGAATGTAGACTGGATGTCTTCTGGTGCGAGAAACAAGTTAGAAAACGTTAACGCCTATTTAAAAAAAAAAAAAAAAAAAAAAAAAAACAGCATTACACGTGAATGCATCAAGTCTCTGTCTGGATCAAGCATTGAGGGTGACTTTCCACACTACATTAGTTTCCGTGTAGTTGTTGCGTATGTCCTATTCATTGTCTTTTGCTTACCCATTATTACAGTAACCATTAATACAGAGACATCAGTTGGGGTTACTAAAACAGTTCATAAGTAAACGTGTTGTTTGGCGCTCATAGAAGAAAGTACTGGAGCAGTGGTTCTCAACCTTTTTTTGGCCCGTGCCCTCCTTCACCATATTTTCAGAACGTCATCCCCCCCCCTTTCGTATTTCCTACCTAAAATCCCCGCCCCTGCACAGTATACGTAATAATGGAAGCTAAATTTAATAGCATATACTAAAACAAGTCTAGGCGTCTACATAAAACGTGATTTGTGGGTGTACTTTTTTTTATAAAATGAATTTTAGAAGGGTGAGACGTACAGAACAGTAAAGTATGAAGGGAAAAAACATCAAGTAATCGGTTCTTGTATTAACGCGATCTTGAAATAATCTTATTCCCCCCCCCCCCTCGAAACCCTAAAATTCCCCCCGGGGGGGGGGGGAATTCCCCACCGGTTGAGAACCACTGTGCTAGAGACTAGAGAGCACACACACACTAAACAACGTAAACATTTAAAACTGTAATTACCAACCAGGATTCGAACCTGTCACCTCCAAATAACGACTGCCCCTCTCTGCAGGAACAAGTGTACTTCGTCGCATGACCAACTAGGCATCGCTGTACGTAGTAACTATAGCATTATGTGCGCGCACACACACATACACACGCGCACTCGCGCGTATTTGTGGGTTGAGAGATTACATAAGTCGAACCCGGAAAGTGCTGCTACTGCTACTATTACTACCACCAACTGTTATTACAGCTCCACCATCATCTTACCTCGCGACTTAACTGGTAATGTTACCTGCTAATTCTGATCCCTCTGAACACAGTCGTGGGGCAGATAAACCGGCGAGTGCAGATTATGGTAATAGATTATAAGTATACCAGGTTGTGGCGTACCGCGACCTGATTAAGCTCTTTAATCAGTTGTGCTTGAGAGAAAAGCCAGTCACCTTTGACACCAAGTGCAGACACGGTAGGTCAAGAGGTTAATGACGGTGTTGTTAACACGCAAGTGGTCAGCTGATTATTTTGCTAATGTACAGGTCTGATTCGGTGCTGCTGCTACCATTTTACCGTCATCACCTCCGCGACTGCTACTACTGCAGCTGTTACAACTTTTTACTACTACTGCTGCTACAACTTATTACTGCTGCTGCTACACATTATTACTGCTGCTGCTGCTACCACTACTACTACTACTACTACTACTACTACTACTACTACTACTACTACTACTACTACTACTACTACTACTATAGTATTATTGTTATACGAATTGTCGTTCCAGTCGCCAAATGTATTACTGATTGAAGAATTTGGGGAAGTGGTGATCTTGTCAATGCAACAAAGATGTTTGTTTATGTATATTGGAAGCTTCCCCTTCACCCTCTCTCCCCCCCCCCCCCCCACACACAATTTCGGGTATATTTTCATCACAACTCTATGCATGATTCTTAGCAAAATCTTTGTGATGAAGGAGCTTGTTATATTAATTGTTCAATGTTAATCACATTCCACGTCTCCTGATGTCTTCGGAATTGCAATAACTATACATTTACTCTCTCCAACATGATCGCATACGCTTATCGGCATGGAACATGATGATGATGATATTGTCGTTCGTGTGGAATTAGCGTATAGTTGCAATTTGTTTTTCCTGTTCCAACTGCCCTGTCAACATAACTTACTTTCCCAGATCATATTTCAACCACACTGAAACAACTTTTTTTTCAGATTTGAACGCGCGGCTAGATGGTCGGGTGGATGAAATGATGGCCCGAGGGCTGGTGGCGGAGCTAGAACTCTTCCATAGAGAGGCTGCTCGTCTGGAGGCTGTAAAGAGAACCATCAGGTAGTTTAATGGTTTCTTTTCTGTCAGCCTAGTCTTGTCAGAGTTTTAACAGATGCTCCACATTCGAACCATATCGTGACTGGTTTGTTTCAGCTAAGTATTATTTATTTATTTACTCCAGATGATATATATATATATATATATATATATCTGCAGTACACGCCTGACGAGATGCAGTGAAATATGCCATACAATAAATCGTGCAACATGTTAGTCTGTGGATGGTGCAAGTCTGAGATTGCACAACCAAAATGCAACGACCACACAGAATCAATGATTTGTTGCACAACCAGTGGAAAATTTTTCTATTTATATACACTCGTCATTAACCGCTATTTAAAATGGACACGCTTATCGGAGCCGTGCCTTTTTTTTTTCTGTACAATGTTTCTCCCCCCCCCCCCCCCCCCATGAGCTTATGTGATTGTGGTGTGTGGATGGTGTACAACTTCCATAGTGAAGCACTGTTTTTTTAACTGGAGCACCAAATACGGGGGGGGGGGGGGTGATTGAACTTTAACTGGTAGGTCAGTAAACGGAAATCGTTTACCTCAAGAGGGAAATGTTAACACTAGTGAGATACTAGCTCAAGAGGGAATCTCACGCACTCACTCACTCGCTCGCTCACTCACTCACTCACTCTCTCACTAGCTCGCTCACTCATTCTCTCTCTTCATTGATTTCTCTCTCTCTGTCTCTCAGTCTCTCTCTCTCTCTCTCACACACACACTATAGTAGCAACACATAGATTAGAGTAATAACACGCATAGACTAGAGCAGTAACACGCATAGACTAGATATAATGCCGGATTTGCGTACAGGGAAAAGGTTAAACAGGAACAATAAACTCTACACAGAGAGACCAGTTCTGGTGGGAAATGACAATACTAATCGTTAGATAAATGCGCAAACTGTTCATAGACATAGCATGGATAATAATAAACCGGAGCAAACTGTTTGAAGGGATTTCAGATCTGTACTAAAGTACAAAGTTCATGTCTGCTTCAGGTTTAACTGTATACTTGATACCGTAAACATATGCATTTTCAACAGCGTTTCTGCTGTAGTTATAGTGCTTATCGGGTTCCACACATCATGAATTAATCGTCACTCTAGTTTCTAACGTTGTGGGACTTGCGTTCTAAGGGACATAATCAATTTTTCGTAGTGGCATCTAGGGTTGTTTACCTTGTCGTGGATGTGCTTTCTCTGTCTGTGCGATGCCCATGCTACATCAGACTAAATCCAGGGTTAGACCCTACACGAGGCTGTAATGTGCACTTTTCCCAAGCACATCTATTAGCTCTTTTCATGCTTCCTTTAAGATAATCCTGATTTACATATATTTTTGTTCTTTTTTTTTTTTTTTTTTTAGCCTGTCAGGTCTTCAGTCAGATATGACTTAGTTACCATATAAAAGCAGACGGTACTTTCTGTTGGCACCGAATGCTGGGCGGCGCTCACCAACCCCACACCCCACATTGTGCCAACGGCTTCGGGTGGAAGAGCACAACTGTGAGAGCACAAGCCTTATAGTACGAAGAAATGCAACCTAATGACTAAATGTCATGGCAGGGCAGACCAGGTCCTAAGCCTTGTTCGGCAACTAGTCTAGGATGGAAGCTCTGACAAGCAGACAGTAAGAGTATTGCTTTGCTGATTCAACAGCTTCTGCAGCTTGACTTATTCCAGATGTATTGGTGTTACTTTTCCCCTCACCTGCCCAATTCTTAACCCTTGAAAATAAAGTTTGTTCGTTCATTCTGGAGTAAAGTAGGCAGGCTGAGAAAGATTATGCTACATGGGCAACACATGGTCTCTACAATTCTGCCCAGGCTTTGTGCAGTGAAGGGGTATAACTCCATCCCTGGCCCATGTTATGGGTTGTAATTGTGTGTTTGTGTTAAGCACAATGGAACAGTCTGTCAAGACGCAAGGTGCCATTACAGTAGTATTCTTTTTAATGCTGTAACTGACATGCTGCCGGCCTCCCTGGCGAAGGAGTTATGGGTTTGTAATCCCTTATACTCACGTACAAAATACAGCTCCGCGAGATTTGGCAGCAGATCGCGCCACGTTGGTTTCTTATGGAGGGTATGTGGGCCGGTCGTTCAGAAAGCAATGGCAAACTACTGAATGTAAAACTTGTCAAGACAGCAGCTGAAAAATGCTGATATTGTCTGCAATGTCCTGTAAATAGGATATGCAGAAAAAATTGTAATGTCCGGTGTATATTGTATGCTGCAGCTCCGTGGACACAGGATACTCCTACACACACGGCATCCTACAGATGATTGGATTCAAGGAGTTCCACGACTACCTGCAGCTGTCACTGGAGGACAGGGCCACCGAGCACGGGCAGAGGCTGCTGCAGCAAGGTAAGCATCTCTATTGAAAGTTTGTTGTTAGACCAGGCAGTGGTTGAAAGTCAGATTTAAGCAAAGTTTTATTTAGATCTGTGTCCTTATTCCATTAAGGACTCATCAATAAAAAACAAGCTGATAAATTTAAAAAGAAACCTCCTTCTTTCTTCCTCCTTCTTTCTCCTCCTCCTTCTTCTTCCTTCTTCTGCATTCATCTGGAATGTTGTTTTAGACATAATTGCGTTGTGCCTGTTTACAGTAGTGCTGCGATATTTGAACCTTTTGGCCGACACATCCGACTTCTTCAGGTATTTGTTGGCCGGGTTTCCTTTCCGGGAAGGGTTAGTTATATGCACATGAGACAAGCGCAGTAAGCCAAGCCATGAAACATCTGACAACAGAAATGTGGTTTCCAAGAACAGTGCAAATATAGACAGACAGAAAGTTCTTCATGAACCAGACAACCACATATTGATTTGAGGTTAGATATGACATTTTTGGGCATGCTATGTGGAGAAATAAATATAAAACTTAGTGATAGCTGACAGAATTTTATGGGGTGAGAGCAAGAGTGAGCACTTGGATGGCTTGGCTAAATGACATACGAGGGTAGGTCAGAAAGTTGTGCACTACAATTACTATCTCTTTAACCGTTAATAACATACAGATGAAATTTAGTTACAATGTTCATACACATGTGCAGCAAACATTTCTACTTCTCAACATAATCCCCATCAACTTTAAGGGCTTTACGTTGTTTTAAAACATGAGCATGTATCCCAGGCCTGTGCCACATTTTGTCCAGTTCTTGTGGCCATATTCTCACTATATTAATCAGTCCCTCATTGTCTTCAAATTTGTCCCATGGTTAGCATTCTTAAGGGGACCTGAAAGATGGATGGGGCCGTACATCCCACCACATTGTCTCGATTGCTGCTCTGGTTTGCACACTTGTGTGAGGACGCAAGTTGTCATGATGGAGAAGTAGTTGCTCTTGATTCTTGTGAGGTCTAACCCTGCACAACAATTGAGTTTTGTGAGTGTTTTGATGTTGTGATGACACTCCACTGTCTGTCTTTTTGTCTCCAGTTCAAAATGATGAACTCACGTTTCATCTCCTGTTGCAATGTTTGGCAAAAAGCATCCCCAGCTGTCTCAAACTGCTGCAACAATTCCAAGCAAATTGTGTTCTTGTAGGCTTATGGTCTTCTGTGAGAACTCCAGGAACCCATCTTGCACAAACCTTTGAATATCCCAGGTTTTTGAAAATTTCAATTGCACTACCTTTCTTATTGAAAGTTGTAGGACAATTGTTGACTTGTGATTCACCTATCTCTGTGACAAATCAGGATGTCAGCACGTTGCAACATGATCTGGCAGGTGGCTGAAGCTAGACGTCCTGAGCGCAGCTTATCAGCCAGCTCTACATCTCCACTTGCAGAAATCAAAACTCTGTGCCCAGTGACTAACTGTGCTTCTATTGACTGCAAAAGTGCCACAAACAGTACACACATGTTTGTGAATGTTAACAACGGTTTCTTTCTCTGCAATCAAAATTTCTTATAACAATCTTCTGCTTGTAGCGTATGTCATTAATATCTGCCATTTCAAAGGTTTTGTGTTGCAGTTTGAATTGGTTTACAGAGGTGAAATTTGGTATACACTTTCAAGAGATTATAAACTTACATAGGTTCAAATTTATTGCTTTATTTTTATTATTAGCTGAGGTAATAATTGTGCTGTATAACTTTCTGACCTACCCTTGTAGTTGGGAGAAGAACACAGACCAGATCTGAAACTAGGTCAGTGAGGCAAAACTAATATTTTAAATCCCCTAAGCAGGAGACCTGTTATGGGCCTGTTATGTGCTAGGACCATTAAATGTGTAGGCCTGAGTTCATAGAGGAATATGTGGCTAGTCTGTCTCCCTTATTGTGAGCAGCAAGCCCATGAATCGAACCCTCATCCAATTGCACTCATGCCATTATCAGCGCAGTTTCCTAACCGTTATACTGCGCCTGCTATGAGACACTATAAACTGTCATTACTGCATCTACTACCTTGTGGTGTAGGACAAGGGGGTCTTGAGCCTGAGGTATTCAGGCTGCCTGGATATGGCAGTTACTGCAAACTCCAAGTTAGGATTTTCTTTTTCCCCTGACAGAAAAAAAAATTCATCACCTAAAGATTCAAAACTGGGTTTCCCAAGTGGGAGCCCGACATTATAGTCACATGGGCAGATGCTCCTTCAATGATATGACATGGCAGATGATGATGGTGGTACCAGTAAGATTACCATTTTTTGCTCTTTGCTTGCTTGCTTTGAACTCAAGCGTAGTCTATACTCACTGCTTCTAGTAGTGATTGACTGAATTTTGCGTGTGGATTTGCTTTCCCTATTAAGTGTCCTTCGCCATGAGGCGAACCCACTGACTTCAAAAGTACTTGTAATTAACATTCCCAAGTCAAGAACGATAGGTCAACATTTTAACTGTCCGGTGTAGGGGTTGTACCCCCTTACCTCAGCACCATCACATTGGATATTTAAGAACACGCGTTCTTATCCATTTGACCATGCGGACCTACAAATTGTCATATGAATAATGCATTTGTTAGCAGATTACTTTGTGAACATTTCAACATGATTTATTACAGTGAAAGATAACTTTGAGCTAAATTTAATATTGTTGACAGGAGTGTTGGATCTCAAACAGGCAACAAGGCAATATGCTCGTAAGCAGGTTCGATGGATCACTAACCGATTCTGTAATCGTAAGTTAAACTTGTTAAAACTGATCACAAAACCGTGCTGTGTATGTGTGAGAGAGATTGAGTCTGAAGGATGAGTTACTGTGATAACAATGAGCTGTTGTGTGTTAGTGGTTATTCTGCTAGCTTACTATGACAAATTCTCTCATTGTAAGTTAGGGATTTTGTGCCATTCATTATCTAATGGGATCATCATTGTGGTCTAGTGATTAGTGACCCAGCTGCATCAGATAGGTGCTTGAGATTCGAGAACATCAGATTGTGATTTTCACCATGTCAGCCTTCGTGTTATGTGCTGTTGAAATATCGCTAATTTAGACCTAACATGGCAGCTATAAAAATGCTGTAATGACACTTACTTGGTTGTATTTTTTATGTGAAATGTGTACCAGCAGAAATGTGGTTTCTGAGAAAAATGCAAAAATGGCAATTCTTTCAAGAACCAGATAACGACATATCTTTTCCCGTTGATATCGTCGATTATGCTTGACCACATCTCGCAACATCTTATATATCAGTTTATGTGCTGACACCTTTCCGTGTCACGGCGAAAGGCTGTCAGCCATCTTGTCTACCCCTTTCAATAAAAGGGATCTAAAGGCCAGTGAATCGACCTCATTGCACTGGGTTCTATCCCATGTGGTTTGTTCTTTCCGCAGAGCCGCCCGCCATAAGCATCGCACAGAACACTCCATAGCTCCAGCGATGATTCCTGGTGCCCCTGAAAAATGTGCACAACTAAATTTAATAGTCTAGATATTAATTCACATGTAAATTGAATAGTCTAGAAATGAATGGGCACATTCTTATAGCTTGAGGCAGGTGTTTGTCCACTTTTTCCATAATTTCCTAGTATTTTTGTGTTTCTCTTATGCGAGTAACGACTGCCTCTTGTTTGTGATCAAGCATAGTCTTTGTATCTTAGCCTCTTTCAAATCATATGCATGCATGTATGCACATATATAATACACGTAGTCTCCAGTAGGTGTGTCAGTAATCAAGCCATCAATGATAAAACAGCAGACTTCTATTGACATTGCTACCGTGCCAAACATGGAGGCTATCTACACACAGGAGGAAACAGCACATTTGAAAGGACGTGTTTGAGGAAAATCTGCTGGCTTCACTAGAAGAGGCAAAACTAGACATTATGTTATAAATATCAAGCACCACACTGATTTTGGATTTAGAAGAGACAAGTACAGGGGTTCTGATATTGTGTGATAATGAAGCCCAGATGTATAGCTAGAGAAAGACAAAGAATATGGATAGATTGTATCAAGAGTGTAACATAAAAACTACACAATGGATGGGGCACTACATTTGTCTCAAGATGACTTAACGATACCCGTTGATGAGATGTTATGCTTGAAGTTGGTTAATATTAACAACATTATTATTTCTTTACCTTTTCAGGTCCAGGAGAAAATGTTCCCCCCATTTATTCAGTGGATGCAACCGACTTAACACAGTGGGACAAGACAGTGGAAGAGGCTATTGAAGTAGTCAGGGCTTATATTGCTGTATGAAACTTTTCATTGTCTAACTATTTTGTAGTTACATAAATTAATTAGCGATTTGTAGATACATGTTTGTCATGTTATACAGGATGGTGCAGGTGATCATGTTTCTACAGAGTTATCATGTCCTTCACCAATACATACATACAGCATTTGTCCCCTCTAACAGTCTCAGTATTCCAACAGTCTCGGTACTCCCAATTGTCAGTTCAAGCCCAGCTGTAGGTGTTCATGCATCTCCACAGATCTCCGTTCCTATTTTATATCAATCGTTATTCCACCATGACAGTCTTAGACCATACAGCATTTCTCTTGGCCTCTTCTGCTGCTGATCTTTCTAGTCGTTACAATATTTTCCAGTGCCTCTCTTTTCATCACACAACTAAAGTCTTATGGTTGAATATAATGTTCTACTTTCATTAGCCCTTTCCTGACAATTGTTGTTAGTTATTCTGGCAGTTCAAGGCATTTGCAACATTCATCTCCAAAATCAAATCTGTTTCTTCCAAGTTTTCCCTGTCTCCATATTTGCCATACGGCGGCACGCCCCAACATGAAAAGTATAAAGTGGAAGACTGGAATTTCCCATTCAGACACTAAAGTGGACGTCAACAAAGGAATCCAAGGAGAATGTGGACAACGTCAGGAGATAGCAACAGGGGAGACGCTGTGATTGTGCTTTTCGAACAAGGACGTGTTTTTCTAAGGATCTGTGTGAGGTGACCTCTGGACGCGATGATATGAGCGTGAGACAGCTCTGAGTCAGGAGAGGGATCTGATGACGATGACACCGCAGTGAAGTAACCGGGCGGAAAAACCTAGAGTGGAATTACAGCTTAAATGGAATCAGTGGATTAGGGCTTCAAGCAGAGCGCAGTAGACTGGACACTCATCGGTGGATTAGTAAAGTAGGTGCCGACCCCGTCTATAGGGGTCAACCTACAGGTCTGCGTGAGTTTAATGTTCGCATGTCTGCTACGGAATAAACTTCTGGTAGCGCTTTGATATCTTGACTTTTGCCGTTGATTGTCATTGTATTCAAGGTAAGGACGCAAGTTTAATTCCTCGTCCTTCGTTGCTGTTTTGCATTATTACGAGTTGATACCTTGACGGTTGCCGGTGTAGGCACTTCGAGGCAATATTCACTGCTGTCTTGGAATATGGATGAACTAAGTAGGAATTGCTTGGAACCAATGGAGATGTGGTTTTTCATAGCATTAGTAATAAATAATGCCCTTATATGGATAGTCATCTATCTTTGACAATATGTCTCTGAACCACATGTCTTCTTCTTCTTCGTTCATCCGGAGTTTTTTTTCCGGATGTGATTGCGTTGTGCCTGTTTACAGCAGAGCTGCATTCTTGCGCCGTTAGGCCGACACATCCGACTTCTGCGGGCATTTGTTGACCGGGTTAACCTTCCCGAGAACCACATGTCTAATGGCCTTCTTTGCTATCATCCTTTGAGGCCTCTTTTCGTGGCCTTTTCTTGATCTGTATTCATGCCCATTGCCTTAATGCATACACTGTGGTACAAACAAAAGCTAAACTGGTAAAAAATGGCCCATTGACCCCTGGGATATGTAACAGATTAAGGCGATGTAACTCAGAAAAAATTTAAATCTATATTTAATTTCTATGTTCTGATATGTATAGGGTTTGATACTGAAGACATCTAATCTATAAAAACTGTCAAATTGACTATGCACATAAATAGACCTTTTACATTGTGACATAAAATTGTAATACCACTTGGCATTTTTTTCGTCATATTTTTAAAATGTTAACATTCTCCTTGGCAATTTTTTTTTACTGCTGCACAAAACCTCTGCGGCGAAGGGGTTACGGACGCAGTTCATAATCTTGTATCCCGCATTCGAAACACAGTTGCAGGCGATTTGGCACCAGACCGCCTTGTGTTGGTTTTTTTACTAAATGGTATGAGAGCCGGTCTTTCAGAAAGCATTGGCAAACTACTGGACGTAAACTTGCCAAGAGATCACAACAGCAAAAAATGCAGGTGTTGACTGGGGCGTCCTCTAAAGATATGCAACTAACTGTTAACAAAAACTAAATCTTAGTTTCACAAATGCTCTTTACATAATGTAAGTAATACAATGAAGAATAAGTGTACAAAGTTTTGTTATAATCTCACAAACAGTTTTTTGAGAAACAATGTACCAAAGTTAAAAAACAAAACTGGCAAATTGATAAAACAGGAAAAGTGGATTATTATCATGTCTTTTGTTTTATACTACTAAAGTTATCTTAATGCTTTAATAAGTTATTTTACACAGAAAACAGTTTCTTACAGTACATGACAATTAGAACAATCCTGCTGCATATGCAGGGCATGCAGCTCCCCTTGTCTCTTCAGTTTGGCCACTCGTACACTGTCACATCTCTTAGTTTGCTTGTCCTTCAGATCTTCTAACTTTGAATATAATTGATTCACTTTGTTGTGAAATGTTTTGTGATGAAGATCTTGCAGGTTCATATTTTTACAAAAATTATTGAATGTTGTTGCACCCATTCCACAAACTAATGCAGAATAAACAGACTGGCTGTTGATGGCGAAAGATCTATCCCCAACATTACTTCACGCAGCTAGGGATCTTCCATAAATTACTTCTGCACAACAAGAGCAGTAAAATTCTGCATGCACAGCTAATCTTTGGCTTTCTTACTTTCAGTTTTCAAAATGAGACTAGTATTTTTACATACTGGACAACATAACATTTTGATGAATTCATCAGTTTCTGACCAATCAACTACTGCTCTGTGTTCCAGTCTTTGGTATACATTGTCATAAACAGAAATATACTTGTTTCTAGAGGATGTCATAAATTCTTACATATCTCTTTTAAATTGGCTTCGGATTTTTTTCTGCAATAAAAGACAACTTTGAGAAGAACACAAAGGTACAGAATTATTCAGATTCACTGTCAAAAGCCCAGTGAGACTTGGAAATGGCAAGTGCTGTTTAGCTGGGTAACTTTCAGAATTTTCTATAATGTTTACGACATTCTGGTAGACTTTTCCGTGCTTAGAGCATTTGCCAGTTGTAGACTACGAGATTTCTAATGTTGAGCAGCTGACTGGACGGTAAATTTCTTGGGACGAGGCATTTTTCAAATCAGCGCGTCAAGCGGTTGCCAGCGCAAATAGATAAAAACTGCCATTTTGGATAGAAATTGGATACTCACGTGATCAGTTTCAACCAACGGGAATTGCGCATTGCTTATGCTAATGAGTAAGGTCCATATATGGAAGTTTCCAGAAGATTGTTGGCATGAATAAACAAGCTTTCTATCGGAAAGTTGACATTCCATGATCCCAAAGATTCCCAGACATTAAAGGGGGTATAACAATTACAACCGTGTATGATACATAGTTATCTCTTTGCGCAAATACTGTTGCTATGGTTTGAAAAATGTCATTGAAAAATTTCATAACAATTTTCAATAAACAATTTGACACCTAGGGTTGTTAAGTTAAATATGAATATTGTATTAAAATAACGTTTTTTTACACAAAAGCTAGTATTGAATCTGATAGAAGACATGCTACGGTGTGTAAAAAGGAACAATTCCAAAAATAACCTATCTGACCCAATTTCATTTTGTCTGTGACCTGCACATCGCCTTAATTAGGTTGGGAGCATTACAGGAATTCATTTAATATATAGGCAATAGTTGTAATGGTGAAATAGACAACTCATTTTATGAATTTCTTAGACAAGATCCATTGCACAAAATGCTTTTCACTTGATGGAGTGTTGTCTTTGCTTACTCTATTTGTATTACTCAAAGCAGTTAGTGTAAGTAAACATACTTAGTAAATGAGATTATATTACATGTGCCAGTTTTAACAAAGGGACAGTTTGAGCTTTCTGGCGGATCTATCACATGTCCTTTCTGGGCCACTTTTTTCACCGTGAACCACACTTCGCCCAGTGCTGACGTAGCCCAACATGGCTCCTGTCGTAGCCCAACATGGCTCCTGACATAGCCCAACATGGCTCCTATCATAGCCCAACATGGCTCCTGGCATAGCTCAACATGGCTCCTGACATAGCCCAACATGGCTCCTGACATAGCCCAACATGGCTCCTGACATAGCCCAACATGGCCCCTGACATAGCTCAACATGGCTCCTGAAATAGCCCAACATGGCCCCTGACATAGCCCAACATGGCTCCTGAAATAGCCCAACATGGCTCCTGAAATAGCCCAACATGGCTCCTGAAATAGCCCAACATGGCTCCTAACATAGCCCAACATGGCTCCTGGCATAGCCCAACATGGCTCCTGACATAGCCCAACATGGCTCCTGACATAGCCCAACATGGCTCCTGACATAGCCCAACATGGCTCCTGATATAGCCCAACATGGCTCCTGACATAGCCCAACATGGCTCCTGACATAGCCCAACATGGCTCCTGGCATAGCTCAACATGGCTCCTGGCATAGCCCAACATGGCCCCTGACATAGCCCAACATGGCTCCTGGCATAGCTCAACATGGCCCCTGACATAGCCCAACATGGCTCCTGAAATAGCCCAACATGGCCCCTGACATAGCCCAACATGGCTCCTGACATAGCCCAACATGGCTCCTGACATAGCCCAACATGGCTCCTGGCATAGCTCAACATGGCTCCTGGCATAGCCCAACATGGCCCCTGACATAGCCCAACATGGCCCCTGGCATAGCTCAACATGGCCCCTGACATAGCCCAACATGGCTCCTAACATAGCCCAACATGGCTCCTGACATAGCCCAACATGGCTCCTGTCAAACCCCATTAATCATTGTGAAGACTTTATATTATAATCTTGGGAAGTTATTTTTTTTCTTTTTTTTGCGCTTGCTCGCTTTGACTCAAACATTGTCCATACACACTACTTTTAGTAGTGCTGGGCTGAATTTTGCGTGTGGATTAGCTTTCCCTATTAACAATGTCCCTCGCCATCAGGCGAACCCACTCCGACTACGGGGGTGCTTGTCATTTACTTCCCCAAGTCAAGGACAAGATAGTCCAACTGTCCGGTGTAGGGGCTGAACTCCTTATCTTGTCATCAGCACTCTGTATGTTTAAGAACACATGTTCTTATCCATTCAGCACTGCTGACTTCTGGTTTCTTTCAATCTTGGGAAGTTGATTTATTCTTCGCATGCTCGTAGATACTAATCTGTTGAAAGTGGCAGTTAGTTTGAGGTTAGTGGTAGTTTCTCTCTGTTAAAAGCCAGTGCAAGCCAAGAATGACTTCTCTGTCTGCATTTTTAACTCTTGCAGCAAATCTCTGGCTGTCATAGTGATGGTAAGTTGGTTAGCGTGCCCATTTATTGAGTCTAGTCCTGGTTCAGTTCCCAGCAATGGCAGGATTACTTTCTAACCGGTTGGCCTAGTCTCAAAGTATTAGATAATTCTCAGAATTGTTAGTTTACAATAGTAGGGGAATGGAACTGGCTAGCCTACCTCATATCACTGTAATCTAGATTATGACCTAGCCCGTCACACTTCAATGACAGTTCCATACTGTAAACCCTTCAGCTTGCGAAGCTCTGGTTGTGTAGTTGAAACTTGTTCCACATTGATAGTTAGAGGATAGTGAAGTTAATGCATCTTCTCTTTTCTCAGGGAGAGGTGCCCATCAAAGCCCCAGAGATGAGAGTCCCTAAAGTGGGTGCTCAGTTAGTGAGGAATGTTTGTGATCTGTGTGGGGGACGGGTCTTCCTACACCTGCATGAGTGGACAGGTAAGCCAAATTTGTCATTGTCAATTTATGTTAGGGAGAGTTGCAGGTGGTTGTCATTTTATGTTAGGGAAAGTTGCAGGTTGTATGCCATTTTATGTTAGAGAGAGTTGCGGGTGGTTAAGCCATTTTATGTTAGAGTTGCAGGTGATTATACCATTTTATGTTAGAGTTGCAGGTGATTATGCCATTTTATGTTAGAGTTGCAGGTGGTTATGCCATTTTATGTTAAGAGTTGCAGGTGGTTATGCCATTTTATGTTAGAGTTGCAGGTGATTATGCCATTTTATGTTAGGGAAAGTTGCAGGTGGTTATAAATATATATGGAAATAAAATCCTTTGCAAGCGACAGAGGTCAACCGATGAGCACATTTGTTGTGCAGAAGCAGAGAGTCTTTAGACACATCCTGCATTGGAACCATTTCCAAATCATGTGTGGGAAGCTCAAAACCAGTCGAAGGGCAGAGCAGTTTTGATGAGTGATCATGAGTTAAAAACACAAGTGATATAAGATTTGTTACAGTAAAATATTGTGGTTGCCCTTGTTACCTGCTACAAACACATAACATTTGTTATAGTAAAATATTGTGGTTGCCCTTGTTACCTGCTACAAACACATAACATTTGTTACAGTAAAATATTGTGGCTACTTTGTTACTGCTACAAACACATAACATTTGTTACAGTAAAATATTGTGGTTGCCCTTGTTACTGCTACAAACACAACATTTGTTACAGTAAAATATTGTGGCTACCTTGTTACTGCTACAAACACATAACATTTGTTACAGTAAAATATTGTAGCTACCTTGTTACTGCTACAAACACATAACATTTGTTACAGTAAAATAATGTGGTTACCTTTGTTACCTGCTAAAAACACATGTAATATTACATTTGTTATAGTAAAAGGTTATGGCTACCATGTTACCTGCTTCAAACACATAAAATTTGTTACAGTAAAATGTTGTGGCTGCCTTGTTAGCTGCTAAAAACACATATGTAACATTTGTTACAGTAAACTGGTTACTTTGTTTGCCAGCCAAAAACACACGATATACCATTTGTAACAGTAAAATGTTGTGGTTACCTTGTTACCTGCTAAAAACACATGTAATATACCATGTGTTACAGTAAAATATTGTGTTTACCCTGTGTAAAAGTGCTAGTGTCTTATGCGGGTATTTTTGTCTTGTCTGCAGACCACCTGAATAGCAAGAAGCATAAGCACAATGTGAAAATGCTGGCAACACAAAGAAAGCAGTTGTCACAGTTGCTGTCAGCAAGAGAAGTACAGTTGAAAGAGATGGCAGAGTCTTCCAACACAGCCATCGGAGAAGCCGAAGGATCTTCACCAGATGATAGTTTATGTTCTGCATTGTTGTGATATTTGTGTGTATTATAACTAGGGTCTGGTAGCATTGCTCACTCATGGTGCTGCTATCGCTTAGTAGTTTGTGCATTTTGCCTACAACAGTTCAATATTGCCAAGTGCCATTGGCAGTATACAGTGGCATGCCTCTACTGTGAATAATTCAGTTTGTTTTGATATTGTGTGTATTATTTTAGTTACTTAATTCTTAGTGTGTGGTGAGACATGGACATGTCTTTTCATGTTGTAGATATTATCTTGATAAATACGTGTTTATAAAGTTCGCACTGGCCAGCTGCATTAGCTGCACAAATTGTCAACAGCTGTGCATTGCATATATGGCCACAGTGGCTCTATTATTGAAAATGCCAGATAACATATTATACAAAATAATGTTATGGCAGTCTGTATGTGGCCACAGTGGCTCTATCATTGAAAATGTCAGATAATATATTATACAAAGTAATGTTATGGCAGTTTGTATATGGCCACCGTGGCTCTATCATTGAAAATGCCAGATAATATATTATACAAAGTAATGTTATGGCAGTCTTTATGTGGCCACAGTGGCTCTATCATTGAAAATGTCAGATAATATATTATATAAAGTAATGTTATGGCAGTCTGTATGTGGCCACAGTGGCTCTATCATTGAAAATGTCAGATAATATATTATACAAAGTAATGTTATGGCAGTTTGTATATGGCCACCGTGGCTCTATCATTGAAAATGCCAGATAATATATTATACAAAGTAATGTTATGGCAGTCTGTATGTGGCCACGGTTGCTCTATCATTGAAAATGCCAGATAATATATTATACAAAGTAGTAATATGGCAGTCTGTATGTGGCCACGGTTGCTATATCATTGAAAATGCCAGATAATATATTATACAAAGTAGTAATATGGCAGTCTGTATGTGGCCACGGTTGCTCTATCATTGAAAATGCCAGATAACATATTATACAAAGTAATATTATGCCTGGCCTAGCGGTTAGCGACTTTCTTCGTAATCCCATTTATCCACGTGAGCAAACACAGCTACGCGAGATTCAGTAGTGGTTCTCACCGCGCCCGTTACTTATGGGATATGTGAGCCGGCTGCTCAGAAAGCAGTGGCAAACTACTGAGCATAACATTGCCAAGAAATCAACAACAGTGGTAAAATGCTGGTGTTGATAGTGATGTCCTGTAATAGGATGTGTGAAAAAAAAAATGTTATGGCAGTCTGTATATGGCCGAAGAGGTTAATGCCTTTGGGCTTGAACTCTTGGTGCGTTATGGTGGGGTAGTGCAATCGTTCCCTACACCGGTGCGTATGTTTGACTTTAACATTGATTTCCCGCTCAGAAAGCAATGGCAAACTACTGAACATAATGTTGTCTAGAATATCATCCTAGGGTTGGGCTTGATCACAACATCCTGCAAAGGACATCCATATTGTTGTAATATTGTTGAAGTCAAGGGGATGGGTCGTACATCTGAATTGTCTTCTTCTGCATTCGTCTGAAATGTTTGTTTTGGACGTAATTGCATTGTGTCTGTTTACAGCATAGCTGTGATATTTGCACCTTTTGGCCAACATGTCCAACTTCTCCTGGCATTTGTTGAGCAGGTTGACTTTCCTGGAAAATCTGAATTGGAAAAGCGACATGTTCAAAATCCTCATGCTAGTCTTTAGACTCAATAAGCTGACTTGTTATGATGCATTGTATGGTACTGGTTTGTATTGGTTCTATATTATTTATACATATATCTGTATACTATCTCTTTTGCAATGTGACTAATAACATAGTCTCTTCTTTATGTCTCAACTTTGCTAAGGCAAAATGATGTAGGTAATATTAAATAGCAGTTTCTTTTGTTTCCAGAAGATTCTTCATTTTTGAGTTTCTTTAAACAAAGCAGGTTTGTGTTGAGGTATTGTTGCATGATAAGATCATAAATCATGGTCTGGGGCGATTGGTGCGGCAGGCAGTGACCAAAGGATCTGGCAGGTAGACACCATTCCATGGAAAGGCTAGGCACAGAATCAGATTGCAACTGGTGCCATTTGTATTTGGGGGGCCTTTGCTGGCTGTTGTGGATGGACCATGTGTGGGAATGACCTGAGTGCTCTCAGTAGATGGAACATGTGTGGGAATGACCTGAGTAATTTCAGTAGATGGAGCATGTTTGGGAATGACCCGAGTACTCTCAGTAGATGGAGCATGTGTGGGAATGACCTGAGTACTCTCAGTAGATGCAGCATGTGTGGGAATGACCTGAGTGCTCTCAGTAGATGGAGCATGTGTGGGAATGACCTGAGTACTCTCAGTAGATGGAGCATGTTTGGGAATGACCCGATTAGTCTCAGTAGATGGAGCATGTGTGGGAATGACCCGAGTACTTTCAGTAGATGGAGCATGTGTTGGAATGACCCGAGTACTTTCAGTAGATAGAGCATGTGTGGGAATGACCTGAGTACTCTCAGTAGATGGAGCATGTGTGGGAATGACCCGAGTACTCTCAGTAGATGGAACATGTGTGGGAATGACCTGAGTGCTCTCAGTCAGTTCTGGACTCAGCTCAAATTTGTAATACTCTGTCCAGTACTCATGTTGTTTTATTAGTTTCATGTGATGGACACCTTTTATTATTTCAGCCTGTGTGCTGGTCTTGATGTTTTCTATGCATTCCGTTGTAAAGCTGTCATGTGTTGGTTTAATGCCATGTCTGTCTGCATTTATTGATCTCTGCGTACTTGGTTGTTTTTTGTTGTTGTTGTTGCTGTCTCTCCCTCTCTTACCCAGTATTTTGTCTTCTAGTATAGAAATATGGGGCTAGCACACCATGTACTCACTGCGCCTCATGTTCTGTAACAGGGTCCTGCTTTATACTTGTTTGTTTGTTCATGTCTCAGAATGTGATGAAGCCATGAAAGCCGTTGCTTTTGTATTACTGTAAAATATCTTCTTTGTTCATGTCTGTTATCAAGTCATGGACACTTCCCCAAACTTGAGCTGTATTGGGTACATGGTGCTAGCCCCATATTTATAGACCAGATGGCATTCGATGGATGATATAAATATCAAGCCGGCCGCCTTTACTTCTCACATTTCCTGGTTCCCATTTCAGTCTGACCCGGTCTCAGAGCCCAGGTACATTTTTAAGATCTTGATTTAAATGTGCATCTTCAGCCTTATTTTGTGTATGCTTTCTAACCGTATACTATTTTGTGTCGAAGCTGTTTAGCTAGAACTGCAAGAGCAGTGGTTCTCAACCAGTGTGGGGAATCCCCACCCCCCTCCCAGGGGGAAATTTTAGGGTTTCCAAGGGGGAATTAAGACCTCAGATTGACAAACTCAAAGTGGCTTCAGACACAATATCCTGGTTTTCTACTGAGCGTTTTCTTTGATGAAGCACAATTTTCTGGCATTCTGGTGTCGTGTATTAAATGACGTTTTAACTGTGAGTTTATTGTAATATTAATTTAGTGTGTTAATAAAATATTGTGAATATAATAAATGCACCTTTTGAGGCTGACATTTTGGAAAGGGGGGAATTATTATTCTTTTATTTGCTGGAAAGAGGGGAATGACATTCTGACATATGGTGAAAGGGTGCATGGACCTCAGTGGATGTGTGGCCAGTATCATCACCACTCAGTGGGTGTGTGGTCAGTATCATCACCACTCAGTGGATGTGTGGCCAGTATCATCACCACTCAGTGGATGTGTGGCCAGTATCATCACCACTCAGTGGATGTGTGGCCAGTATCATCACCACTCAGTGGGTCTGTGGCCAGTATCATTGGCACTCAGTGGATGTGTGGCCAGTATAATTGGCACTCAGTGGATGTGTGGTCAGTATCATCACCACTCAGTGGATGTGTGGCCAGTATCATCACCACTCAGTGGATGTGTGGCCAGTATCATCGGCACTCAGTGGATGTGTGGCCAGTATCATCGGCACTCAGTGGATGTGTGGCCAGTATCATCAGCACTCAGTGGATGTGTGGCCAGTATCATCAGCACTCAGTGGATGTGTGGCCAGTATCATCAGCACTCAGTGGATATGTGGCCAGTATCATCAGCACTCAGTGGATGTGTGGCCAGTATCATCAGCACTCAGTGGATATGTGGCCAGTATCATCAACACTCAGTGGATGTGTGGCCAGTATCATCAGCACTCAGTGGATGTGTGGCCAGTATCATCGGCACTCAGTGGATGTGTGGCCAGTATCATCAGCACTCAGTGGATGTGTGGCCAGTATCATCAGCACTCAGTGGATATGTGGCCAGTATCATCAGCACTCAGTGGATATGTGGCCAGTATCATCAGCACTCAGTGGATATGTGGCCAGTATCATCAGCACTCAGTGGATGTGTGGCCAGTATCATCGGCACTCAGTGGATATGTGGCCAGTATCATCAGCACTCAGTGGGTGTGTGGCCAGTATCACACCAGCTACCTTCACTTTCCAAGACAGCACTCAGTGGATGTGTGGCCAGTATCATCAGCACTCAGTGGATGTGTGGCCAGTATCATCAGCACTCAGTGGATGTGTGGCCAGTATCATTGGCACTCAGTGGATGTGTGGTCAGTATCATCACCACTCAGTGGATATGTGGCCAGTATCATCACCACTCAGTGGATGTGTGGCCAGTATCATCAGCACTCAGTGGATGTGTGGTCAGTATCATCAGCACTCAGTGGATGTGTGGTCAGTATCATCAGCACTCAGTGGATGTGTGGTCAGTATCATCGGCACTCAGTGGATGTGTGGCCAGTATCATTGGCACTCAGTGGATGTGTGGTCAGTATCATCACCACTCAGTGGATATGTGGCCAGTATCATCACCACTCAGTGGGTGTGTGGCCAGTATCATTGGCACTCAGTGGATGTGTGGTCAGTATCATCAGCACTCAGTGGATATGTGGCCAGTATCATCAGCACTCAGTGGATATGTGGCCAGTATCATCAGCACTCAGTGGATGTGTAGCCAGTATCATCAGCACTCAGTGGATATGTGGCCAGTATCATCAGCACTCAGTGGATGTGTGGCCAGTATCATTGGCACTCAGTGGATGTGTGGCCAGTATCATCGGCACTCAGTGGATGTGTGGCCAGTATCATCAGCACCCATTGTATGTGTGGCCAGTATCATCAGCACTCAGTGGATGTGTGGCCAGTATCATCAGCACTCAGTGGATATGTGGCCAGTATCATCAGCACTCAGTGGATGTGTGGCCAGTATCATCAGCACTCAGTGGATATGTGGCCAGTATCATCAGCACTCAGTGGATGTGTGGCCAGTATCATCAGCACTCAGTGGATGTGTGGCCAGTATCATCGGCACTCAGTGGATGTGTGGCCAGTATCATCAGCACTCAGTGGATGTGTGGCCAGTATCATCAGCACTCAGTGGATGTGTAGCCAGTATCATCAGCACTCAGTGGTTATGTGGCCAGTATCATCAGCACTCAGTGGATATGTGGCCAGTATCATCAGCACTCAGTGGATGTGTGGCCAGTATCATCGGCACTCAGTGGATATGTGGCCAGTATCATCAGCACTCAGTGGGTGTGTGGCCAGTATCACACCAGCTACCTTCACTTTCCAAGGCAGCACTCAGTGGATGTGTGGCCAGTATCATCAGCACTCAGTGGATGTGTGGCCAGTATCATCAGCACTCAGTGGATGTGTGGCCAGTATCATTGGCACTCAGTGGATGTGTGGTCAGTATCATCACCACTCAGTGGATATGTGGCCAGTATCATCACCACTCAGTGGATGTGTGGCCAGTATCATCAGCACTCAGTGGATGTGTGGTCAGTATCATCAGCACTCGGTGGATGTGTGGTCAGTATCATCAGCACTCAGTGGATGTGTGGTCAGTATCATCGGCACTCAGTGGATGTGTGGCCAGTATCATTGGCACTCAGTGGATGTGTGGTCAGTATCATCACCACTCAGTGGATATGTGGCCAGTATCATCACCACTCAGTGGATGTGTGGCCAGTATCATTGGCACTCAGTGGATGTGTGGTCAGTATCATCAGCACTCAGTGGATATGTGGCCAGTATCATCAGCACTCAGTGGATGTGTGGCCAGTATCATCAGCACTCAGTGGATATGTGGCCAGTATCATAAGCACTCAGTGGATGTGTGGCCAGTATCATTGGCACTCAGTGGATGTGTGGTCAGTATCATCATCACTCAGTGGATATGTGGCCAGTATCATCAGCACTCAGTGGATGTGTGGCCAGTATCATCAGCACTCAGTGGATGTGTGGTCAGTATCATCAGCACTCAGTGGATGTGTGGTCAGTATCATCAGCACTCAGTGGATGTGTGGCTATTATCACACCAGCTACCTTCACTTTCCAAGACAGTTCCTGGTGCCCATTTCTTAATCTGCGTTCATTCGGAGTTATTGTTTTTTTTTTTGACGTGATTGCGTTGTGCCTGTTTACAGCAGAGCTGCGTTCCTGCGCCGTTAGGCCGACACATCTGACTTCTGCTGGCATTTGTTGACCGGGTTAACCTTCCCGGGCTACCCATTTCAAGCTGAGTTGTCGTGGGAGCCCAGGTACATTTTGAAAATCCCCTTTCATATGAGTTCGAATCCTTGAACACTAAGCCTGCTGGCACACATTTCTGGAATGTAAGCTTGTATATGTTCTGTTGAGGTAAAAATAATATATACAGAAAGGCAAAAGAGCTGTTTACTCACATAGCTATGAATTGTATACAAATGAATGCTTGCAAGTTGCCTAACAGCTAATTTCTATTCATTTCTTGAAAATAAATGTACTGAATTAGAAAGAAATTATCAGTGTGTGTTGTTGTTGTTGTTGTTTTTTTTTTTTTGCACTAATACGCGTTGAACTCAAGTGTAGTTCATACACATTACTTCTAGTACTGCAGGACTGAATATTTTATGTGGATTAGCTTTCCTTATGACCAGTGTCCCTCACCATCAGGCAAACGCACTCTGACTTCAGAGCTGCTTGTAATTTACATCCCCAAGTCAAGGATGATAGGTCAACATTTTAGTCCAACTTCGGTGTAGGGGTTGAACCCCTTACCTCAGCATCAGCACATCGGATGTTTAAGAACACGCCTTCTTATCCATTCAGCCATGTTGACCTACACATTTTTTTGTATTAATTTTAATACAGAACAATGATTGATCGATTAATTAATTTAGGAACCGACATCACAGCATTCGGGGCATTCCCATATGTGCTCCGTCCCCATCCTCAGAAGCAAGCGAAGAGTTCCAACCCCAATAGTATAGAACAATGAGAACATGTAAAATGTCATTTCACTTGTTCATTCAGTCACAGGCAGAGGAGGCCAGTGTGTGAATATGTCACAGACAGGGGAGGACAATTATGTGATGTATAACAAGCAGAGAAGGTCAAGTGTGAATATGTTACAAGAAGAGGTCAATTATGTGTGAATGTGTCACAAGCAGTGATGGTCAAGTTTGTTAATGTGTCACAAGCAGAGAATGTCAAATGTGTAAATGTGTCACATGCAGAGGAGGTCAGTCAAGTGTATGAATATGTGACAAGCAGAGAAGGTCAAGCGTATGAGCTGTTCTTTTGGTTAGTGAATAGTCAGCCCTGCACAGAGGGCATTCACATTCCCTGTGGATTTTAGCACCAGTTTCTAATTTGTCTAGTCAACCCTGTACAGCTGTCATACATATTCCCTGTTTATTTTAGGCATAGTTTCTAATTTTTCTAGCCAACCCTGTTAACCAGACACTAATTCACTGTTTATCTCACGCTCTAATTTTTCTAGTCAAGCCTGTACAGCGGACATAGACACAACCTTACAACCCAAACAGTTACTAATTGTTGTTGGGATTGGTTGGTTGGTTTGTAAAGGATCACCTTCCATCATATCACACCGATATTTCCATAAGTCATCAGTCTCCTCCCACCAACTACAATACAATCTCAGAACTGTGCACGAACTCTGTGACGCTGGAGAGAATCTTAGTGTATTTTAGAATATATTCTTTTTGTGAATGTTTTCTCGTTTAAAATCTTTTCTGGGTTATGACCTGTTTAGCCTTGTGTTTAGGATTTTAACTTCCCCAGGTTTGTTTAATGTGCCCAGAGTGTGCACGGGTCCTGGTGTGTGTGTGAATGTGCATTTGAGAGGGTGAGTGAGTAGTAGAGAGTGTCTGTGTTGGTGAGAGATAGAGAGAGTACGTGTGTTAGGGTGTGAGTCCCCAAAGTGTGCACGGGTCCTGGTGTGTGTGTGTGTGTGTGTGTGTGTGTGTGTGTGTGTGTGTGTATGTGAGAGGGTGAGTGAGTAGTAGAGAGTGTCTGTGTTGGTGAGAGAGAGAGAGAGAGAGAGAGAGTACGTGTGTTAGGGAGTGAGTCCCCAAAGTGTGCACGGGTCCTGGTGTGTGTGTGTGTGTGTGTGTGTGTGTGCGAGCATGTGAGAGGGTGAGTGAGTAGTAGAGAGTGTCTTTGCATGTGAGAGAGAGAGAGAGTATGTGTGTTAGGGAGTGAGTGCCCAAAGTGTGCATGAGTCCTGGTGTTGCCGGGGCCCATACGGGGGAGCAAAGAATAGTAACATTGTTGCCTACCATACACGTCGTAAGAGGCAACTAAGGAGGCTATGGTTCCGTCGCCCTGCTACTGAGTGCGTGGCGCGACACTGTGAGCTGTGAATTTCATGTAGAATGCTTTTACATCTGCTCACAGTTTGTAGCGTGAACTGCATGTTAGGAACGATGGCGGCCGGCTGTTGCTGAATTGACTGGTTTGCCTTTTCAGTTCACGAGTGCATTGTTCATGAGACTCCTGGGAGTCATCGCTGGAGCTACGGAGTTTTTGCGGCGCTTTCGGCGGGTCGCCTTGCGGAAAGAGACTGAGCCATATGGGATAAAACCTGGGTCAATGAAGTCTTTCCGGTGACGGCCGTTTCCATCGACAATGAACTGTATTTCTCGTGGAGGACTTTTGTGCTGGCATTTTGGGGGCGGCATTATGCACAGTGTACCTGTGCGGGCTGTTGGCTTGCCGATACTCCTGTCTATTCCATTGTTCACAAAGGGCAGTGATATTCACTGGCACAGGAATGGAGCATGATGGGGATGACCCGTTGCCGTGACTAACTAAATATCTAAAAGGAAAACACCTAGATAAGCAACTAGGGGACATAAACATCTAATATTTTACAAGGGAGATTACTAGAATTTAAAAAAAAAGAAAATTATATATCAAGCTATGATATCGTTCATTAACTAATAAATTTTTCTATTATTCTTTTAGAAATAAAGTAATTAATATTGTAGTCAGATATTATAATTTCAGGAATAATTCTACTAGTTTGCTTAGCTAAACATTGTTTAATCCTTATTTACTTACATTTTATAATCAACTTCTACCGTTCCACATTTATTTTTAATTCTTAAAAGTGTAATTTTTAATTAACTGAAAAACAAATCCTTTGTATCTATAAACGAAGTAAATTTTGTAATGGCCTCCAAGGGCCACACAAAATTTAAAACAAGTTAAAACACGCCCATCCCAAACATCGAGACAGAAACACGGAGCTGATCCATGACTCTGGTGATGGAGTGAGATGGCAAAACATGACCGCCCACGCTTACCGGCATGGCACCTGATGGATGGGTGGATTCCAAACTTATAACATTAAGAAAGAAGTGAGATGACTGAATATTATTATTATCATGCTAGGTATATGTGAGACCAGAGGGCATAACCTTCGAGGAATGTAGCATAACCCATTCTGATGGAGAGAGAAAAAATATATATAGAGGTTTAGTTTAGTTTAGTCGTTGGATCAACATCACGGTACACGGGTTTAACCGATAGGGGAGACTGGGGAGAAATGGACATAGGGGAGAAATGGACCACCCCCTCTCTGGCCCCTGGCTGTGATGCAATGAAAGTGAAACCATAATAAGTTTATTTTCCACATCAAACATAGTCCGAATTTTTCATTTGCCATCGACTTCCCGCACAGGTCGTTCCCACGCAAAGTTTGAAAAATTTTCTGCACTAAAGTTTCTTTTTCCAGTTCCAGACACCATCGTAAAGCAGACGCATAGTCAGGAATCAGGACAAGGTAATTACGTTAATATCTTTATTTACTTGTTATTTAAGAGTTCATATAGAAAATATAGCATATAATATTAGATTTAAGAGACTTTATGGCTGAATAGTTTAATACATTGATGGGGGAGAAATGGACCGGTTCATTTCTCCCCATGGTTCATTTCTCCCCATAGAAGAAATTGACAAGACAGTCTGTTGTTATTAAAAGTGTTGAAGATTGCATTCGAATATCAGCATTATTGATTCTTTTTAATACTGGGGTCTAAATCTAGACCAATAAAACTGTTAACAAATTTGATTTCAGTGATTTATTAAAGATGCACGCCATTCGTGCTATGATCAGTATTTCTTTGCAAATGATAGGCCTACCATTCTAAATGTTATATAATTATGTCACTCTTTTGTTTCAGATGCCAAGATTGTACATCAGAAACACCAACAAGGGTCTCGTTATGGAGGAACGTATGAGAGAAGCTGTTAATGCTGTGAAAAATGGAATGAAAGTGAGGAAAGCTGCAAGGGAGTACGGCATTGCTCGCTCTACCCTCAATAACAATCTTACAAAAGACAGAGAAGGAAATGGTCTGCCTACTAGACTCGTTCCAAATTATAGGCATAGCCTTGTTTTCACAGCTAAGCAAGAAGCTGATTTTGCTAGTTACTTGAAAGATTGTGCAAGAATGTTCCATGGACTCACAACTAAAAACGTTCGTATTTTGGCATACGAGATGGCGAAAGTCAATAACATTGCACATCCTTTAACCTGGGATGAGCAAATGATGGCAGGGAATGACTGGCTTTGTGGATTTTTGCGACGGAATCCCGAGCTGACCATAAGGCAACCTGAGGCAACATCTCTGGCTAGAGCTACAGCTTTCAACAAACATAATATTTGCACCTTCTTCAACATTGTGAAGGAAACCATTACAAAACTAAATGTGAGTGGAGCTCAAATCTACAATTTGGATGAGTCAGGTCTGACCACTGTACAGAAAGTGCCAAAAGTAATTGCCCCACGAGGAGTGAAGCAAATAGGCCAGGTGACATCCAGAGAAAGAGGAGAACTGGTCACAATCTGTTGCATTGTGTCAGCTGCGGGTCACATTATCCCTCCAGTTTTTGTGTTTCCCAGAAAATTTTTTAAGAATTGTATGCTTGCTGGAACACCTGAAGGTTCCCTTGGCCTTGTGAATGAATCAGGTTGGATGACCCGTAATAATTTCGTCAAAGTTATAAATCACTTCATTAAGCATTCAAGACCTTCCAAAGACTTCCCTTTGATTTTGATCTTGGACAATCACGATTCCCACATTTCATTTAAATCACTTGAACTGTGCAAGAAAAACAACATTCATGTGATCACGTTGCCACCACACACCTCATCTAAAACTCAGCCCTTGGACCATTCAGTTTTTGGACCCATGAAGTCGGTCTACAACAATGCGTGTGATTCATGGATGATGAAAAATGTTGGGACACCACTGACAATCTATCAAGTTGCAAATCTAGGAGGCCACGCTTTTCTTAAAGCGGAAACTCCCATTAACATTCAATCAGGCTTTGCAGTGTCAGGTATTTGGCCCTTTAACGAAGATGTTTTTACAGAAGATGATTTTATGCCTTCAGAAATAACGAACAGGCCCATCAGCAAGGACAGTGAAAATGCCACTTTAGAAAGCAATGAACAGACAGGATCAGCATCTCCACATTGTGGTACCAGCACAGATCAAACTGCACAAGAATTTCATGAAAATCAGAAAGAGTGTAATGTTGAGAACCTTGTAGATGACTTGCAGGAAATATCAGGGAGTCTTCAACATAAAGCTACTTCTTCCTTTACTTCGCCTTATGTTTTCAGAGGACTACCAAAAGCTGGTCCGCGAAAAGATTCAAATAATATGAGGAAAAGAGGAAAAACTATGCTGGCTACTTCTACGCCAGAAATGGATCGAATTAGGGAAAGAGCGGCGATGAAAGAAAAGGCAGCAAAAGTTCCACCCAAAAAGGCAAAGAGACAGCTGCTGAAAGAACTTGATGTTGATTCAGATCCAGAAACTGACATTTCGTTTTGTGATGACACAGATTCTGATGTTTCATTTGGTGAAAATGAGGATTGTACGGTTAGCTTGACTGGTGTGCTTGAGGTTTTTGAAGGCCAGTGTGTGCTATGTGAATATGGAACAAAGAAGACTTGTGTTTACTATGTAGGAATTGTAAGGGGAGACATTGATGATGATGGTGATGTTGAGGTAGAGTTGTTGCGCAAGAGTGGGAAGGTTGCTGGTAAATTTGTTAAGCCTAAAGTAGAAGATGTCGCCAGTGTCTCAATTACATGTATTAAAGCACAGCTTACTAGATCTACAATCACTGGAACCACTTCTAGGACCAAAGATGGCTATGTCTTCAAAGAAAGTCTTGCAGGCATAAATGTTCGATAAAACTTTATATTAGATTAATATATCATATTAAACTTTATTACCGACGCTTAAAATAAAAAAAACTGCAAATATCCTTTTAATGATTATTTATTTCTTATAGCAATATGGATGAGTTGTTGCTGCTTCTTTTTAAAAAAGGTCTATTTCTCCCCACTATGGTCCATTGCTCCCCACGTGCTGGTCCATTTCACCCCAATGGTGGTCAATTTCTCCCCATGTTCATATACATTTTTGAAATGCATTTTGTAAAGAAACATATAGAAATAGATTGCTAAATGTTTTCCCCTTTTAAAATAAATGAATGTACAACATTTTAGTCATGGTTTTGTTATCTATATATATAAAAATCTTTGTATGTATGTATGTATGTAGGTAGGTAGGTAGGTAGGTAGGTAGGTAGGTAGGTAGGTAGGTAGGTAGGTAGGTAGGTAGGTAGGTAGGTAGGTAGGTAGGTAGGTAGGTAGGTAGGTAGGTAGGTAGGTAGGTAGGTAGGTAGGTAGGTAGGTAGGTAGGTAGGTAGGTAGGTAGGTAGGTAGGTAGGTAGGTAGGTAGGTAGGTAGGTAGGTAGGTAGGTAGGTAGGTAGGTAGGTAGGTAGGTAGGTAGGTAGGTAGGTAGGTAGGTAGGTAGGTAGGTAGGTAGGTAGGTAGGTAGGTAGGTAGGTAGGTAGGTAGGTAGGTAGGTAGGTAGGTAGGTAGGTAGGTAGGTAGGTAGGTAGGTAGGTAGGTAGGTAGGTAGGTAGGTAGGTAGGTAGGTAGGTAGGTAGGTAGGTAGGTAGGTAGGTAGGTAGGTAGGTAGGTAGGTAGGTAGGTAGGTAGGTGTCCTTCATGCGTTCGCGAACGGTCCAACCGATTGAGATGAAATTTTCTACACGTTTTCCTTTCATTCCCGTGCAACCAACTGTTATAGTTTTATCTTTCAGCTATCAGCTATTACCTTCCTAAAATTTAATTTTGTAATTACATGACTGAACATAAGAAAATATAAAAATATATGACAAAAAGGGATATAACTTTTAGTATAATTGTTATATCTTAAGTTACGTCCCCTGAGTTTAAATGAGTTGATTGACAATGAATTAAATGAGATGCTCCACATAGATAGATAGATAGATACATAGATAGATACATACATAGATACATAGATACATAGATAGATCCCCGCCAGAGCCTGGGCGAAGCCGGGCCGGGCAGCTAATATTTGGGCAGCTATATTCAAGGGGACTTAACATAAGAAAAGTTATTTCAAGGGTCATAACTTTTAATAACATCACTATTATTTTATGTATAGATTGTTGCATTGTTTTCACAGAATTATAAACTCTTTTCTATAGTTATTTACAGGCATATGAGTTATAATATATAGCGATATAATCTTTAAGGCATTTTCATAATAATTATCATAAAAGTAATGCATCTATTTAAATAGTGAAAATGTTCTAACACATCTTTTAACACGCCTGTTAAAATACTGTTAAAATGCGGGGTCCCCCCCCCCCCAAAGATTTATAAACTCTTTGTCTATAGTTATTTACAGGCATATGAGTTATAATCATCATAGACATCAGTTTCGCCCGTACTCAATTAATCAATCATTTTTGGCATGTAAAAAAAAAAAAAAAAGAGAAGGAAAAAAAAAAAATATGAGTTATAATAAATAATGATATAATCTTTAAGGCATTTTCAAAGTTTTCATAAAAATAATGCATAACATTGTAACCCATCTTTTTCTGCTTAAAGAACTTATCAACTGTCATGTCGGTGCTTAAAAACAGTTTTCATTAAAAATAATGAATGGTGTGTGGAAGGACATTCTTTTAAGTTACTGTGCGCCAGGAGCTGGGCGAAACCACGCCGGGTCAGATAGATAGACAGACAGACAGATAGTCGGGAACGGGAGCTTATTTGACTACTTATATGAATTAAATGAGATGCTCCCCACCAGGGACTGGGTGAAGCCGGGCCGGGTCAGATAGACAGACAGACAGTCGGGAACGGGAGAGCTTATATGACTACGTATATGAATTAAATGAGATGCTCCCCACCAGGGACTGGGTGAAGCCGGGCCGGGACAGACATACAGATAGACAGACAAACAGATAGTCGGGAACGGGAGAGCTTATATGACTACGTATATGAATTAAATGAGATGCTCCCCACCAGGGACTGGGTGAAGCCGGGCCGGGACAGACAGACAGACAGATAGACAGACAAACAGATAGTCGGGAACGGGAGAGCTTATATGACTACGTATATGAATTAAATGAGATGCTCCCCACCAGGGACTGGGTGAAGCCGGGCCGGGTCAGATAGACAGACAGACAGATAGTCGGGAACGGGAGCGCTTATATGACTACTTATATGAATTAAATGAGATGCTCCCCACCAGGGACTGGGTGAAGCCGGGCAAGGTCAGACAGACAGAAAAACAAGCAGACAGACAGACTGATAGATAGATAGATCCCATCCAGGGACTGGGCGAAGCCGGGCCGGGTCAGCTAGTGTTTCGATAAAAATCTGTTCCGGTGATGAGCAAAAATTGAAAACTACAAAATTGCTGGTCCATTTCTCCCCAGTCTCCCCTAAGTGCTCCGTTTTCCTCCTAACTCAAACCTGAGTCTGGAGAAATTCAGTTCAATGCACGAACTCCGTAGCATCGGCGAGGATCCTGAAATACTTTGGGTAGATTTTTAACTCGAAATTTTGCCCGGGCAGCGCCAATAGGCTACTCTTTTTAGATTTCCAACTGCCAAGGCATTTTTTTACGTGCGCAACAATACACACGGGCGTCCGATCTCACTACCCAGAGACCAGGGGGAATTTTATTACTGGAAGTCCAGGTGGATTTTTTAAATAAATCCTGGGCCTCACCAACGCCTGAACCCGGGACCTCCAGCACTTGAGACGGACACCATACCTCGAGACCACTCAGCCTCCCAATAGTGGATATGTGGCCAGTATCATCGGCACTCAGTGGATGTGTGGCCAGTATCATCAGCACTCAGTGGGTGTGTGGCCAGTATCATCAGCACTCAGTGGGTGTACAGCCAGTATCATCAGCACTCAGTGGGTGTGTGGCCAGTATCACACCAGCTACCTTCACTTTCCAAGACAGTTCCTGGTGCCCATTTCTTATTCTGTGTTCATCCGGAGTTGTTTTTTTTTTTTTTTTTTTTTGGACATGATTGCGTTGTGCCTGTTTACAGCAGAGCTGCTTGCGTTCTTGCGCCGTTAGGCCGACACATCCGACTTCTGCTGGCATTTCTTGACCGGGTTAACCTTCCCGGGCTACCCATTTCAAGCTGAGTTGTCGTGGGAACCCAAGTACATTTTGAAAATCCCCTTTCATGTGGGTTCGAATCCTTGAACACTGAGCCCGCTGGCAGACATTTCTGGAATGTAAGCTTGTATATGTTCTGTTGAGGTAAAAATAATATATACAGAAAGGCAAAAGAGCTGTTTACTCACATAGATATGAATTGTGTACAAATGAATGCCCGCAAGTTGCCTAACAGCTAATTTCTATTCATTTCTTGAAAATAAATGTACTGAATCAGAAAGAAATTATCTGTGTGTGTTGTTGTTGTTGTTGTTGTTTTTTTTGCACTAACACGCGTTGAACTCAAGTGTAGTTCATACACATTACTTCTAGTACTAGTACTGCAGGACTGAATTTTTTATGTGGATTAGCTTTCCTTATTACCAATGTCCCTCCCATCTGGCAAACCCACTCCGACTTCAGAGCTGCTTGTAATTTACGTCCCTAAGTCAAGGATGATAGGTCAACATTTTAGCTCAACTGTTCGGTGTAGGGGTTGAACCCGTTACCTTGGCATCAGCACATCGAATGTTTAAGAACACGCCTTCTTATCCATTCAGCCATGCTGACCTACAAATTGTTATTTTATTCATGTTAATACAGAACAATGATTGATTGATTAATTGATTTAGGAACCGACATCACAGCATTCGGGGCATTCCCATATGCGCTCCGTCCCCATCCTCAGAAGCAAGCGAAGAGTTCCAACGCCAATAGTACAGAACAATGAGATCATGTAAAATGTCAGTTCACTTGTTCATTCAGTCACAGACAGGGGAGGACAGTGTGTGAATATGTCACAGGCAGAGGAGGACAGTGTGTGAATATGTCACAGACAGGGGAGGACAGTGTGTGAATATGTCACAGGCAGAGGAGGACAGTGTGTGAATATGTCACAGGCAGGGAGGACAGTGTGTGAATATGTCACAGGCAGAGGAGGACAGTGTGTGAATATGTCACAGACAGGGGAGGACAGTGTGTGAATATGTCACAGGCAGAGGAGGACAGTGTGTGAATATGTCACAGGCAGGGAGGACAGTGTGTGAATATGTCACAGGCAGAGGAGGACAGTGTGTGAATATGTCACAGACAGGGGAGGACAGTGTGTGAATATGTCACAGGCAGGGGAGGACAGTGTGTGAATATGTCACAGGCAGGGGAGGACAATTATGTGATGTATAACAAGCAGAGAAGGTCAAGTGTGAATATGTTACAAGCAGAGGTCAATTATGTGTGAATGTGTCACAAGCAGTGATGGTCAAGTTTGTGAATGTGTCACAAGCAGAGAATGTCAAATGTGTAAATGTGTCACATGCAGAGGAGGTCAGTATGAATATGTGACAAGCAGAGAAGGTCAAGTGTATGAGCTGTTCTTTTGGTTAGTGAATAGTCAGCCCTGCACAGAGGTCATTCACATTCCCTGTGGATTTTAGCACCAGTTTCTAATTTGTCTAGTCAACCCTGTATAACAGTCATACATATTCCCTGTTTATTTTAGGCATAATTTCTAATTTGTCTAGTCACCCCTGTTAAGCAGACACTAATTCACTGTTTATCTCACGCTCTAATTTTTCTAGTCAAGCCTGTACAGCGGACATAGATATAACCTTACAACCCAAACAGCTACTAATTGTTGTTGGGATTGGTTGGTTGGTTTGTAAAGGATCACCTTCCATCATATCACACCGATACTTCCATAAGTCATCAGTCTCCTCCCACCAACTACAATAGATTCTCAGAACTGTGCACGAACTCCGTGATGCTGGAGAGAATCTTAGTGTATTTTAGAATATATTATTTTTGTGAATGTTTTCTCGTTTAAAATCTTTTCTGGGTTATGACCTGTTTAGCCTTGTGTTTAGGATTTTAACTGCCCCAGGTTTGTTTAATGTGCCCAAAGTGTGCACGGGTCCTGGTGTGTGAGTGTGTGTGTGAGTGTGTGTGTGTGTGTGCATGTGAGAGGGTGAGTGAGTAGTAGAGAGTGTCTGTGTTGGTGAGAGAGAGAGAGAGAGAGAGAGAGAGAGAGAGAGAGAGTACGTGTGTTAGGGTGTGAGTCCCCAAAGTGTGCACGGGTCCTGGTGTGTGTGTGTGTGTGTGTGTGTGTGTGTGTGTGTGCGAGCATGTGAGAGGGTGAGTGAGTAGTAGAGAGTGTCTTTGCATGAGAGAGAGAGAGAGAGAGAGTATGTGTGTTAGGGAGTGAGTGCCCAAAGTGTGCATGAGTCCTGGTGTTGCCGGGGCCCATACGGGGGAGCAAAGAATAGTAACACTGTTGCCTACCATGCACGTCGTAAGAGGCGACTAAGGAGGCTATGGTTCCGTCGCCCTGCTACTGAGTGAGTGCGTGGCGCGACACTGTGAGCTGTGAATTTCATGTAGAATGCTTTTACATCTGCTCGCAGTTTCTAGCGTGAACTGCATCTTCGGAACGATGGCGGCCGGCTGTTGCTGAATTGACTGGTTTGCCTTTTCAGTTCATGAGTGCATTGTTCAGGAGACTCCTGGGAGTCGTCGCTGGAGCTACGGAGTTTGTGCGGCGCTTTCGGCGGGTCGCCTTGCTGAAAGAGACTGAGCCATATGGGATAAAACCCGGGTCAATGAAGTCTTTCTGGTGACTGCCGTTTCCATCGACAATGAACTGTATTTCTCGTGGAGGACTTTTGTGCTGGCATTCTGGGGGCGGCATTATGCACAGTGTACGTGTGCGGGCTGTAGGCTTGCCGATACTCCTGTCTATTCTATTGTTCACAAAGGGCAGTGATGAGCATTTTGTGTCATATTCACTGGCACAGGAACGGAGCATGATGGGGGATGACCCGTTGCCGTGACTAACTAAATATCTAAAAGGAAAACACCTAGAAGAGCAACTAGGGGACATAAACATCTAATATTTTACAAGGGAGATTACTAGAATTTAAAAAACAGAAAATTGTATATCAAGCTATAATATCGTTAATTAACTAATAAATCTTTCTATTATTCTTTTAGAAATAAAGTAATTAATATTGTAGTCAGACATTATAATTTCAGGTATAATTCTACTAGTTTGCTTAGCTAAACATTGTTTAATCCTTATTTACTTACATTTTATAATCAACTTCTAACGTTCCATATTTATTTTTAATTCCTAAAGGTGTAATTTTTAATGAACGGAAAAACAAATCCTTTGTATCTGTAAACGAAGTTGTGACACCCGATCGCGTCATGCAACTGTTTGCAAAGTAAAGGATAAAAATAAGCATTGAGTAAGGGACATAATTATCTAATATTTAGTTAGTTAGTCTTTCCTCTTGAGCCTAAGGCGGCGCATAGGGCAGAAGTCCTGTCTCTCCATGCTTGGCGGTTCGCTGCTACCTGTTGTAGATCTTGGATATTTACTTGGCCATTGAATGAGCCTTCTCTAATGATGGTTCTACGCAGGGTCTCTCTTGGTCTTCCCCGTTTTCTTTTCCCTACTGGTGACCATATGAGGGCTTGATAGGGGAGTCTTGACTTGTCCATTCTGAGTACATGGCCGATGTAGTTCCAACGGCGTCTTCTTATGAAATTGGATACTGTATCTTGCTTAGTCTCTTGTCTTATTTGCCAATTGGTTCTGAAGTCTGTCCAGTGGATGTTTAGAAGTCTTCTAAGACATTTGTTCTCAAAATTGTCTAATTTTTTTATCTAAAGCTACCGTTGATTTCCAACTTTCACATCCATACGTTAACACTGGAATCACACAAGAGTTGAAGATTTTAAGTTTTGTGTGTTTGCTGAGTGTCTTTGACTTCCAGATGTTTGACAGTTTATTGAAGGCACTAGATGCCAGTGCGATTCTAGATGATATTTCTGGTGTTGAGTCCCCTGTAGATGTCATTTTGCTTCCTAGGTATGTAAAGCTGTTGACTTTTTCAAGAACGTAGCTGTTCAATTTGGTGTCATCTGAACTGTTGGTAAGATCAATAGTCTTTGTTTTTGTGGTGTTAATTTGGAGACCAATTTGCCCTGAAACATTTTGGAGGTGGTTTATTTTCTCTTGGGCATCCGGGTGTGTTGAACTCAAAAGCACTATGTCGTCGGCAAAGTCCAGGTCTTCTAGAATTTTGTCAACCCAATGGATACCCATATTTGTGTTGTTTGTGCATTTGCGCATGACCCAGTCGATAGCTATTCCAAAAAGCATCGGTGATAAGACACAACCCTGTTTCACTCCTGTTTCGACTGAGAACCAGTCAGAGTTGTCTGTTTCTGTTCTTACGCAGCAACGTGTTTCTTTGTAGAAAGATTTTATGACGTTAGTATATTTGGTAGGAAAACCATAGATGTTAAGTAGATTCCAAAGTGAAGGACGGTGGATACTGTCGAAGGCTTTTTGAAAGTCGACAAAGTTGGTGATTAATTTCGACTGGAATTCTACGGAGTCTTCAATGATTATTCTGAGGGTGAAAATGTGGTCTATGCATGACCGTTTTGGTCTGAAGCCTGCTTGTTCTTCTCTGAGCCTTTCATCTATCGCCTTTTTCAATCTCTCAAGTAACATGCTACAAAAAAGTTTTCCTGGTACTGACAATAGAGTGATACCACGCCAATTATATCTAATATTGCTGTAAGGGAAATTACTAGTATTTAGAAACGAAGAAATAATATACTAAGTTTTAATATTACTAAATAACTCTGAAATATCTATTTTATCTTTTTTTAAATGGAAAAAAAAAAAATTTGATATTAAAGTTTGAAATAAAGTGAAGAAAATATTTTCAGAATCTTTATAACGTATGTTATAATTTTTAGTTCTTACATTTTATAATCAACTTTTCAATTCTACAATTATTTCTTAAATAATAGTCTCGTAATTTCAATGTTACATTACTTATTAACCAATCAAAAATCCTCCCTCTGTTGGGAGGGGGGAAAACATTTTTTTACTGGCCTTCTAGGGCCACACAAACATTTAAAGAAAATTAACCATACACATCCCAAACTTTGATACCATTAACAAAGAAATGAGAAGACTGAATATTTACATGTTAGGTGTATCTGATACCAGAAAGCATTATAACTTCCGAGGAATGTAGCATAATCAATTCTGGTGGAGAGAAAAAAAACAGCCAGAGGTAGCAATTATAATGGTTATAGCAAAATAAGGAGAACATTGTGGGCTTGTAGCTATGTGATATCAATCAATCAATCAATCAATCAATCAATCATGAGCCATGCCGGAAAGTCTGGGTGGTCATGACTCACCATTTAGGCGAATCATAATGTACTAGGCACTTTTAAAGAGGTAGTTTGCCGGTGCTTTACTCTATGGCAGTAACCGTACTGGTTCTGTGACCGCAGTCATTGTCTCGCGAAACTTGAGACCATAACCAACAAATATCTGTCGGCTGCCCTCAAAATTTCATCAGAGAAGCGGAAGCCTGGACATTGAACAAGCAACTAGAAAGTCGAATATATGCCCTGGAGATGTGGATATACCGAAGAATATGTCGAATTTCATGGAAACAATCAAACACAGAGGCTCTAGAAAAACTGGGAATGAAACTAGAGTTGATGAAAGAAATAAACAAGAGGCAAGTGAAATATTTCGGCCACGTTAAAAGACATAACACTCTTATAAAATCAATATGAGGGCAAGGTTGAAGGCAAGCGAGCAAGATTTAGACATAGATACAAGTGGGAAGATAACATCACGAGATGGAAGAACACTGACGGAATGTACCATCAAGGCGAGAAACAGTGTTGGTGATAAATTGCAGCCAGCCCTTCATTGTGGAGACAGTACCTAATTGATTGATTGATACACAAACTGGCGGGAGGTAAAGGGAAACCACCGCTGTATTATCTCAAGAAAATCGTGCTGTAAATGAAATCGAAATAGAAAACGACGTTAATGGCAATTCCATTGGAGTCTCTTCGTCCGGTAGAGGGCAGCATGTGCTACAAGTGACACCCGATCGCGTCATGCAACTGTTTGCAAAGTAAAGGATAAAAGTTAGTTAGTTAGTTAGTCGACAGATCATCCTCATTGCACATCGAACCATTCAGTCCATAAGTGCTCGGATCCCCTCCTCAGCAAATCCCGAAGCGTGTAGCGGCTAACGACGCCTATTCTGTGTTGGTTTATCAATCTTCTTTGGCTTCCTGCGTAGTGTTCTTGTTTGGCCACACCTCTTTTAATTTGCTGTTCTCGCAGTCTGGCCATTGTTGCAGATTCACAGTCATCACTTGGTTCTCGCAAAAGTCTTACTTCTCGTAGAGCATTCAGAATGTCAGCCTGGTCCATGGCGCGTCCGCCCTCCACAGTAGCCTCACCTGCGAGCTTGTCAGCCCGCTCATTTCCTTGTACTCCCGCATGCCATGGCACGAAGATGAAACTAATCTTTGCCAGCCGAGACCGCTCCAGAGGCAGCAACCATTCTCTTCGGATCGACCCCTACTCTATCCTCTTGATCATGTTCATTGAGTCGCTAAGGAAACAAGCCCTAGTGAATGTCTGTGTCTCGAGCCATGTTATTGCTTTACTTACTGCCATGACTTCCATGGTCAGGCTACTTGTGGTTTCAGTGAAAGCACCAGAGTCCTCCTTCACAATTCTCCCTCCGGCCCGAGCTGTAAAGGCCCATGAGCTTCTCACATGTCGGACGACCGACTCATCTGTGTAGATGACCGCGTCACCGTCTAGCGAATTCTCGAAAATCAACGCTTGTACTTCAGCCTCCACAGCAGCCGGATTTTCTTGTCTGCATTTCCTATCTAGTTGGATGCAAACTGAAAAGGATGTGCAGAAGTCTGTTGGCACTTGCACCCACTCCTCGCCAGGTTCTAAGTCCTCAAGTGAACACACCTGTTGAAGAATGTCTTCGGCTTGACCCATCCACGACCGTCCTCTTTTTAACCTGCTGCCCTTCACCTTCCTAATTTCACTATGCAGTGGATGTTGTGTGTTTGCGTTAACTCTGAGGTAGGCGCGTGCCCTGCAAACTTGTATTCTCTCTTCAATGGTTGGAAAATCAAGAAGGTAGCACATCGCCCTGCGTGCTGTATCTCTTGTACATCCAAGAATAATGCGCATAGCTTCATTCTGTATCCTTTCCATCCTTACTATCTGTTTATGGCTGAGAGTCAGGATTGCCATTGCGTACTCCAAAACAGACATGACCAGCCCCTCGTACAGAAGACATAGATGGCGCTGCTCACAGTTTGCTGCCGCCATCACCCGCATCGCAGCCAAACCCCGCTTGGCCTTTGTTATCACCTGGTCTATGTGCACATTATAAGCAAGTCTTCGATCAAACCGTATCCCTAGGTAATTCATTGCCTGCGTTCTTTCCACCGTCTCTGAACACAGCATTACGGTTGGTGTTGAAGTGTTGACAATATGATTATTCAACGAGAACCAAGTCACTGTTGCCTTTGTTGGGTTGACCATTGCCCCAGCTTCATCACACCAAGTACTTATGCGATCGAGTTCGGTTTGTAGTTCCACAGCAACCTGCTCTCTATCCTTACCCTGACGATACACTAAAACATCATCAGCATGTGGCCAGTATCATCGGCACTCAGTGGGTGTGTGGCCAGTATCATCAGCACTCAGTGGATGTGTGGTCAGTATCATCGGCACTCGGTGGATATGTGGCCAGTATCATCGGCACTCGGTGGATGTGTGGCCAGTATCATCGGCATTCAGTGGATGTGTGGCCAGTATCATCGGCACTCTGTGGATGTGTGGCCAGTATCATCAGCACTCAGTGGATGTGTGGCCAGTATCATCAGCACTCTGTGGATGTGTGGCCAGTATCACCAGTACTCAGTGGATGTGTGGCCAGTATCATCAGCACTCAGTGGATGTGTGACCAGTATCACACCAGCTACCTTCACTTTCCAAGACAGCACTCAGTGGAAGTGTGGCCAGTATCATCAGCACTCTGTGGATGTGTGGCCAGTATCATCAGCACTCAGTGGATGTGTGATCAGTATCATCAGCACTCAGTGGATGTGTGGACGGTATCACACTAGCTACCTTCACTTTCCAAGACAGCACTCAGTGGATGTGTGGCCAGTATCATCGGCACTCGGTGGATGTGTGGCCAGTATCATCGGCACTCGGAGGATGTGTTGCCAGTATCATCAGCACTCGGTGGATGTGTGGCCAGTATCATCGGCACTCGGTGGATGTGTGGCCAGTATCATCAGCACTCGGTGGATGTGTGGCCAGTATCATCAGCACTCAGTGGATGTGTGGCCAGTATCACACTAGCTACCTTCACTTTCCAAGACAGCACTCAGTGGATGTGTGGCCAGTATCATCAGCACTCGGTGGATGTGTGGCCAGTATCACACTAGCTACCTTCACTTTCCAAGACAGCACTCAGTGGATGTGTGGCCAGTATCATCGGCACTCGGTGGATGTGTGGCCAGTATCATCAGCACTCAGTGGATGTGTGGTCAGTATCATCAGCACTCAGTGGATGTGTGGCCAGTATCACACCAGCTACCTTCACTTTCCAAGACATCACTCGGTGGATGTGTGGCCAGTATCATCAGCACTCGGTGGATGTGTGGCCAGTATCATCAGCACTCAGTGGATGTGTGGCCAGTATCACACTAGCTACCTTCACTTTCCAAGACAGCACTCAGTGGATGTGTGGCCAGTATCATCAGCACTCAGTGGATGTGTGGCCAGTATCACACCAGCTACCTTCACTTTCCAAGACAGCACTCAGTGGATGTGTGGCCAGTATCATCAGCACTCAGTGGATGTGTGGCCAGTATCATCAGCACTCAGTGGATGTGTGGTCAGTATCATCGGCACTCAGTGGATGTGTGGCCGGTATCATTAGCACTCAGTGGATGTGTGGTCAGTATCATCAGCACTCAGTGGATGTGTGGTCAGTATCATCGGCACTCAGTGGATGTGTGGCCAGTATCATCGGCACTCAGTGGATGTGTGGCCAGTATCATCACCACCTAGTGGATGTGTGGTCAGTATCACACTAGCTACCTTCACTTTCCAAGACAGCATTCAGTGGATGTGTGGCCAGTATCATCGGCACTCAGTGGATGTGTGGCCAGTATCATCGGCACTCAGTGGGTGTGTGGCCAGTATCATCAGCACTCAGTTGATGTGTGGACAGTATCATCGGCACTCGGTGGATGTGTGGCCAGTATCATCGGCACTCGGTGGATGTGTGGCCAGTATCATCCGCACTAAGTGGATATGTGGCCAGTATCATCAGCACTCAGTGGATGTGTGGCCAGTATCATCGGCAATCGGTGGATGTGTGGCCAGTATCACACTAGCTACCTTCACTTTCCAAGACAGCACTCAGTGGATGTCTGGCCAGTATCATCACCACTCAGTGGATGTGTGGTAAGTATCATCAGCACTCAGTGAGTGTGTGGCCAGTATCATCAGCACTCAGTGGATGTGTGGTCAGTATCATCAGCACTCAGTGGATGTGTGGCCAGTATCACACCAGCTACCTTCACTTTCCAAGACAGCACTCAGTGGATGTGTGGCCAGTATCATCAGCACTCTGTGGATGTGTGGTCAGTATCATCAGCACTTTGTGGATGTGTGGCCAGTATCATCAGCCCTCAGTGGATGTGTGGCCAGTATCATCTGCACTCAGTTGATGTGTACCAGTATCATCAGCACTCAGTGGATGTGTGGCCAGTATCACACTAGCTACCTTCACTTTCCAAGACAGCACTCAGTGGATGTGTGGCCAGTATCATCGGCACTCTGTGGATGTGTGGCCAATATCATCAGCACTCAGTGGATGTGTGGCCAGTATCATCAGCACTCAGTGGATGTGTGGCCAGTATCATCAGCACTCAGTGGATGTGTGGCCAGTATCATTAGCACTCAGTGGATGCGTGGCCAGTATCATCAGCACTCAGTGGATGTGTGGCCAGTATCATCGGCACTCTGTGGATGTGTGGCCAGTATCATCAGCACTCAGTGGATGTGTGGCCAGTATCATCAGCACTCTGTGGATGTGTGGCCAGTATCACCAGCACTCAGTGTATGTGTGGCCAGTATCATCAGCACTCAGTGGATGTGTGACCAGTATCACACCAGCTACCTTCACTTTCCAAGACAGCACTCAGTGGATGTGTGGCCAGTATCATCAGCACTCTGTGGATGTGTGGCCAGTATCATCAGCACTCAGTGGATGTGTGATCAGTATCATCAGCACTCAGTGGATGTGAGGACGGTATCACACTAGCTACCTTCACTTTCCAAGACAGCACTCAGTGGATGTGTGGCCAGTATCATCGGCACTCGGTGGATGTGTGGCCAGTATCATCGGCACTCGGAGGATGTGTTGCCAGTATCATCAGCACTCGGTGGATGTGTGGCCAGTATCATCGGCACTCGGTGGATGTGTGGCCAGTATCATCAGCACTCGGTGGATGTGTGGCCAGTATCATCAGCACTCAGTGGATGTGTGGCCAGTATCACACTAGCTACCTTCACTTTCCAAGACAGCACTCAGTGGATGTGTGGCCAGTATCATCAGCACTCGGTGGATGTGTGGCCAGTATCACACTAGCTACCTTCACTTTCCAAGACAGCACTCAGTGGATGTGTGGCCAGTATCATCGGCACTCAGTGGATGTGTGGCCAGTATCATCGGCTCTCAGTGGGTGTGTGGCCAGTATCATCAGCACTCAGTTGTTGTGTGGACAGTATCATCGGCACTCGGTGGATGTGTGGCCAGTATCATCGGCACTCGGTGGATGTGTGGCCAGTATCATCCGCACTAAGTGGATATGTGGCCAGTATCATCAGCACTCAGTGGATGTGTGGCCAGTATCATCGGCAATCGGTGGATGTGTGGCCAGTATCACACTAGCTACCTTCACTTTCCAAGACAGCACTCAGTGGATGTCTGGCCAGTATCATCACCACTCAGTGGATGTGTGGTAAGTATCATCAGCACTCAGTGAGTGTGTGGCCAGTATCATCAGCACTCAGTGGATGTGTGGTCAGTATCATCAGCACTCAGTGGATGTGTGGCCAGTATCACACCAGCTACCTTCACTTTCCAAGACAGCACTCAGTGGATGTGTGGCCAGTATCATCAGCACTCTGTGGATGTGTGGTCTGTATCATCAGCACTTTGTGGATGTGTGGCCAGTATCATCAGCACTCAGTGGATGTGTGGCCAGTATCATCTGCACTCAGTTGATGTGTACCAGTATCATCAGCACTCAGTGGATGTGTGGCCAGTATCACACTAGCTACCTTCACTTTCCAAGACAGCAGTCAGTGGATGTGTGGCCAGTATCATCGGCACTCTGTGGATGTGTGGCCAATATCATCAGCACTCAGTGGATGTGTGGCCAGTATCATCAGCACTCAGTGGATGTGTGGCCAGTATCATCAGCACTCAGTGGATGTGTGGCCAGTATCATTAGCACTCAGTGGATGTGTGGCCAGTATCATCAGCACTCAGTGGATGTGTGGCCAGTATCATCGGCACTCTGTGGATGTGTGGCCAGTATCATCAGCACTCAGTGGATGTGTGGCCAGTATCATCAGCACTCTGTGGATGTGTGGCCAGTATCACCAGAACTCAGTGTATGTGTGGCCAGTATCATCAGCACTCAGTGGATGTGTGACCAGTATCACACCAGCTACCTTCACTTTCCAAGACAGCACTCAGTGGATGTGTGGCCAGTATCATCAGCACTCTGTGGATGTGTGGCCAGTATCATCAGCACTCAGTGGATGTGTGATCAGTATCATCAGCACTCAGTGGATGTGTGGACGGTATCACACTAGCTACCTTCACTTTCCAAGACAGCACTCAGTGGATGTGTGGCCAGTATCATCGGCACTCGGTGGATGTGTGGCCAGTATCATCGGCACTCGGAGGATGTGTTGCCAGTATCATCAGCACTCGGTGGATGTGTGGCCAGTAACATCGGCACTCGGTGGATGTGTGGCCAGTATCATCAGCACTCAGTGGATGTGTGGCCAGTATCACACTAGCTACCTTCACTTTCCAAGACAGCACTCAGTGGATGTGTGGCCAGTATCATCAGCACTCGGTGGATGTGTGGCCAGTATCACACTAGCTACCTTCACTTTCCAAGACAGCACTCAGTGGATGTGTGGCCAGTATCATCGGCACTCGGTGGATGTGTGGCCAGTATCATCAGCACTCAGTGGATGTGTGGTCAGTATCATCGGCACTCAGTGGATGTGTGGCCAGTATCACACCAGCTACCTTCACTTTCCAAGACATCACTCGGTGGATGTGTGGCCAGTATCATCAGCACTCGGTGGATGTGTGGCCAGTATCATCAGCACTCAGTGGATGTGTGGCCAGTATCACACTAGCTACCTTCACTTTCCAAGACAGCACTCAGTGGATGTGTGGCCAGTATCATCAGCACTCAGTGGATGTGTGGCCAGTATCACACCAGCTACCTTCACTTTCCAAGACAGCACTCAGTGGATGTGTGGCCAGTATCATCAGCACTCAGTGGATGTGTGGCCAGTATCATCAGCACTCAGTGGATGTGTGGTCAGTATCATCGGCACTCAGTGGATGTGTGGCCGGTATCATTAGCACTCAGTGGATGTGTGATCAGTATCATCAGCACTCAGTGGATGTGTGGTCAGTATCATCGGCACTCAGTGGATGTGTGGCCAGTATCATCGGCACTCAGTGGATGTGTGGCCAGTATCATCAGCACTCAGTGGATGTGTGGTCAGTATCATCGGCACTCAGTGGATGTGTGGTCAGTATCATCAGCACTCAGTGGATGTGTGGTCAGTATCATCAGCACTCAGTGGATGTGTGGTCAGTATCACACCAGCTACCTTCACTTTCTAAGACAGCACTCAGTGGATATGTGGCCAGTATCATCAGCACTCAGTGGATGTGTGGTCAGTATCATCAGCACTCAGTGGATGTGTGGTCAGTATCACACTAGCTACCTTCACTTTCCAAGACAGCACTCAGTGGATGTGTGGCCAGTATCATCAGCACACAGTGGATGTGTGGCCAGTATCATCACCACTCAGTGGATGTGTAGCCAGTATCATCACCACTCAGTGGATGTGTGGCCACTATCACACTAGCTACCTTCACTGTCCAAGACAGCACTCAGTGGATATGTGGCCAGTATCATCAGCACTCAGTGGATGTGTGGTCAGTATCATCAGCACTCAGTGGATGTGTGGTCAGTATCACACTAGCTACCTTCACTTTCCAAGACAGCACTCAGTGGATGTGTGGCCAGTATCATCAGCACACAGTGGATGTGTGGCCAGTATCATCACCACTCAGTAGATGTGTAGCCAGTATCATCACCACTCAGTGGATGTGTGGCCACTATCACACTAGCTACCTTCACTGTCCAAGACAGCACTCAGTGGATGTGTGGCCAGTATCATCACCACTAAGTGGGTGTGTGGCCAGTATCATCAGCACACAGTGGATGTGTGGCCAGTATCATCACCACTCAGTGGATGTGTGGCCAGTATCATCACCACTCAGTGGATGTGTGGCCAGTATCATCACCACTCAGTGGATGTGTGGCCAGTATCATCACCACTCAGTAGATGTGTGGCCAGTATCTCACTAGCTACCTTCACTTTCCAAGACAGCACTCAGTGGATGTGTGGCCAGTATCATCACCACTCAGTGGATGTGTGGCCAGTATCATCACCACTCAGTGGATGTGTGGCCAGTATCATCACCACTCAGTGGATGTGTGGCCAGTATCACACTAGCTACCTTCACTTTCCAAGACAGCACTCAGTGGATGTGTGGCCAGTATCATCACCACTCAGTGGATGTGTGGCCAGTATCACACTAGCTACCTTCACTTTCCAAGACAGCACTCTGTGGATGTGTGGCCAGTATCATCAGCAAACAGTGGATGTGTGGCCAGTATCATCACCACTCAGTGGATGTGTGGCCAGTATCATAACCACTCAGTGGATGTGTGGCCAGTAGCATCACCACTCAGTGGATGTGTGGCCAGTATCACATTAGCTACCTTCACTTTCCAAGACAGCACTCAGTAGATGTGTGGCCAGTATCATCAGCACACAGTAGATGTGTGGCCAGTATCATCACCACTCAGTGGATGTGTGGCCAGTATCATCACCACTCAGTGGATGTGTGGCCAGTATCATCACCACTCAGTGGATGTGTGGCCAGTATCACACTAGTTACCTTCACTTTCCAAGACAGCACTCATTGGATGTGTGGCCAGTATCATCACCACTCAGTGGATGTGTGGCCAGTATCATCACCACTCAGTGGATGTGTGGCCAGTATCATCACCACTCAGTAGATGTGTGGCCAGTATCACACTAGCTAACTTCACATTCCAAGACAGCACTCAGTGGATGTGTGGCCAGTATCATCACCACTCAGTGGATGTGTGGCCAGTATCATCACCACTCAGTGGATGTGTGGCCAGTATCATCACCACTCAGTGGATGTGTGGCCATTATCACACTAGCTACCTTCACTTTCCAAGACAGCACTCAGTGGATGTGTGGCCAGTATCATCAGCACTCGGTGGATGTGTGGCCAGTATCATCAGCACTCAGTGGATGTGTGGCCAGTATCACACTAGCTACCTTCACTTTCCAAGACAGCACTCAGTGGATGTGTGGCCAGTATCATCAGCACTCAGTGGTTGTGTGGTTAGTATCATCGGCACTCAGTGGATGTGTGGCCAGTATCATCAGCACTCAGTGGATGTGTGGTCAGTATGATCGGCACTCAGTGGATGTGTGGTCATTATCATCGGCACTCAGTGGATGTGTGGCCAGTATCATCGGCACTCAGTGGATGTGTGGCCAGTATCATCAGCACTCAGTGGATGTGTGGTCAGTATCATCGGCACTCAGTGGATGTGTGGCCAGTATCATCGGCACTCAGTGGATGTGTGGCCAGTATCATCAGCACTCAGTGGATGTGTGGTCAGTATCATCGGCACTCAGTGGATGTGTGGTCAGTATCATCAGCATTCAATGGATGTGTGGTCAGTATCATCAGAACTCAGTGGATGTGTGGTCAGTATCACACCAGCTACCTTCACTTTCCAAGACAGCACTCAGTGGATGTGTGGCCAGTATCATCAGCACTCAGTGGATGTGTGGTCAGTATCATCAGCACTCAGTGGATGTGTGGTCAGTATCACACCAGCTACCTTCACTTTCCAAGACAGCACTCAGTGGATGTGTGACCAGTATCATCACCACTCAGTGGATGTGTGGTCAGTATCATCACCACTCAGTGGATGTGTGGTCAGTATCATCACCACTCAGTGGATGTGTGGCCAGTATCACACTAGCTACCTTCACTTTCCAAGACAGCACTCAGTGGATGTGTGGCCAGTATCATCAGCACACAGTGGATGTGTGGTCAGTATCATCACCACTCAGTGGATGTGTGGCCAGTATCATCACCACTCTGTGGATGTGTGGCCAGTATCACACTAGCTACCTTCACTTTCCAAGACAGCACTCAGTGGATGTGTGGCCAGTATCATCACCACTCAGTGGATGTGTGGCCAGTATCATCACCACTCAGTGGATGTGTGGCCAGTATCATCACCACTCAGTGGATGTGTGGCCAGTATCACACTAGCTACCTTCACTTTCCAAGACAGCACTCAGTGGATGTGTGGCCAGTATCATCAGCACACAATGGATGTGTGGCCAGTATCATCACCACTCAGTGGATGTGTGGCCAGTATCATCACCACTCAGTGGATGTGTGGCCAGTATCATCACCACTCAGTGGATATGTGGCCAGTATCACACTAGCTACCTTCACTTTCCAAGACAGCACTCAGTGGATGTGTGGCCAGTATCATCACCACTCAGTGGATGTGTGGCCAGTATCATCAGCACACAGTGGATGTGTGGCCAGTATCATCACCACTTAGTAGATGTGTGGCCAGTATCATCACCACTCAGTGGATGTGTGGCCAGTATCATCACCACTCAGTAGATGTGTGGCCAGTATCACACTAGCTACTTTCACTTTCCAAGACAGCACTCAGTGGATGTGTGGCCAGTATCATCACCACTCAGTGGATGTGTGGCCAGTATCATCACCACTCAGTGGATGTGTGGCCAGTATCATCACCACTCAGTGGATGTGTGGCCAGTATCATCACCACTCAGTGGATGTGTGGCCAGTATCACACTAGCTACCTTCACTTTCCAAGACAGCACTCAGTCGATGTGTGGCCAGTATCATCACCACTCAGTGGATGTGTGGCCAGTATCACAATAGCTACCTTCACTTTCCAAGACAGCACTCAGTGGATGTGTGGCCAGTATCATCAGCACACAGTGGATGTGTGGTCAGTATCATCACCACTCAGTGGATGTGTGGCCAGTATCATCATCACTCAGTGGATGTGTGGCCAGTATCACACTAGCTACCTTCACTTTCCAAGACAGTTCCTGGTGCCCATTTCTTATTCTGCTTTCATCTGGAGTTTTGTTTTTTTTTGGACATGATTGCATTGTGCCTGTTTACAGCAGAGCTGCGTTCTTGCGCCGTTAAGCTGACACATCCGACTTCTGCTGGCATTTGTTGACCGGGTTAACCTTCCTTGGCTGCCCATTTCAAGCTGAGTTGTCGTGGGAGCCCAAGTACATTTTAAAAATCCCCTTTCATGTGGGTTCGAATCCTTGAACACTGAGCCCGCTGGCACACATTTCTGGAATGTAAGCTTGTATATGTTCTGTTGAGGTAAAAATAATATATGCAGAAAGGCAAAAGAGCTGTTTACTCACATAGATATGAATTGTGTACAAATGAATGTCTGCAAGTTGCCTAACAGCTAATTTCTATTCATTTCTTGAAAATAAATGTATTGAATCAGAAAGAAATTATCAGGTTTGTTTTGGAGGGGGGGGGGGCACTAGCTCGCATTGAAATCAAGCGTAGTCCATACACATTACTTCTAGTACTGCAGGACTGAATTTTTTATGTAGATTACCTTTCCTTATGACCAGTATCCCTCACCATCAGGCAAACCCACTCTGACTTCAGAGCTGCTTGTAATTTACGTCCCTAAGTCAAGGATGATAGGTCAACATTTTAGTCCAACTGTTCGGTGTAGGGGTTGAACCCCTTGAACTAGAAAAATTAGAAACTGGTGCTTAAATCCACAGGGAATGTGAATGACCTCTGTGCAGGGCTGACTATTCACTAACCAAAAGAACAGCTCATACACTTGACCTTCTCTGCTTGTCACATATTCATACTGACCTCTGCATGTGACACATTTACACATTTGACATTCTCTGCTTGTGACACATTCACAAACTTGACCATCTCTGCTTGTGACACATTCACACATAATTGTATGTGTTAGTGAGTGAGTGAATAGTAGAGTGCCTGTGTATGTGTATTAGACAGAGTGAGTGTGTGTGAGAGAGAGTGTATGTGTTAATGAGTGAGTGAGTAGTATAGTGCCTGTGTATGTGTGTGTGAGAGAGATAGAGTATGTGTGTTAGACGGAGTGAGTGTGAGAGAGAGAGAGAGTGTGTATGTGTTAGTGAGTGAGTGAGTAGTATAGTGCCTGTGTATGTGTGTGTGACAAGGGGTGAGTGTGTGTGAGAAAGAGTGAGTGTATGTGTTTGTGAGTGAGAAGTAGAGTATGTCTGCGTATGTGTTTGTGAGAGAGAGAGAGAGAGAGAGAGAGAGAGAGAGAGAGAGAGAGAGTGTGTGTGTGTGAATGAGTGAGTAGTAGAGTGTTTGTGTATGTGAGAGAGTGTGTGTGTTCGACAGGGAGTGAGTGTGTGAGAGAGAGAGAGAGAGAGAGAGAGAGAGTATGTGAGAGTGTTAGGGTTAGTGTGTGAGAGAGACAGAGAGTGTGTGTGTGTGTGTGAATGAGTGAGTAGTAGAGTGTCTATGTATGTGGGAGAGAGTGTGTGTGTTAGACAGGGAGTAAGTGAGAGAGAGAGAGAGTATGTGAGAGTGTTAGGGTTAGTGTGTGAGAGAGACAGAGAGAGTGTGTATGTGAATGAGTGAGTAGTAGAGTGTATGTGAGAGAGAGAGAGAGAGTGTATGTGTTAGACAGGGAGTATCTCATATTCTCTCACATACTCTCTCTCTCTCTCTCACACACACTCACTCCCTGTCTAACACACACACACACACACACTCTCTCTCACATACACAGACACTCTACTACTCACTCATTCACTCTCTCTCTCTCTCTCTCTCTCTCTCTCTCTCACACACACACACAGACACTAACCCTACACTCTCACATACCCTCTCTCTCTCTCTCTCTCTCACACACACGCTCACTCTCAGACTAACACACTCTCTCTCTCTCTCTCTCACACACACACAGACACTCTACTACTCACTCATTCACACACACACTCTGTCTGTCTGTCTGTCTGTCTGTCTGTCTGTCTGTCTGTCTGTCTGTCTGTCTGTCTGTCTGTCTGTCTGTCTCTCTGTCTGTCTGTCTGTCTGTCTGTCTGTCTGTCTCTCTCTCTCTCTCTCTCTCTCTCTCTCTCTCTCTCTCTCTCTCTCTCTCTCTCTCTCTCTCTCTCTCTCCCTCTCTCCCTGCCAAATGCTGGTGCAATCACGTTTGCTTAGAGAATATTTAAAATATCATAATAGCATAATACTAATACTCTGATTGATCACTACACTTTTAATACTTGTGTTTAAACATTGTGCGGAATTACTAAATATCTCGCCCGTGTGTTGACGGGGTCCATACGGGGGAGCAAAGAATAGTAACACTGTTGCCTACCATGCACGTCGTAAGAGGCGACTAAGGAGGATATGGTTCCGCCGCCCTGCTACTGAGTGAGTGCGTGTCGTGACACTGTGAGCTGTGAATTTCGCATGGAATGCTTTTACATCTGTTCGCAGTTTGTAGCGTGAACTGCATGTTCAGAACGATGGCGGCCGGCTGGTGCTGGATTGACTGGTTTGCCTTTTCGGTTCGCGAGTGCATTGTTCAGGAGACTCCTGGGAGTCGTCGCTGGAGCTACGGAGTTCGTGCTTTGTGCGGCGCTTTCGGCGGGTCGCCTTGCGGAAAGAGACCGAGCCATATGGGATAAAACCCGGGTCAATGAAGTCTTTCTGGTGACTGCCGTTTCCATCGACAATGAACTGTATTTCTCATGGAGGACTTTTGTGTTGGCATTCTGATGGCGGCATTATGCACGGTGTACCAGTGCGGACTGTTGGCTTGCCGATACTCCTGTCTATTCCATTGATCACAAAGGGCATTGAGCAGCATTTTGTGTGATATTCACTGGCACAGGAACGGAGCATGATGGGGATGACCCGTTGCCGTGAAGTTGTAGCGGCGACTAACTAACTAAATATCTAAAAGGAAAACACCTCGATAAGCAATTAGGGGACATAAACATCTAATATTATACAAGGGAGATTACTAGAATTTAAAAAAAAATAAAATTGTATATCAAGTTATGTCCTCTAAAAGTACTGGAGAGATTTGGTCATAGACCATAACTTTATGAAGGGAAAATCCCAACTGCACCTCCCCGTGGTAGAGAATGGAAACACACCACGGTGTGGCTAACACAGCTCTGGAGACCGAGTATCCACCGGAATAAGTGGACAACTCTGCAGCTGAGCAGAGCAGGGCACTCACTTGTCCTTACAGTCGGAAATAGCTGTCAAAGGCAGAGGTAAAAAGACCACCGTGTGGATGTGGAAGGCAAGGGGAAACCACCACATTATCTTCCCAAGACTTCATGACAAAACATATATCAGAGTTAGTGAACGACGTTAATGGCTTTCTTAGGACATCCTCGTCCGGTAGGGACAGTCATGAGCCACAGGTGACACCAGACCGTCATCCAGCTACTGATGGCAAAATCATAACTAAAATAAATAAATTTAGGGTAGGAACATGGAATGTTAGGACATTAAATGAGCTAGGAAAGTTGACCAATGTTCTAAGAGAGATGGATAGCATGAAATTGAATATACTAGGCGTTAATGAGATGAGATGGAAGGGATTGGGCAAAATTATAGCTGACAATCACACAATAATTTATTCTGGAGGGGATACACATGAAAAAGGTGTAGGAATAATATTAGACGAAAAAACAGCCAAGTCAATTAATGGATACTGGTGTATTTCAGATAGAGTAGTTATGGTAAAAATCAAACGCAAACCAATAGACATACATATTATACAAGTATATGCGCCAACAACAAGCAGTAGTGATGAAGAAATACAACACTTTTACGATGAAATAGAAATGGTGATGGCTCAAATTGGATCACAAGAAATAAAAATAATACTTGGTGATTTTAATGCAAAAGTAGGAAAGGGGAAAATAGAGGATGTAGTGGGGAATTATGGTTTAGGTACAAGAAATGAAAGAGGGGAAAAGCTAATAGAATGGGCAAATATCAATGATATGATAATTGGAAACACATGGTTTAAACACCATAAAAGACGACTGTACACATGGAAAAGCCCTGATAAGAAAACACGCAACCAAATTGACTACATACTAATTAATAAACGATTTAGAAATGCTTTAATTAATGTAAAGACAATGCCTGGTGCTGACTGTAATAGTGATCATGTACCACTATGTGGACAAATAAAAGTAAGATTAAAGAGAGGGAAAAAATTGGTTAAGAACATGAGACTTAATAAAGAAGTTCTGAAAATAGGTAAAGAACTGCAAGAACAATACAGAGTGACTGTGAAAAATAAGTACAATGCGATAGCTAAAATACAGAATATAAATGAACAATGGGAAATGGTAAGGGACTCTATTCATCAAACTAGCAAAGAAGTATTACCGGAGAGAGGCAAAATAGCTAAGAAAAAATGGATAAATGAAGAAATCTTAAAACTGATGGACAAAAGAAAACAGAGTAAAAATGACAAACAAGAATACGCTAAGATAAATAAAGAAATAAAAGATAAATGTGGGAAGGCTAAAGAAAGTTGGTTAAACGAGCAATGCAAGCAAATTGAATTAAATTCCATTAATGATACAAAAAATATGTACAGACAAATCGGTGAGTTTACAGGAAGAAAAATAAGAATAAATACAGGGTGTTTGAAATAAAAAAACAGGAAAGATATTATTAGAGGAAGGTGCTATAATGAAGAGGTGGAATGAGTATATAAGAGAATTATATGACGGAGAAAGGGAAGAATTAACAGAAGATAGTAACTTAGAAGGTCCACCTATTCTGAAAGAAGAAGTCGCTGACGCTATGAAACGTATGAAGAAAGGAAAAACAGCTGGGCCAGATGAAATCACAATAGAAGAATTAGAAGTGTTGGGAGAATTTGGAGTAGATATATTAACCAAAATGTTGAATGATATTTACAGTAGTGGATATTTACCCAGTGATATGCTGAAATCTGTATTTATAGCTATACCAAAAAAAACCCAGGAGCAATTGATTGTGGAGATTTTCGTACAATTAACCTTATAAACCATATCACTAAGCTTCTACTCAGAATCATAATGAGAAGAACCAAAAAGAAAATAAAAATGGAAATTAGTGAAGAACAGTATGGATTTGTGGAAGGAAAGGGCACAAACAATGCAATTTATACATTACGGACACTAATAGAAAGGTCAATAGAGAAACAGAGAGACATATATTTGTGCTTCATAGATTATACTTAGGCATTTGATAAAGTAAAACATGATGAACTGATTAAAATGTTGGAAGATATCAACATTGATGGAAAAGATTTAAGAATAATAAAGAATGTTTACTGGAACCAAGTAGCAGCAATTAAAATGGGAAATAAAGAGGGTAGTTACGAACAGATAAAGCTAGGAGTACGACAGGGGTGTGTCTTGTCACCAGATCTTTTCTCCCTGTATAGCGAAGTAATAATGAGAGAGATCAAAGAGATGCCAGGAATACTAGTTGGAGGTTATAATATAAATAATATACGCTATGCAGATGACACAGTATTGGTGGCGGATAATTCAACAGACCTACAACAATTATTAGACGTTGTAGTAACAGAGAGTGCAAGGAAAGGACTCTCCTTGAATATCAAGAAAACAGTAACAATGGTAATATCAAAGAAAATGGTGACACCAAAATGTGACATAGAAATAGAAGGAAAAATCCTTAACCAAGTGGATAATTTTAGATACCTAGGGGCATTTATAACATCAGATGGAAGATGTACAACAGAGATTATGAGCAGAATAGGGCAGGCAAAAGCCGCATTTCAGAAAATGAAGAGTATCTTATGCAATAAGTCACTATCACTGAATGTGAGAAAGAGAGTGCTGAAATGCTATGTAGAACCAGTTTTGCTGTATGGCAGTGAATCTTGGAATGTAAATGAACAAATTAAGAAGAAATTAGAAGCAACAGAGATGTGGTTCCTGAGACGAATGTTGCGAATTCCTTGGACTGCCAGAGTAACTAACGACGACTGCCTGAAACAGGCTAATGAAACTAGAACGTTGTATACAACAATAAGACAGAGACAAACATCTTTCTTCGGTCATGTGATGAGAAGAGAGACATTGGAGAACATCGTAACAACTGGAAAGATTGAGGGGAAGAGAGGCAGAGGCAGACCAAGAGAAATGATGCTGGATGGATTGAGACGGTGGCATGGAGGAATATCAGCAGCAGAGTTGATCCAGAAAACGAAAGACCGAGATCTGTGGAGAGCCATGAACGCCTACGCCAGCCGGCACGGCACTTGATGATGATGATGATGATGATGATGATATCAAGTTATAATATCGTTAATTAACTTATAAATCTTTCTATTATTCTTTTAGAAATAAAGTAATTAATATTGTAGTCAGATATTATAATTTCAGGAATAATTCTACTAGTTTGCTTAGCTAAACATTGTTTAATCCTTATTTACTTACATTTTATAATCAACTTCTAACGTTCCATATTTATTTTTAATTCCTAAAAGTGTAATTTTTAATGAACGGAAAAACAAATCCTTTGATCTGTAAACGAAGTTGTGACACCCGATCGCGTCATGCAACTGTTTGCAAAGTAAAGGATAAAAATAAGCCTTGAGTAAGGGACATAATTATCAAATATTGCTATAGGGGAAATTACTAGTATTTAAAAACAAAGAATTAATATACTAAGCTATAATATTATTAAATAACTCTGAAATATCTATTTTATGTTTTTTTAAATGGAAAGAAAACAGTTAATATGAAAGTTTGAAATAAAGTAAGAAACTTTTTTCAGAATCTTTATAACGTTTGTTATAATCTTTAGTGCTTACATTTTATAATCAGCTTTACAATTCTACAATTATCTTTAAAATTCTAGTCTCGTACTTTCAATATATCCTCTATTTATCCTCACTTAATCCTCCCTCTGTTGGGAGGGGGGAAAACATTTTTTTACTGGCCTTCTAGGGCCACACAAACATTTAAAGAAAATTAACCATACACATCCCAAACTTTGATACCATTAAGAAAGAAATGAGAAGACTGAATATTTACATGTTAGGTGTATCTGATACCAGAGAGCATTATAACTTCCGAGGAATGTAGCATAATCAATTCTGGTGGAGAGAAAAAAACAGCCAGAGGTAGAAATTATAATGGTTATAGCAAAATAAGGAGAACAATGTGGGCTTGTAGCTATGTCTTCTTTTCGTTCATCCGGAGTGTTTTTTCAGATGTGATTGCGGTGTGTCTGTTATGCGCCCTTGGGCCGAAACCCGTAGGCCAACACATCGACTTTAGCGTGCTTTTTTGACCAAGTAGCATTCCTGGGAAACTCTCACTTTTGTGGTGCCATCTGCAACCATGCTGGCCAAGGTTGAACGGTCGAAGACAACGGTCATCCCTCAAAGGAAGGCAGGGACAGTCCATAGCATTTTCCGCCATCCAAGGTTGCTTCCATAGTTGCAGGGCCGACACATAACGCCCTGGATCTGGGCTCACCGAGGGAGATCGTCACGTCCTGCTCATGGCTGCTTTAAATCCTCACTTCAATATATTGGTCATTTCGTTTCCCCGGGTTATTCCCGCACAAACCAGATAGGTTTGCAGACGGCATCCACTCAGCGAGTTTTCGGACATGTGCTTGTCGTTGCGCCCATCAGAGCTTTTCCAGGCACAACAGACATTCGGAAAACTACCCAGTCAGAGCTGTTCCGAACAAGAGCGGCATTCGGAAACTAGGTAGTCAGAGCTGTTCGAGAGACATTCGGATGAGACATTTCACTCGGACGTAATTGCGTAGTGTCAATTTTTAGTTTGCCACCCGTAGGACGACACTTCCGACTTCAGCGGGCATTTTTTTAATGAGGTTAGTCTTCCTCTGGTTTCGAGGCACGTTGGACTGTTGTGATGTCGCTAACATCTCAGCTGGTCAAGATAGAACGATGAACGACATCGTGGTCGGCCCTCAAGGGAAGGCAGGGGCAGACCATGAGCATTCCCTCGCTCTCCAAGGAGGCTTCCATAATTGCAGAGCCGACACATATTGCTCTGTGACTGGGCTCACCCGAGGAGTTGCCACGTCCTGCTCATGGCTGCTTTAGTTCCTCACTTCCATGTGTTGGGCAACTCGTTTGCCACTGATCGCTCAAGCACACACCAGGGACGGTCAGACTGCAAGCGACACCCACTCGGTAAGCTTTTGCTTTTGACTTCGGACCACGCAATAGGTTCGCTCGCCGTGCGTTCCATTTTGCGTCATTGAGACGTTCTTCCACTTTTGTCTACACTCTCTATGAGTTAGATACAGTTTTCGCAGCCATTTTCTTCGACTGGGGCACTTTTTTGACTTTTTGTACTCGCTCACGAGGTAGGCTACTTGTGCTGCCGGCTCAGCACCTTACCTTCGTGCAGCGGTGAACGAGAAACAGCCTGGCCCTCTCATCCGGGAATCTCTCATATCCTCCAGCTGAGAGCCTTCGAACTTCTATCAGACCTGAGCATGTAGCTTGCTCAGTATCACGCCTTTATTTTTCGAAAGGTGGCTATCGGCCCGGCTCTCAGGTCCGAGGGTTTGTGGCTTAGAGGCGTTCAGCCACAGCCCTCGACAGGGAGCCTTTAGTGTTTTGTCCGGACCAAGAACTTCTGCCTTCGTGTGCCTGATTTAAATTTTAGACTGCTATCCTCAGTCTCACCTGCAGAGCAGCAGGTTGTGTCTCTGTTAGTCTGGTCACTATCCCATAAGCTGTCCGATATGTAGTTTTTCATCCATCAGCAAGCAAATGGGGTCGATGGGACACGCAAGCTCCCCCACCACGTCAAGGTGGAGACACATCGGGGGAGTTGTAGCTATGTGATATCAATCAATCAATCAATCAATCAATCAATCAATCAATCAATCAATCATGAGCCATGCCGGAAAGTGTGGGTGGTCATGACTCACCATTTAGGCGAATCATAATGTACTAGGCACTTTTAAAGAGGTAGTTTGCCGTAGCTTTCCTCTATGGCAGTAACCGTACTGGTTCTGTGACCGCAGTCATTGTCTCACGAAGGAGATCCTCTGTCTGCCGTCGCGAAACTTGAGACCATAACCAACAAATATCTGTCGGCTGCCCTCAAAATTTCATCAGAGAAGCGGAAGCCTGAACATTGAACAAGCAACTAGAAAGTCGAATATATGCCCTGGAGATGTGGATATACCGAAGAATGTGTCGTATTTCATGGAAACAATCAAATACAGAGGCTCTAGAAAAACTGGGAATGAAACTAGACTTGATGAAAGAAATAAACAAGAGGCAAGTGAAATATTTCGGCCACGTTAAAAGACGTAACACTCTTGTAAAACCCATACTGGAGGATAAGGCTGAAGGCAAGCGAGCAAGATTTAGACATAGATACAAGTGGGACGATAACATCACGAGATGGAAGAACACTGACGGAATGTACAATCAAGGCGAGAAACAGTGTTGGTGATAAATTGCAGCCAGCCCTTCGTTGTGGAGACAGTACCTAATTGATTGATTGATACACAAACTGGCGGGAGGTAAAGGGAATCCACCGCTGTATTTTCTCAAGAAAATCGTGCTGTAAATGAAATCGAAATAGAAAACGACGTAAATGGGGATTCCATTGGAGTCTCTTCGTCCGGTAGAGAGCAGCATGTGCTACAGGTGACACCCGATCGCGTCATGCAACTGTTTGCAAAGTAAAGGATAAAAATAAGCATTGAGTAAGGGACATAATTATCTAATATTACTATAACGGAAATTACTAGTATTTAAAAACGAAGAAATAATATACTAAGCTATAATATTATTAAATAACTCTGAAATATCTATACTAATTTTTTTTTTTTTTAATGGAAAGAAAACAGTTGATATTAAAGTATGACATAAAGTGGAAAAAAAAACTAGGACCACACAAACTTTAAAACACGTTAAAAACGCCCATCCCAAACATCGAGACAGAAACACGGAGCTGATCTACGACACTAGTGATCGAGTGAGATGGCAAAATATGACCGCCCACGCTTACCGGCATGGCACATAACACAGGGTCAGGGGTAGCCATTTTGCAAACTTCCGATAGGTGGACTATTTTTAGAACGCACAACGACCAACACGGCCAGATTAGCACGGTACATTTAACGAACGACACACATACGTCTTACACAATAGTGAACATACCCGCGCCACAAAATTACAATTACCAACCTGTATTTTACGAAGAGTTAGACCATTTTTTAACACAGACATACAGGGGACAAAATATCGTTTTTGCCGGTGATTTCAACTGTGTCCTTGAAGATTTAGACGTGGTGGGTGGAGTTGTAAAAACGCAGTTGAGGAGAGCCGGCAAGGACGATATGCATCAACTAGACCAGTGGTTCTCAACCGGTGGGGAATTCCCCCCCCCCCCCCAGGGGTGGAATTTGAGGGTTTCCAGGGGGTGGGGATGAAGACATTGTCAAATTGGCTTCAGGACCACACAAAACGTGATCGGGATATTAGGCGTACTCGTGACGTTAAATTCCCCGATTAATTCAAGATCGCGTTAATACAAGAACGATTACTTGATATTGTTTCCCCTCCAAAATATACGGTTCTTTTCCTTCTACCTAGCCTCTATGATTTAGGTTGCCGTATTTTACCAGAGATTTTATTTGCGGTAACTTACGTTTTTTTGTTATTGCTTCTCCGTTTTAATGAGGTTTAGAGTACTCATGTTAAATTTCCCGATTATTTCAAGATTGCATTAAAACAGAAACCGATTACCGAGATCTCTGCAATGTTTACGAATCTACACGTCTCAGCTTTTCAAATTATTATTTTTGCGGAGGTAAGGAGACTTTTTTTTTAAAGACGTAAGTTAACTCGTGGATATATATATATACCACCGTCTCCGTGACCTAAAGGCTTGCCAGCGGTGACCGATTTAACACAGACCACATCGTGCTGGGGTTTTAGAGTGTTGGTATTAGAGCCGGTCGTTCAGAAATCAATGACAAACTACTGAACGTAAAACTTGCCCAGACATCAACATCAGCAGTAACATGCTGGTGTTGACAGCGATGTACTGTAAATCATCATCATCAAGTGCCATGTCGGCTGGCGTAGGCGTTCATGGCTCTCCATAGATCTCGGTCTTTGGTTTTCTGGATCAACTCTGCTGCTGATATTCCTCCATGCCACCGTCTCAATCCATCCAGCATCATTTCTCTTGGTCTGCCTCTGTCTCTCTTCCCCTCGATCTTTCCAGTTGTCAGGATGTTCTCCAATGCCTCTCTTCTCATCACGTGACCGAAGAAAGCTGTTTTTCTCTGTCTTATTGTTGTATATAATGTTCTAGTTTCATTAACCTGTTTCAGGCAGTCGTCGTTAGTTACTCTGGCAGTCCAAGGAATCTGCAACATTCGTCTCAGGAACCACATCTCTGTTGCTTCTAGTTTCTTCTTAATTTGTTCATTTACATTCCAAGATTCACTGCCATACAGCAAAACTGGTTCTACATAGCATTTCAGCACTCTCTTTCTTATATTCAGTGATAGTGACTTATTGCATAAGATACTCTTCATTTTCTGAAATGCGGCTTTTGCCTGCCCTATTCTGCTCCTAATCTCTGTTGTACATCTTCCATCTGATGTTATAAATGCCCCTAGGTATCTAAAATTATCCACTTGGTTAAGGATTTTCCTTTCTATTTCTATGTCACATTTTGGTGTCACAATTTTCTTTGATATTGCCATTGTTACTGTTTTCTTGATATTCAAGGAGAGTCCTTTCCTTGCACTCTCTGTTACTTCAACGTCTAATAATTGTTGTTGGTCTTTTGAGTTATCCGCCACCAATACTGTGTCATCTGCATAGCGTATATTATTTATATTATAACCTCCAACTAGTATTCCTGTCATCTCTTTGATCTCTCTCATTATTACTTCGCTATATAGGGAGAAAAGATCTGATGACAAGACACACCCCTGTCGTACTCCTAGCTTTATCTGTTTGTAACTACCCTCTTATTTCCCATTTTAATTGCTGCTACTTGGTTCCAGTAAATATTCTTTATTATTCTTAAATCTTTTCCATCAATGTTGATATCTTCCAACATTTTAATCAGTTCATACTGTAAATAGGATATGCAATATAATTGTGTGTGTGTGTGTGTGTGTGTGTGTGTGTGTGTGTGTGTGTGTGCGTACGTACGTATATATGTGCGTGTGGTTGTGTATACACGTCTGTGGGTGTTTATGTGTGTTGATCTTGACTTTATCGTTTTATATTTATAGACTCTGAAGCCCATGATGAGTGTCAAGAAACGAAAGTATGACATGTCTTATTTGAAATATGGATTCACAAATATCGTCATCAACGGAGAAGAACGACCTCAGTGTGTTATTTGTAGTAAAAGTTTGTCAAATGATTCTATGAAACCGACACAGTTGAGGAATCATTTGTTGAATGTTCATCCTCAATACAAGGACAAGGACAAAACCTATTTTGAACGTCTTGGGAATGCTGTCAAAAGGATGAGACTGGATTTAACAGGGGCATTCCAAGAAACAAACCAAAAGGTTACTGAAGCTTCCTATGTCGTAGCACTGGAGATAGCGAAGCAGAAAAAACCACATACAATCGGGGAATCTTTGATCAAACCTTGTTGTCTCAAGATGGTGGAAATTGTGTTGGGAAATGAATCAGAGAAAAAACTTGCAGCGGTTTCACTATCAAACGACACTGTTCAAAGGAGGATCAGCGATATGGCCAATGACATCAAGGATCAAGTTGTGCAAGAGATCAAGTCTGCAGCATTTGGGCTCTATTCAATTCAAATTGATGAATCGACTGATGTGGCATCGTGTTCTCAGTTGATAGTGTTTGCAAGGTATGTGCATTCAGGATCATTTAAAGAAGAACTTCTTTTTTGTTCGCCTCTTGAAACAACTACCATGGCCTCTGATATTTTGGAAAAGGTTTCATCTTTCCTTGAAGCAGAAAATCTTTTATGGGGTAATATGTGTGGGTGCTGTACAGATGGAGCACCAGCTATGTTGGGGACCAAATCAGGATGTCAAGTTAGTGTGAAGAAACGTGCTCCAAAAGTGAAAGGCATTCATTGCATGATCCATCGTCAAGCACTGGCCTCCAAAACACTTCCAGCTCCTTTGGGGAAGGTTTTGGATCAAACCGTTCAGATAGTGAATTTTATCAAAGGAGGAGCTCTCAACTCACGGCTTTTTAAGCAGTTATGCGTTGACATGGATGCAGGCCACCATTTGCTTCTTTTCCACACAAATGTTCGATGGCTGTCAAGAGGAAATGTAACTGCGCGAGTATATGAGCTGAGAGACGAGCTCAAATTATTTTGTGAAGTTCTGGGTAAGATGGACTTTTTTGCCTGGCTGGATGATGAGGAATGGATCATGCGCCTTGCCTATTTAGTTGATATTTTTGAGCAGTTGAATAAACTCAATCTTCAGATGCAAGGAAGGAATACAAATATCATACAATTTGTGGATGCCTTGAGAGCTTTTATGAGCAAGCTGGAAAACTGGAAAAGAAAGGTCAATATGACAAATGTTGCAATGTTTGAGAAGCTGTCATCCGCTCTCGTTGTTGATGGTAAAGACCAAGTACTTCCACAATTTGCAAAACATGAAATTGTGCAGCATTTGACAGCGCTAGAAAATGAATTTGAGCGATATTTTCCTGAACTTAGTGATGATGAGCTGGACTTGGTGCGAAACCCATTCAAATTATCAGTTGAAAAAGTTTCTGATGATTGTCAAGATGAATTTCTGGAGCTGAAAAATGATTCGGGGGTAAGGGATGTGTTCAGTGAAAAAACAATCACGGAATTTTGGCCTTTAATGTGCGGTTCATACCCAAAAGTGGCAGAAAAAGCAATCCGTGCATTGCTTCCATTTGCGTCAACATATCTTTGTGAGTCAGGCTTTTCAGCTCTGCTAGAAATTAAAACTAAACAACGCAACAGATTAGATGTTGAAAACGATCTCCGTTGTGCCCTTTCAAGCACTCCTCCGCGCATTTCCGAATTGCTGCGGGAAAAACAATCACAGTGTTCCCATTGATTACAATTTTCATTTAAATTACTGTCAAACTGTCATTTACTGCCAATATAGTACCTTGCGGTGTATGGCAGAGGGGTCTTTAAATTACGAATCTACAATATCCAGGTTTTGTAATGAGCGGTTTGTTTGATGAAGCACAATTTTCTGGCATCCTGGTGTCGCATACTAAGCTACAATTCTTTGACATTTTAACTGTTTGTTTATTGTAGTATGATTAATGTGGTGTTTTAATAAAATATTGCGAATGTAAAAATGCGTCTATTTAAGTTTTAATATCCATCAGCATATTCATTTGCTATTAACTGTAGAAAACTACACTATAAAATGTATCTTTACATGTGAAGTTTATGTACAACGATGGAAGAAAATAAGTATTTTCACTATTATAGGTATGTTATTTTTAATGCACCTTTTGAGGCTGGCAATTTTGGAAAGGTGGAGGGGGGGGGGGGGATGACTTTCTGAAAATATGGTGAAGGGGGGAACGGGCAAAAAAAGGTTGAGAACCACTGAACTAGACACACTACGAAACATCATCGATACACACAACCTCACAGACACATTCAGGCATACACACCCCGACAGTAGGGAAACGACACACACAAACAAAACGCACAACAGGTCATCCAGATTAGATAGGATTTACACACCCGCAACACACCACATCATACAAACCAAACACCTACGGGAAACATTAGATTACACAGACCACAAAGGTGTACTAGCTCACATCAGCACAAACAGCACAAACACGCAGCCAAACGGAAGGTCACCTCACTGGAAGATGAACAACTTGCTCCTAAAAGATCCAGAATATGTAGAATATATGACACAGCTCATACACACGTACACAGAAAATATACCAACTGAGAACGTCACACAATACTGGGATTTGCTAAAAAGCACCATACGAAGCAGAACACAGCATTTAGCAACCATGATCCACAAAGACAGACTGAGACAGGAGCGCATCATTCAGACTGCCATACGTCTAACAAAACAGACAGACAGAGATGCACTTCACTTACACACACTAGAAACACAACTAGAAGAACATCAACAGCACAGATATCTGGGTGCTCTTCTTAGAACAAAACTCAACACAATTACACAGGAGGCACCCAGTCGACAATATATGGCACTAGAACAGAACATTCAGCGTATATATATATATATATATATATATATATATATATATATATATATATATATATATATATATATATATATATATATATATATATATATATATATATATATCTCACACATCTCATCATGTTCCTCTTGTACCTTGCGGTGTCGAGGTGAAGTATAAACTTCGTGAGAGTGCCCGGTTATGGGCTTCGTATATCGACATTCCCATGGATTCTGTTATTCCCTCCGTCCAACGTTTACGTGGTCGGCCTCTTCCTCTGTTTCCATCTGGTCTGTACATCATTGCTTGTTGTGGCATGCTGTTGACTGGTAACCTACTTGCATGGCCAAACCATTTGACTTGCTGCTTTCTAATAAAATCTAGAGCAGCTTTAACCCCCACTTTAGTCCTGATTTCTTCATTTCTGATCTTATCTCTTCTTGATACGTTGAGTATTCTTCTCAGGAACCTCATTTCTGTTGTTGTGATTTTTCTTTTCTCTTTTTCTGTCATTGTCCAGGTTTGGCATTGGTAGCACAGAGTTGGTAGGAAGATTGTGTTGTAAAGTGCTTTCTTAGTAGTTATTGATACATGTTTGTTCTTTAGTATTGGTGCCATTTGTCCAATGAGTTGATTTGCCTTATTGCACCTATTTTCGATCTCGTCTTCTGATCTGCCATTTGATGATATTATACTTCCTAGGTACTTGAAGCTCTTTACTTGTTTCAAGGGATGTTCGTTTAGGTGAATTGTTGCTGTTTGTTCTTCTTTAGTTATAGTCATTACCTCTGTTTTGCTTGTTCTAATTTTCATGTTATGTTCCCTACACATTTCGTTTAGATTATTCTTGTAATTCAGCTTCTGATTTTGCTATTAGTGCTTGGTCGTCCGCAAACAGGAGTTCTCTAATGGTTAGATTTGCAGATGGTTCTTCTTCTGTGTTCTCGTCATGCGGTATTCTTGCTGTCTCTGCTTGGCTGGTTTCTTTACATATGTTGTCTATATATGTTATGAACAAGAGAGGGGACAGGACACAACCTTGTCGTACTCCAGATCTTATGGTGAAGGGTTCTGAGTGTCCTCCAGTTGCTCTCACTATGCATTCACTGTTGTTGTATAAACTTCTACATAGGTTTGTTAGATGTGTACTCACTACATATTGTTTAAGGATTTCCCACAGCTTGTTTCTATCTACCCTATCAAATTCCTTTTCTTGGTGGACAAAGGCTAAGTAGAGTGTTTCATTGAATTCGATTGATTTTTCTATAAGTTGTCTAAGAGCAAAAATGGCGTCTGTGCATCCTTTGTTTTTCCTAAATCCAAGCTGCGTTTCGCTTAGCTGGGGTTCTAAAGTAGTTCGTAATCTTTTTTCAAGAATTTTGTAAAATATTTTCCCAGTATGACTCAACATTGAAATGCCTCTGTATTGTGTGCAATCTCTTTTGCTGCCTTTGTTTTTCCAAATTGGGATAATTATGGCGTTTCCCCAGTCTCGTGGTGTCTGTTGTTCTACCCAAACATGGTTGAATAGTCTATGTAGCCAAGCTGTTCCTACTTCTCTTGCTGCTTTAATTAGTTCATTTGGTATTTCATCCTGTCCTGGTGATTTGTTCAATGGGGCTAATCTGATGGCTTCTATAATTTCTTCTTTTAGTATGTCTGGTTCTAGTTCTTCGGTGACATTTGTGTAGGTCTCTTGAATTCCTGTGACATCTGATGGGATGTTGAGAAGTTGTTCGAAATACTGCTTCCATCTTATTAGGATCTGTTTTTGTTCACTTATTGGTTCTCCATTTTCGCTGTTAATTATTTCAGTTGGGTCAAAGGGTTCTCCTCTGGTTCGCATTGCACTTATCTTTTTGTAGAAGTTTCTGGTTGCCTCTTTGTAGTTTTTATTTAGGGTTTCTCCATACTCTTCCCAGTCTTTTTGTTTTTCTCTCTTTACTATTCTACTCACATGTCTTCTCGCTATTCTGTATTCTCTGTAATCACATTCCTGTTTGCTCTTCAACCACTTTTTATATACTTCTTAGTTTTTCTACGAGCAGTATATATATATATATATATATATATATATATATATATATATATATATATATATATATATATATATATAAATAGAGAGAGAGAGAGAGAGAGAGAGAGAGAGAGAGAGAAGAAAAACCATACAATCGAACAAAAACATAATAAAATAGAGAAACAAATAATAACATTTTCAAATGGCCTTTAGTGGTATACAACATTTAAAAATGGGTTCGTTTACGATCGACTTGATTATTGTAGAAAGATGTCTGGTCTTGACATGAATAACCACTTGGGTGTAGAAATCTTGATTGTTGTAGACACAAAGGGAGCAGAGGGACTTGCTTATTGTAGAAAGATGTCTTGATTGTCGGTAGATTGATATAGATGAAGTGTCGTTGTTCCTGTGCCTTGAGAAACTGTCACCGCTTTCAAACTGTTGTCTAGTTGTCTGGGCATATCAACAGGTCTTGCCATGAATAACCACGTGGGTGTAGACACAAAAAGACGCGTGGTCGTCTCAGTTTATAACGATGAAGTTATCTAGTTTTAAACAGGACTGGACTTGTCTTTTTTAACCACGGAGTAACCAATCGAAACACGAGACGATCGTTCACGTGTTGTCTGTGTCCAAAGGGTTGCAGGATACGTGACATGCTCGAGCCGCGGGATTTCATCAATAAGAAATACAACGTATACACACCACAGGTACTGCTATTAATGTCTTGTAGCATACGGGTATTGTACACGGGTGATCTGTCCGAGTTTCGTTGTATAAAACCGATAATGTCGGCGTGTAAGGGTGGCAAACCAAACGAATCGAATTATTCAAACTGACCTAGACCATTAAAATATAGGGCGATCCTATGTGAACCAGAGTAAGCACTGGTGTCAGTATTGACGACCAAAGCAGCTGGCTGTATTCTATCAATGTGTCTAGGTAAATTATCTCTAGCGCACACGTTGACTAGTGGAAGGCGTCGAACAACCAGATCAGACATGAGTAATTGTCTTAGTTGTTGGGTATCCATTATGCTATGTAATCTGTTAGCACTTGTCTCGTCTTGGAAACTTCTAGGACCGAGTCGAGTTCGGCGTATACGACGACTTGTAGAGGCGCAGTCGTTATGACGTCAAACTTTAGTTCTACTGACAGTGGGCCAGATTTCGCCAATTCAAACTGTTCTCCATCTAATATACTGGGAGTCAGATCAAAACCATAGAGACAATTCCCGTGACTAAAACTTTCATAATTTAAACCATTCCCGACATCCTTTCCGATCAGACCAAGGGCCAAATTGGTACCATGGAAAGCTCGCGTGTACTGACTTGTGGTATAATTCATGGTTAAGGGTTTGCCTGTGACACTACGCCCATCTACCATTAGACTCAAATAGTTTAACTGATAATGATTGAATATGAAGGGGTTCGTATTCAGCTCCCCATTAAAACACGAAGCATTCACTAATCCGATCACCACCCGGGTCGGTGTCTGGCTGAGGAAAAGGTTATCTTGTGTGTGGGAAAACATACCTTTAGGGATAGAAAAGGTTTTTACCACGACCCTTTTAAAAGGATACTTGGCATTGGATCTCAATAAGGCTTTTTCATGGGCCAGAGAGATAGCTGGATTTAACTTAGCTTTCCTCACCAAGAGGGCGGCGTAAGTAATGATACTTTTGTACCCACCATTTACATCCGTGGCAATCAAATTAAAGACGGATTTTGATGGGGTTAGTTTGATTTTAATATCGACGCCATTCAACATGTACCTGTCCTGATTGAAAATTTCGCTTCGTTTTCATAGGGGCCAGTGTTATATTTGCGGCCGAGTAAAGAAGCACCATATATTAAATAAGTAGACAAAATACAATCAGCCGTGAGATGAGGTGCAGAGCTGTTAAAAAGAGACAGATTAAGATATGGCGCTTCCAGTGTAGAATTCTACTATTATTTACATCTCCAAAACTACACCTCTACCAAGAACACAACCACGCACCATGCTGCTTTGATGACAAGATGGGGTGTTGGACACTGAAGGTAATACCCGTGTTGTCTTGTATGTTTTTGTATGTCTGTGTCACACCACTAACTTTCGTCAATAACTAACCCACATCAGAGAAAAACAACACGACTTTAAAAAATACAATAAAGTCCAGTGAAGTATAGGCGTATAACGATATGTTTATTATTCGTTCACAATGTATGGAAACAATATAATGAATGAAGTATTATGAATACAGGGTGAAATAATTAACCATAAATATTATGTAATAACAGAGGGGAACACAATACATCATCATCATCATTCAACATCGAAATCAAACAAAGCGAAGATATAACTGAGTGCGTTTAACAATATTATTAAAAATATGACAAGCTTATATGCAGGAAATTGTATTAGTGTGAGATTGTAATACGTCCACAAGTAGTCATAATAGACCAAGGGTCTTGTGGTCAGGCGAAAGGGGGTCGTTGCTCCTTGAGAACCGTTTCTTTTTTTTATATATGTCTTTTTATATTCAATCCTTCTTCTTCTTCTTTCACTCGCTTGAAATGTCTATAACTGCAATGCTGTCTCTTGTATGAATTGCACTGTCTTTTTCAGTTCACACACCGGTCCATAGAAGCTATCTTCCATTGTCGTATCTCTAAGCCAGAAGGTTTGCCTATCTATGTTATATTTTGGGCAGTCTTGGAGTAGGTGGTCTACATAAAATGTCACGAGGTTCTGGCGAGGTACTCCATCTATGTGAAAGCAAGTGTAGTCCAACAGATTCATGTCGTGATTTTTTGTATGTTCTGATATGTTAATATCTAAGAACCTGCTAAATCTAGACACGTGTTATACCACCACAACAGAATACTCCCGCAGTATGCATTGTATCGGTATGCGTGGGCGATATCACGTGTCGTGTTTATTACTATTTTAACTCTGTTATACAGGGCACCAATTTAGGAAAATATTTATATAACCAGCGTCTATAAAATATAACAATAATTATAATTTAAAACAAAAAAGCATTCAGGTGAACCCTATATTGGTCCCCCCACTCGGTGTTTGCGTGTTGAGTACATCCAAAAAAGTGTCCTTGTTTAGATGAGTGTTATGGGTCTTAGTCAGACCGTTGGTAGTGATTTTATCATAATCACCGACACAAATATACGTCTTACTACATAAGGATACCATTCCATCCCCTTCATATTCTAACTTGAAAAGCCCGGGGGTTCTCTTTTCATAGGCTTTGATAGCCACACAGTCCTGACAGCTAGTAGTAGTAATTCTATGAACAGGACAGGTTTCAGACGGGAACCAGTGATTATAGACTCTGTCATATTCTTCTCGTAGGTGTGGTCTAACTACTTCAGAGAATGAGTCGGCACTAAGGGCCAAATACCTTCTTGACTGCTGTCCTTTGTTCGATGACTTTTCTTCTGTGGTTGTCCTTCAGGACTGGGTTCAAATTTTTTTTTCAAGTCTAGTATACGGCTTTCAAAATGCTCACGTTCTCTGATTACATGATGCCAGTTACCATTACGTTCTTCGTTGCCAACAGTATGGACTGTCAAGAAGTGAGGCTCTGGTGCAAAATTAACCTGTGGAGGTAAATAAACACATTGAAACTTACTAGACTACCTACTACTTCAGTAAAGAAAAAAAAACAGTAAAAAATTCACAATGAGAAGTGGTAAAAGGCATAAAAACAGACTGTCAACATTCTTTTGGTCACGCCTTGAGAAAGGGTAAAGGTATAGTCACTGATGGTTTGTGGTATAGAGAGATGTACATAGAAAACATGTATACCACATAAGTTTTCGGTATTGGTCATGTTTACAAAAATACACATATGAATTATGATCATTACTACCCATACACACCTTATTCGTTGAAGAGGAACACCTTCGGACACCATCAGTAGGATATTTTTCGTTCCACAATACATTAATTTTCTTGAGAGACTCTGGGGCATGACTACTAGCCAAAAGGTCAATATCTTCATCTGAAGACGAATCATCACCCCAAGCAAAGGTTGTCTCTGGTACATCTAAAGCTGGCTGGGTGCCACGAGTAGGTTTCTGGCAGAACAAAATGTCTAATGATAAAGCTGGTGTGAAGAAACCAGAATCATCCTCCTTCAAAACACTGTCATCTTCACAACAATCCTCATCTTCTGACCACGATGTCCGTCTATCAATTAAACTGTCATTGTACCTGATGAATGGAAGGTGAAAAAGTTTTAAACAAGTGTCAACGTTAGGATTACAATGTGATACTATAGAAGAATCTCTGATCGCAGACTCATACTCCAGATACAACAGTGTGAGTGTTGCTTCCAGGAGTAACAATTATGGACTGGTGTAATGGTTTTCAGGTCAGTAACAACTGACAAGAGGGCGTTTTTGTGAAACAGGGGAATTCGACACCGGTGATATGTTAGTAGTATGGGATTTAAATCCAATGTCTGATAATGTGTAAGTATACGTTTCCTTAATGTCGTTGGCGAGGGTATGAGTATTATGTTGGACAAATGCCCATTGGTTGTGTGGTAGATGTTTAGTTTTGGTGATAGGAAAGAAGTGTTGGTAGAATTCTACAGTACAAGAACCAAAATTTGTTTGAGTCCAGGTGATTTGTCTGGTGATGTAAGCTCTGTGTGTCATGTGTTTCCTTAATATATGTTTGTGTTCTAGTTGCTTTTGTTGGCTGGGAGGTTCATCTGATATGGTTTTATTTTAGTTTGTGAGTTATTTTGTCTATGTTCTTGGTGTCTTTGTGTATCTCATTACGTATTCTTTAATAGATCCCAAATTTGGGAAATTTCATGTAAAGTGTATATTAGAATAAGATGTGGTATAGCAAGTTGAAGATGTCAGCCATGGGAAAGGGATCTTTGGTGACGAATACTCGGATGAACTATCCCCGATGGAGTCACAGATTACATGGCCATACATGTTGTTAACTGTCATGGGTGATTCAATGGAGCACGTGTACAATGGAGGTTTGAAGTTCTTGGTGATGTAACCACTTTGTATTAGAAAGAGACCAAGAGTGTGGAGAGATGAGTAATATATAAGGATGTCTGTACCAGATACGGTGAAGGCCTTCGGTAATGTAAAACAAGGAAAGTGGTGCCATTGATAGCGTATTTTCAGATAAGACACATTTGACTACAGAAGTTACATTTTCTTTCTTAGTTTTGTGGACTTACTTTTTCCATAGCTATTTCTGTACTTGCCCTTTTCCCTTTTGGTGACTTATTTATAAGTTTAGTTGAAATATTTGTCTTTGGACGATGTTTTTCACATTTGGTTATTTTTATAATGGTTGAAGTTATAATTTTTGATCAACATTTTAGTTGTAATATTTTTTCCTAGATTTTTATAAGCTTGGTCGAGACATTTCGTATTTTGGCCTTTTCGCCTTTGGTTAATTTTTCCTAGGTTTTTATAAGTTTGGACGAGCTATATCTGTATTTGGCCGACATCTTTCCCTTTTTGGTTGACAAATTTTCCGACTTTTCATAACCTTGAATGGTGTATTTCATTACTTGGTCAATATCTTTTTCCCTTTGGTTGACACATTTTCCTATTTGGCAAAGATTTTTTTTTTCCATTGATTATTTTTATAAATTTGGCCGAGACATTTCTCTCTTTAGGCCTTTTCATACTTGGTTAACTCCTAATTTTTTATACATTTGACTGTTCTGTATTTGCCATAACTTCTTCATGTCTGGTAATATAAGCTCTGAGCCGACAAGACAACGTAATGAAAACAAAACCACTAAAGAAAATCAACAAAAATCTTGGTTTCAATATTTAATCACCAAAATATGTGTGTTATTCATCAAAACACTTTAGTGATATAAGAAAATATCAATGACATACATGATTAGTGAAAAACAGTTTAGAGATATATCGTAAGAAAAAATCAATGATATACATGATTAGTGAAAAACAGTTTAGAGATATATCATAAGAAAAAAATCAATGACATACATATTCATTAAAACAGTTTAGAGATATATCGTAAGAAATAAATCAATGACATACATGATTAGTGAAAAACAGTTTAGAGATATATCGTAAGAAAAAAATCAATGACATACATGATTAGTGAAAAACAGTTTAGAGATATATCGTAAGAAAAAAATCAATGACATACATGATTAGTGAAAAACAGTTTAGAGATATATCGTAAGAAAAAAAAAATCAATGACATACATGATTAGTGAAAAACAGTTTAGAGATATATCGTAAGAAACAATCAATGACATACATGATTAGTGAA
>OY992885.1:19239921-19254921 GCA_963921405.1 Cepaea hortensis | reverse complement strand
TATATTATTGAAGTCACATTCGTCAATAACTTATATCCTTAGCTTTTTAAAATCACATTTACCAGTAACTTCTATCTTTAACTTGTTAGAATCATATATTTCATTTGTAACTTCTTCTTTATGTTGAATCACATTCATCTGTATCTTGTAACTTTATGTTGTTAAAATCACATTTATCTGTATCTTCTAACTTTATATTGTTAAAATTACATTCGTCTGTAACATCTAACTTTAGATTGTTAAAATCACATTCATCATTAGCTTGTAACTTTAGATTGTTAAAATCACATTCATCATTAACTTGTAACTTTAGATTGTTAAAATCACATTCATCATTACCTTCTAACTTTAAATTGTAAAAATCAGAATCACCATTAACTTCTAACTTTAAATTGTTAAAATAACATTCATCAGTAACTTCTAACTTTAGATTATTAAAATGACTTTCATCAGTAACTTCTAAGTTTAGACTGTTAAAACCACATTCATTTGTTTGGATTTGAGGTTTAAAGATTGAGATTTGAGGTTTAAAGATTGAACATAACCCACTACTGGCAACGCTGATCGTATTCCGGCACGAACCTTAATTCTTGTCCACATCAGATCGGAAGCAACTTATAGCCTAATGGGTGACGTTCTGATATTCTAGTATGATAATTGGTCGCATCCAGAGTGAGTCGCGTGGTCAGTGGTTGCACACTCGCCTCACACGCCAGTGATCCGGAGTTCGATCCCTGTCAGGGATATGCACTACTGACGAGCTCAAACGAGAGCGAAACTCGAGTCTAGTGCTTCCAATCTGATGTGGACAAGGCTTAGTATTCGTACCGGAATACGATCAGCGTTACCAGTAGTGGGTTGTGCTCAATCTTTAAAAATCACATTCATCAGTAACTTCTAACTTTATATTGTTAAAATCACATTCATCTGTACCTTCTAACTTTAGCTTGTTGAACAGATGGCTTCTTAAAAAAAAAGTCTTAAAAGTCGAGAGCATCGACTTCATTGCACCAGGTTTATCCCCCCATAGTGAGCCGCTAGCCCAGGAACCGAACCTTCATCCAACCTCACTCATGCCATTAATTTTGTAGGCCTGAGTTCATGGAGGAATATGTCACCAGTCTTTCTCCCCCATAGTGAGCAGCTAGCCCAGGAACCGAACCCTCATCCAACCTCTCATGCCATTAATTTTGTAGGCATGAGTTCATGGAGGAATATGTCACCAGCCTTTCTCCCCCATAGTGAGCAGCTAGCCCAGGAATCAAACCCTCATCTAACTGCACTCATGCCATTAGCAGCCCAGTTTCCTAACCATTAATCCATTATACTGCATTTTATAAACTGTGATTACTGCGTATATTACCTATTACCTTGTGGTGTGGGGGATGGGGGGTCTTGAGTCTTAGGTATTCAGGATGCCTGTCGAGTGGAGCTGCAAACTCAAGGCAGGTTAGGATTTTCTTTTTTCCCTGACAGAAAAAAAAAAAAAGAATCCATCACCTGAAGATTAAAACCTGGGATGGAGCCCAAGATTCTAGCCACATGGCGGCCTGCTCCTTCAATGCTATAACATGGTAGATGATGATGATGGTGGTGTCAGTAAGATTACCATATTGTTTGCGCTTGCTCACGTTGAACTCAAGCGTAGTCCATACACACTACAATTTAATATTGTGTGCAACTGTTGACAGGAGTGTCAGATCTCAAAGTGGCAACAAGACAATATGCTCGTAAGCAGGTTCGATGGATCACTAACCGATTCTGTAACCGTAAGTTAAACTTGTTAAAACTGATCACAAAACCATGCTGTGTATGTGTGAGGAAGGTGTGAGGGAGAGAGGTGTGTGAAAGACTGAGTCTGAAGGATGAGGTACTGTGATAACAATGAGCTGTTGTGTGTTAGTGGTTATTCTGCTAGCTTACTATCACAGATTCTATCATTGTAAGTTAGGGATTTTTTGTGCCATTCATTATCTAATGTGATCGTCATTATGGTCTAATAATCAGTGACCCAGCTGTATCAGATAGGGGCTTGAGATTCGAGAAGATCAGGTTGTGATTTTGACCATGTCAGCCTTTGTGGTATATACTGTTCAAACATCGCTAATTTCGACCTAACATGGCAGCTGTAAAATTGCTGTTATGGCGTTTAAACTTAGTTGTATTTTTTATGCGAAATGGATACCAGCAAAAATGTGGTTTCTGAGAAAAATGCAAAAATGACAAGTCTTTCAAGAACCAGATAACCACATATCATTTCCCGTTGATATTGACGATTATGCTTGGCCACATCTCGCGACCTCTTATATATCAGTTCATGTGCTGACACGTTTCCGTGTCATGGCGAAAGGCTGTCAGCCATCTTGTCTATCTCTTTCCATAAAAGGGATCTAAAGGCCAGTGAATCGACCTCATTGCACTGGGTTCTATCCCATGTGGTTTGGTTTTTCCACAGAGCCGCCCGCCATAAGCATTGCACAGAACAGACTCCATAGCTCCAGCGATGATTCCTGGTGCCCCTGAAAAATGTGCACAACTAAATTGAATAGTCTAGAAATAAATTCACACATAAATTGAATGGTCTAGAAATGAATACACACAAAATTAAAAATAGTCTAGAAATTAATTCACACATAAATCGAATAGTCTAGAAATGAATACACACATAAATTAAAAATAGTCTAGAAATGAATACACATAATTAAAAATAGTCTAGAAATGAATACACACATAAATTAAAAATAGTATAGAAATGGATTCGCACATAAATTGAATAGTCTAGAAATGAATACACACATAATTAAAAATAGTCTAGAAATGAATGGACACATTCTTATAGCTTGAGGCAGGCGTTTGTCCACTTTTTCCATAGTTTCCTAGTATTTTTGTGTTTCTCTTATGCGAGTAACGACTGCCTCATGTTTGTGATCAAGCATAGTCTTTGTATCTTAGCCTCTTTCAAATCATATGCATGCATGTATGCACATATATAATACACGCAGTCTCCAGTAGGCTTGTCAGTAGTCAAGCCATCAGTGATAAAACAGCAGACTTCTATTGACATTGCTACCGTGCCAAACATGGATGCTATCTACACACAGGAGGAAACTCAGCACATTTGAAAGGACGTGTTTGAGGAAAATCTGCTGGCTTCACTAGAAGAGGCAAAACTAGACATGATGTTATAAATATCAAGCACCACACTGGTTTTGGTTTTAGAAGAGACAAGTACAGGGGTTCTGATATTGTGTGATAATGAAGCCCAGATGTATAGCTAGAGAAAGACAAAGAATCTGGATAGATTGTATCAAGAGTGTAAAATACAAACGGCACAAAGGTTGAGGCACTTCATTTGTCTCAAAATTACTTAACGATACCCGTTGATGAGATTTTATGCTTGAAGTTGGTTAATATTAACAACATTATTATTTCTTTACATTTTCAGGTCCAGGAGAAAATGTTCCCCCCATTTATTCAGTGGACGCAACCGACTTAACACAGTGGAACAAGACAGCGGAAGAGGCTATTGAAGTAGTCAGGGCTTATATTGCTGTATGAAACTTTTCATTGTCTAACACTTTGTAGCTATGTAAATTAATTAGCGATTTGTAGATACATGTTTGTTTTGTTATACAGGATGGCGCAGGTGATCATGTTTCTACAGAGCTATCATGTCCTTTCACCAACCCATACATACAGCATTTATACCCTTTGTGGTCTCTAACAGTCTCAATATTCCAACAGTCTCGGTACTCCCAATTGTCAGTACAAGCCCAGCTGTAGGTGTTCATGCATCTCCACAGATCTCCGTTCCTGTTTTATATCAATCGTTATTCCACCATGACAGTCTCAGACCATCCAGCATTTCTCTTGGCCTCTTCTGCTGCTGATCTTTCTAGTCACAATATTTTCCAATGCCTCTCTTTTCATCACACAACTTAAGTCTTATGGTTGAATATAATGTTCTACTTTCATTGGCCCTTTCCTGGCAATTGTTGTTAGTTATTCTGGCAGTTCAAGGTATTTGCAACATTCATCTCCAAAATCAAATCTGTTTCTTCCAAGTTTTCCCTGTCTTCATATTCACTGCTGTCTTGGAATATGGATGAACTAAGAAGGAATTGCTTGGAACCAATGGAGATGTGGTTTTTCATAGCATTAGTAATAAATAGTGCCCTTATATGGAATAGTCATCTATCTTTGAGAATATGTCTCTGAACCACATGTCCAATGGCCTTCTTCGCTGTCCTTTGAAATCTCAGCCTCCTTTGAGGCATCTTTTTGTGGCCTTTTCTTGATCTGTATTCATGCCCATTGCCTTAATGCATACAGTGTGGTACAAACAAAAGCTAAACTGGTAACAAATGGCCCATTGACCCCTGGAATATGTTACAGATTAAGGCGAAGTAACTCAGGAAACATTAAATTCTATATTTAATTTCTATGTTCTGATATGGTATAGGGCTTGATACTGAAGACATCTAATCTATAAAAACTGTCAAATTGACTATGCACATAAATAGACTTTTTACATTGTGACAGAAAATTTTAATGATATCACTTGGCATTTTTTTCGTCATATTTTTAAAATGTTAACATTTTCCTTGGCAATCTTTTGACTGCTGCACAAAAACTCCGCGGCGAAGGGGTTACGGACGCAGTTCATAATCCCGCATACCCGCATTCGAAACACAGCTGCGGACGGCAGCAGACCGCCTTGCGTTGGTTTTTTTACAAAATGGTATGGGTGCCGGTCATTCAGAAAGCAATGGCAAACTACTGGACGTAAACTTGCCAAGAGATCACAACAGCAAAAAATGCAGGTGTTGACTGTGGTGTCCTCTAAAGAATATGCAACTAACTGTTAAAAAAACAACTAAATCTTAGTTTCACAAATGCTCTTTACATAATGTAAGTAATACAATGAAGAATAAGTGTACTAAGTTTTGTTATAATCTAGCAAACAGTTTTTGAGAAACAATGTACCAAAGTTAAACAACAAAACTGGCAAATTTATAAAACAGGAAAAGTGGATTATTTTCATGTCTTTTTTTTTATACTACTAAAGTTATCTTAATGCTCTAATAACTTATTTTACACAGAAAAACAGTTTCTTACAGTACATGACAATTAGAACAATCCTGCTGCATATGCAGGGCAGGCATGCAGCTCCTCTTGTTTCTTCAGTTTGGCCACTCGTACAATGTCGAATCTCTTAGTTTGCTTGTCCTTCAGATCTTCTAACTTTGAATATAATTTATTCACTTTGTTGTGAAATGTTTTGTGATGAAGATCTTGCAGGTTCATATTTTTACAAAAATTATTGAATGTTGTTGCACCCATTCCACAAACTAATGCAGAATAAACAGACTGGCTGTTGATGGCGAAAGATCTATCCCCATCATTACTTCATGCAGCTAGGGATCTTCCATAAACTACTTCTGCACAAGAGCAGTAAAATTCTGCATGCACAGCTAATCTTTGGCTTTCTTACTTTCAGTTTTCAAAATGAGACTAGTATTTTTACATACTGGACAACATAACATTTTGATGAATTCATCAGTTTCTGACCAATCAACTACTGCTCTGTGTTCCAGTCTTTGGTATACATTGTCATCAACAGAAATATACTTGCTTCTAGACGATGTCATATATTCTTACATGTCTCTTTTAAATTGGCTTCGGATTTTTTCTGCAATAAAAGACAACTTTGAGAAGAACACGAAGGTACATAATTATTCAGATTCACTGTCAAAAGACCGGTGAGACTTGGAAATGGCAAGTGCTGTTTAGCTGGGTCAATTCTATAATGTTTACGAATTCTGGTAGACTTTTCCGTGCTTAGAGCATTTGCCAGTTGTAGACTACGAGATTTCCAACGCTGAGCAGCTGACTGGACGGTAAATTTCTTGGGACGAGGCATTTTTCCAATCAGCGTGTCAAGCGGTTGCCAGCGCAAATAGATAAAAACTGCCATCTTGGATAAAAATTGGATACTCACGTGATCGGTTTCAACCAACGGGAATAGCGCATTGCTTATGCTAATGAGTAAGGTCCATATATGGAAGTTTCCAGAAGATTGTTGGCATGAATAAACAAGCTTTCTATTGGAAAGTTGACATTCCATGATCCCAAAGATTCCCAAACAATAAAAGGGGGGATAACAATTACAACAGTGTATGATACATAGTTATCTCTTTGCGCAAATACTGTTGCTATGGTTTGAAAAATGTCAATTTCATAAAATTTTCAATAAACAAACAATTTGACACCTAGGGTTGTTAAGTTAAATATGAATATTGCATTAAAATAACGTTTTTTTTTTTTTTTTACGCAAAAGCTAGTATTGAATCTGATAGAAGACATGCTACGGTCTGTAAAAAGGAACTATTCCAAAAATAACCTATCTGACCCAATTTCGTTTTTTGTGTGACCCGCACATCGCCTTAATTAGGTTGGGAGCATTACAGGAATTTATTTAATATATAGGCAATAGTTGTAATGGTGAAATAGACGACTCATTTTATGAATTTCTTAGACAAGATCCATTGCACAAAATGCTCTTCACTTGATGGAGTGCTGTCTTTGCTTACTCTATGTGTATTACTCAAAGCAGTTAGTGTATGTAAACATACTTAGTAAATGAGATTATATTACATGTGCCAGTTTTAACAAAGGGACAGTTTGAGCTTTCTGGTGGATCTATCACATGTCCTTTCTGGGCCACTTTTTTCACCGTGAACCACACTTCGCCCAGTGCTGACGTAGCCCAACATGGCTCCTGTCAAACCCCATTAATCATTGTGAAGACTTTATATTATAGTCTTGGGAAGTGCACTGGCTCGCGTTGACTCAAACATTGTCCATACACACTACTTCTAGTAGTGCTGGGCTGAATTTTGCGTGTGGATTAGCTTTCCCTATTAACAATGTCCCTCGCCATCAGGCGAACCCACTCCCACTACAGGGGTGCTTGTAATTTACCCCCCCCCCAAGTCAAGGACAAGATAGTCCAACTGTCCGGTGTAGGAGTTGAGCTCCTTATTTTGGCATCAGTACTCCGTATGTTTAAGAACACATGTTCTTATCCATTCAGCCATGTTAACTTCTGGTTTCTTTCAATCTTGGGAAGTTGATTTATTCTTCGCATGCTCGTAGATACTAATCTGTTGAAAGTGGCAGTTAGTTTGAGGTTAGTGGTAGTTTCTCTCTGTTAAAAGCCAGTGCAAGCCAAGAATCACTTCTCCGTCTGCATTTTTAACTCTTGCAGCAAATCTCTGGCTGTCATAGTGATGGCAAATTGGTTAGCATGCCCACTTATTGAGTCTAGTCCTGGTTCAGTTCCCAGCAATGGCAGGAATGCTTTCTAACTAGTTGGCCTAGTCTCAAAGTATTAGATAATTCTCAGAATTGTTAGTTTAGAAAATGAGGGGAATGGAACTGGCTAGCCTACCTCAGATCACTGTAATCTAGATTATGACCTAGCCCGTCACACTTCAATGACAGTTCCTTATTGTAAACCCTTCAGCTTGCGAAGCTCTGGTTGTGTAGTTGAAACTTGTTCCACATTGATAGTTAGAGGATAGTGAAGTTAATGCATCTTCTCTTTTCTAAGGGACAGGTGCCCATCAAAGTCCCAGAGATGAGAGTCCCTAAAGTGGGTGCTCAGTTAGTGAGGAATGTTTGTGATCTGTGTGGAGGACGGATCTTCCTACACCTGCATGAGTGGACAGGTAAGCCAGATTTGTCATTGTCATTTTATGTTAGGGAGAGTTGCAGGTAGTTGTCATTTAATGTTAGGGAAAGTTGCAGGTGGTATGTTATTTTATGTTAGAGAGAGTTGCAGGTGGTATGCCATTTTATGTTAGGGAAAGTTGCATGTGGTATGCCATTTTATGTTAGAATTGCAGGTGATTATGCCATTTTATGTTAGAGTTACAGGTGATTATGCCATTTTATGTTAGAGTTGCAGGTGATTATGCCTTTTTATGTTAGAGTTACAGGTGATTATGCCATTTTATGTTAGAGTTACAGGTGATTATGCCATTTTATGTTAGATTTGCGGTTCCAAATGTTGCTGTATGTAGCCGGAGCGCAGTGTTGGGGTGAGCGCCCAACATTACTTAAATACCCCAATGGCCCGTGAATACATAACCTATGCAGCAAAAGTCCAACTCCTGGCCTTCACGTGGCGGAACTGTTTAAACTAACAGGAGAAGGGGCGACGGCGAGTATCTGGCGCCGGAAAATAACCAGTGTGCTCTAGATGTGTATACACATACATGCATGTGCAGACACGTGTGTGCGTGTGTACACATCTAAACTCGAGTGAGACCACAGTCTGCTCTAGCAAAGGAAAGGTGCTGAAGACGGAGGCAACCAGCCAGGAGGCGCACCACAGAAATCAGGATGCCACGCAATTACGCAAAATGGAATATGTCGACTGCTGCTAAAAGTTATGGTGCTCGCCCTGCTTTGGACCCCCAGGCAGGTGCAGTGCCGGGCCCTATGTCTCGAAAGGGTCCAACCCCAACTACTGGAGGTCCTTCTCAGATGTCCTGTGGAGCCAGGGGACATAAGAATAGAACAGCTGGCCATACTAAACAAAGACTTAAAATAATGCACTGGAATGCGGAGGGAGTCAACAACAAAAAAGTCGAATTAGAAAACATCCTGGACCAAGAAAAAGTAGCATATGTTGCTTGCAAGAAACTCACCTCAACGAAAATATAGCCTTCAAAATCAGAGGCTACCAGTGTTACCGATCTGACCGAAAGGACAAGCGAAAGGGTGGGATACTGACCCTTGTCAAAAATACAACAGCCACTCTCAGAGTTGGGGCTATGATCACATGGACCAGAGAGGAGAGAGACTGGAAGACTGGCAGGATGAGAATAGATTCATCTTGGTTAACAAGCCGTCCGACCCACGTACTTTCTACTCGAGATCATGGCACTCTACAACTACACCTGACCTGGCTTTTCATTCACCAGACCTGGAGTGGAACATTACACGAATTGTTGGGAAACAACTTGATGGCAGCGACCATCGACTAGTCTTTCTAACTGTAGAAAATGAGCTTAGAGAGTGTGTGTGTGTGTGTGTGTGTGTGTGTGTGTGTGTGAATGAGTGAGTAGTAAAGAATGTCTGTGTATGTGAGAGAGAGAGGGGGGCGTATATGTGTGTGTGTGTGTGAGAGAGAGAGAAAGAGAGAGAGAGAGAGAGAGAGAGAGAGAGAGAGTGAGAGAGCGAGAGAGAGAGAGAGAGAGAGAGAGAGAGAGAGAGAGAGAGAGAGAGTGTATGCCTACGCGCGCGCGCGCACATTCTAATCCTACACTGCTTGAATTGTAATCTCCTTCATACTTATCTTGTTGTTGTACACACGCACGCACACACACCCAACAGTTTCAGATATCTTATCTTGTTGTTGTACACACGCACACACACACACCCAACAGTTTCAGCTATCTTATTTTATTCTTTGAAATCGTCCTCTTCCCTGTTTCTCTTTCTCCTCCACCTTCTTCCTTAGAAATAAAAGCAGATCTATACTTCATGCTTCATAGACTAGACAAAAGTGTTTCACAGCGTGAAACATGAGGATATAATCAAATTACTAGAATGATTAAACACTGATGGCAAAAATATGCGATTAATAAAGAACATGTATTGACAGCTAACAGCAGCTAATAGAATCACAACTATTCTGAGCATTTCAGTACATACAGATTGACATCAGACAGGGATGTGTACTCTCTCTTGAGTTGAATATCAATCAATCAATCATGTGCCATACCGGAAAGCGTGGGCGGTCATCACTCGCCATTTCATTCAATCACCAGATTCATGGATCAGCTCAGTGTTCCTGTCTCGACCATGCCATGTGGCCAAGCCATCCAGGTATTTACTTCTCGGTTCTCCCCTTGGTCTACTTCTTTTGCGTTCATCCGGAGTTTTTTTTTTTTTTTTCGGACGTGATTGCGTTGTGCCTTTTACAGCAGAGCTGCGTTCTTGCGCCGTTAGGCCGACACATCAGACTTCTGCGGGCATTTGTTGACCGGGTTAACCTTCCCGGGGTCTCATTGGTCTGTTCCCTTCGATCTTGCCAGTTGTCACTAAGTTCTCCAATCCATTTCTTCTCATAACATGTCCAAAAAACATTGTGCGGAATTACTAAATATCTCGCCCGTGTGTTGACGGGGTCCATACGGGGGAGCAAAGAATAGTAACACTGTTGCCTACCATGCACATCGTATGAGGCGACTAAGGAGGCTATGGTTCCGTAGCCCTGCTGAGTGAGTGCGTGACGTGACACTGTGAGCTGTGAATTTCGCGTGGAATGCTTTTACATCTGTTCGCAGTTTGTAGCGTGAACTGCATGTTCGGAACGATGGCGGCCGGCTCTTGCTGAATTGACTGGTTTGCCTTTTCGCTGGAGTTATGGAGTTCGTGCTTTGTGTGGCGCTTTCGGCGGGTCGCCTTGCGGAAAGAGACCGAGCCATATGGGATAAAACCCGGGTCAATAAGTCTTTATGGTGACTGCCGTTTCCATCGACAATGAACTGTATTTCTCGTGCAGGACTTTTGTGTTGGCATTCTGGCGGCGGCATTATGCACGGTGTACCAGTGCGGGCTGTTGACTTGCCGATACTCCTGTCTATTCCATTGATCACAAAGGGCATTGAGCAGCATTTTGTGTGATATTCACTGGCACAGGAACGGAGCATGATGGGGATGACCCGTTGCCGTGAAGTTGTAGCCGCGACTAACTAAATATCTAAAAGGAAAACACCTCGATAAGCAATTAGGGGACATAAACATCTAATATTATACAAGGGAGATTACTAGAATTTAAAAAAAAAAAAAAAATTGTATATCAAGTTATAATATCGTTAATTAACTTATAAATCTTTCTATTATTCTTTTAGAAATAAAGTAATTAATATTGTAGTCAGGCATTATAATTTCAGGAATAATTCTACTAGTTTGCTTAGCTACACATTGTTTAATCCTTATTTACTTACATTTTATAATCAACTTCTAACGTTTCATATTTATTTTTAATTCCTAAAAGTGTAATTTTTAATCAACGGAAAAAATAATCCTTCGTATCTGTAAACGAAGTTGTGACACCCGATCGCGTCATGCAACTGTTTGCAAAGTAAAGGATAAAAATAAGCATTGAGTAAGGGACATAATTATCTAGTAAGGGAAGTTACTAGTATTTAGAAACAAAGAATTAATATACTAAGCTATACTATTATTAATTAATTGTGAAATATATATTTTATTTGTTTTTTAATGGAAAAAAACCTGTTGATATTAAAGTTTGAAACAAAGTGAAGAAAATTTTTTCAAAATCTTTATAATGTATGTTATAATCTTTAGTGCTTACATTTTATAATCAACTTTACAATTCTACAATTATTTCTTAAATACTAGTCTCGTACTTTCAATGTAACTTCGCATTATTCCGCGACATTCAACCCTCCCTCTGTTGGGAGGGGGGAAACATTTTTTTACTGGCCTTCTAAGGCCACACAAACATTTAAAGAAAATTTTTTCAGAATCTTTATAACGTATGTTATAATCTTTAATGCTTACATTTTATAATCAATTTTACAATTCTACAATCATTTTTTAAATTCTAGTCTCGTACTTTCACTGTAATCGTTCGGTCAATGATCTTATATCCTCCCTCTGTTTGAAGGTTGGAAAACATTTTTTTACTGGCCTTCTAAGGCCACACAACCATTTAAAGAAAATTAACCATACACATACCAAACTTTGATACCATTAAGAAAGAAATGAGAAGACTGAATATTTACATATTAGGTGTATCTGCTACCAGAGAGCATTATAACTTCCGAGGAATGTAGTATAATCAATTCTGGTGGAGAGAACAAAACAGCCAGAGGTAGCAATTATAATGTTTATAGCAAAATAAGAAGAACAATGTGGGCTTGTAGCTATGTGATATCAATCAATCAATCAATCAATCAATCAATCAATCAATCACATTTGGTATACATGAGCGCGAGAAAGAAAGAAGAAACTGTGAGTGAATGGTGAGTAAATGATTAAAAAGATCACATATGGTCAAAAGACCAATGAAAAATCCCTTATGTAAAGAATAGTGAAAGTATAAATGCTTGTTTTATTTGTTTCAAAATGATGGTTTCAACCCTTATAGATAAGGGGGGGGGGGGGAGGAGAAAAGAAAATCAACTCCTCCCATTCCAAATTACTATTTATAGAATGGTTGCTTAAAATGCACTTGTTGTGCTATACTACCACCACTACTAAGATTATCACTTTAATAAATAGAATCACATATCTATTATATTATTATTATTATTATTATTATTATTATTATTATTATTATTATTATTATATTAATTTTTACTATTATTATTATTACTATCATTATCATACCCTTATTATCCTTAGTATAATTAATTGTATAAGTATTAATAATATCATTATTATTAATTTACAACTTCATCTCCCCTGCCCCCCCCCCCCCCCCTTGCTTATGGTTTGTTGCTTTTGCTACTACCCCCACTGGTTTCAAACATTTATTCTGCGTGTACCATCATTAGTGGTCATGAAAGGCATTGGTGGAGTGGAACCGATTGGTGGGAGTGTAGGGAGGGAAACAAAAATGTAAAGATTTCCCCTTTTCCTTGTATTCAGTATTTACCTTATTATCCTTAGTATCATTAATTTTATAAGTATTATTGATATCATAATTATTATTTTACAACTTCATCTCCACTGTGCCCCCTTTGCTTATGGTTTGTTGCCCTTGCTGCTATCCCAACTGGTTGGTTCAAACATTTGTCCTGCTGTACCATCATTAGGGTGGTCATGATGGCTTTGGTGGAGTGGAACCAATTTAGTGGGAGTGTAGCCAGGGAAACAAAAATGTAAAGACTTCCCTTTCTCTTTGTCACCCCCTTTGAATCATGTGAGTGAGTGGTGAATGAATGAATACAAAATCACAAATATTTACCAAACGAATGATACTGTAAAAACTTGTGTTAATACAAATGCTTGGTTAATTTTTATTAAAAACCAAAATAAAGAGAGAGCAAAGAGGAAAAAAATGAATGAACCACTACAGTTAGGAAAAAAAAAACGAGGAAAATATAACCCACTCCTTTACTCCAAGTATTATTAAAAACTGCAGTTTGCATTTTTATGTACCTGCTATGCTGTGTTAACACCATTCCAAAGAAAATCATCCTAGCAAATGGAATAACAATTTGTAAAAAGGTTATCATTTTCATAACTATTATTACCATTGCTGGTTTTTATATTGGCTGTTATTACCCTCAGTATGTCTCTTCTTGTCATCATTATTATTGTCATCATTAGTAATAAAACAAAAACCTTTTCCCATGTGCCCCCCTCCCCTCGCTCATAGTTGTTGTTGCCTTTGCTGATACCCACACCGGTTTGGTTCAAAAAAGTATCCTGCCTTTACCATCATTGCCCAGATAGTGGTGATTAAGGCATTGGTGGGGTGGAACAAATTGGTGAGAGGATGGCAAGGGAAACAAAAATGTAAAGATTTCCCCTTTTTCTTGTTTAACCCCCATTCACATGTAAATGTGTTCAAGGAATGGAATATGCTAATGGCTAAATTTCCTATGTTGTAAACACAAAACATCACAGATATCTCCAGAGTAAACACAAGTACTCTTCTTTCTGATTTTTAAATTTAGTACACATGAGTGCGAGAAGAAACAAGAAGATGTGAGTGAAAAATGAATGAATGAATACAAAACCACATATGTTTACCAAACCAATGAGACTGGAAAAATGTGTGCTAATACAGATGCTTGTTTACTTTTTAATTTAAAAAAAAAAAAAAAAAGAGGAAGGGAAAAAATGAATGAACCCTTACAAATAAGGAAAAAAAAAATATAAGCAAGGAGAAAAAGATAACCAACTCCTTTTACTTCTACTATTATTGAACATTGCATGTTGCAATTATATTATGCTATGCTATGCTAACACCATTCCTAGGAAAATCATTCTAGCAAATGGAACCACAGTTTTGGAAAGTGGGATCATTATCATAACTATTATTATCATTGCTGTTACTATCAGTACTGTTATCACCCGTAGTAGGTTAATGTTTGTCATCATTATTATTGATGTATTTCGTTTTATTTGCATTATTATTATAGTTACCTTTATTAATATATAACCTCATCTCCCATGTGACCCCCCCCCCCCCCCCTCTTCCCTTGCTCATGGTTTGTTTGTTACCTTTGCTGACACCCTTACCGTTTGGTTCCAAAATTATCCTGCCTTTACCATCATTACCAGAGAGTGGTGAAGAGGGCATTAAAGTGGTGGGTCCAAATGGGTGAGAGTGTGACAATGGAAAAATAAATGGAAGTTTTTATCCTTCTCCCTATCTACTCCCCTTCACATGTAAATATGCCCAATGAATAAAATATGCACACGTCACATACACGCCCACATGCAACGCCCCGTAAACACACCTACACAAATACTAAATACACAGAACGCATGTAACAACACAAACATTATACATGCAACCACTACGCTTTCTGTCTTGTAAACCCCGATACTCGGTACACCTCCCATTCCCACCATCTTGATACTGTTTTGTTTGTTGATGCCGCTGCCGCCATCTCCGATCGGTTCAGTCTTTATATACTGCCAGTTTCATCATTACCGAGTGGTGGTGATGGAATTGGAGGTTTTAGAGCCGACAGGAGAGGGAGGCGGCAGGGGACAAAATATCGGTGCACTATCATCATGCTGTTGTTTCTGTAAGGTTTTACCCTACAACAAATTCAATGTAGAAATGTTTAAAATGTATAAAATATTTGTATTTTTGCGCATATGTCACCTACACGCCCACATGCAACGAAAGCTCTGTAAAAACACAAACAATACACTTTGCAACGATTTTAACACTCAATAAAAGTTTTTTTTTTAAAATGTTGGGATAGGGCA
>OY992885.1:19109921-19237421 GCA_963921405.1 Cepaea hortensis | reverse complement strand
AACCGACCGACCGACCGACCTACCGATATCTATCTATCTATCTATCTATCTATCTATCTATCTATCTATCTATCTATCTATCTATCTATCTATCTATCTATCTATCTATCTATCTATCTAATCTAATCTAATCTATCTGTCTGTCCTATCTATCTAATCTATCTGTCTGTCCTATCTATCTAATCTATCTGTCTGTCTGTCTGCCTGCCTGCCGGCCCACCCACCCATTAACCGACCGACCTACCGATATCTATCTATCTATCTATATATCTATCTATCTATCTATCTATCTATCTATCTATCTATCTATCTATCTATCTATCTATCTATCTATTTATCTATCTATCTGCCTGCCTGCCGGCCCGACCACCCACCCACTGACAGACCGACCGACCTACCGATATCAATCTATCTAATCTATCTGTCTGTCCTATCTATCTAATCTATCTGTCTGTCTGTCTGCCTGCCTGCCCACCCACCCACTAACCGACCGACCTACCGATATCGATCTATCTATCTATCTATCTATCTATCTATCTATCTATCTATCTATCTATCTATCTATCTATCTATCTATCTATCTATCTATCTATCTATCTATCTAATCTATCTGTCTGTCTGCCTGCCTGCCTGCCTGCCGACCCACCCACCCACCCACCGACCGACCGACCCACCGATCCACCCACTCAGCCAGCCAGCCAGCCAGCCATCCATCCACCCACCTATCTTTCTGCCTACCTACCTACCTTTCTGTCTGTCTGTCCGGGCCGCATCATTCATTTTATTCGGAGACTGCCGAGGGTCGTCGCTGGAGCTACGGAGTTCGTGCTTTGTGCGACGCTTTCCGCGCTGCGGAAAGAAACTGAGCCATATGGGATAAAAACCCTGTGCAATGCAGCCGATTCTGTCGACTGTAAGCTACTTCTTTGATTGCACCCACTCCCATACGAATCCAGATACGCCTTTGTTTGTCATCTGAATTTGCAGGTCCTCATTACCGTAAACATAACATTTTTAACAAGAAATCACTAGTTGTTAAGCAAAACATCAAAGGAATGATGCCGCTTTTAATGATTTAAGTTGTTTTGGGACCTATCAAAGACATATTCCTTGGGTGGGGGTAAATATAAGACGGCTGGAAAAATTTCATAACGATGCAACAGATAGTTTTCAAAATAATTGATCTTGAATGACGGCATAAATTTCCGGACAGACTATACCACCACTACTAAGATTATCACTTTAGTAAATAGAATCACATATCTATTATTATTATTATTATTATTATTATTATTATTATTATTATTATTAATTTTTACTATTATTATTATTATTATTATTATTATTATTATTATTATTATTATTATTATTATTATTCAGGTCAGGTCTTAGTCAGATATGACTGAGCTACCGTATGACAGTAGACGGTACTACCTGCTTTCTGTCAGCGCCGAATGTTGGGCGGCGCTTACCAAACCCGACACCCCACATTGTGCCAACGGCTTCGGGCGGAAGAGCGCAATTGGGAGGGTACTAGCCTTATCCTGGTGCGAGGAAATGCAACTCAAAGACAAAATAAGTCATGGCAGGGCAGACCAGGCCCTAAGCCTTGGTTGGCAGCTGGTCTAGGATCGAAGCTCCGACAGGCGGACAGTTAGAGCATATGCTTTGCTGATCCGGCAGCTTCTGCAGCTTGTCTTGTTCCAGATTATAGGTGTCAACTTTCCTCTGGAGTGAACTAGGCAGGCCGATAGAGGGGTCATGCTGCATGGGCAACACATGGTTTCTTTATTTTAGCCCAGGCTTTGTGCTATGGAGAGGCAATAACTCCATCCCTGGTCTTAACCGGTCTCGGAATCAAAGCGAGAGGCAACTGTTACGGGTTATAAGTCCTTGTCAGTTGGCGTAGACATGGGGCGCCACGCGTTGCCTCTGACGGTGGGAGACACCTACAGGTGTCTCTGATCAGCTACCGCCCGCCTCAAGCTGGGCAGCCCACAGCCAATTGGGTGCTGATCCGCCACAGCCTGCCTGCTTCAATGGGTGCTTGGGGCTAGGACAAAATCTGAATCGCAGGCTGTAAAACCAAAGCACCAGGTACTAATAAAAAGAATAGAAACCTCAAGCTACGGCTTGCAACCTGGAACGTGAGAACCATGTGTCCAGGATTTTCCACTGACTTGACAAATATTGACGATGTGAGAAAAACGGCTGTGATTGATGCTGAACTCAATCGTCTTAACATTGATATTGCTGGCCTGCAGGAGACTCGCCTCGCTGAGGAAGGGTCACTCAGGGAAAACAATTACACCTTTTTTTTTTGGAAGGGAAGAGGGCAGGCAGAAAAAAGGCAACATGGTGTGGGCTTTGCAGTGAAGAATTCGCTACTGGTGTCATATATTTTTGAAGGGAGTGGGAGATCACTGTAGTGCATGCCCCATCTCTAACAAAAGATGTAGAGCCCCATCCTCTTCTATCTTCAATAACCCCAGAATATGAACCTTGAGTTATCTGCAGGCCTCGTTCTATTAAGTATTGTCTAGGAGATATAGATTATGGCCCTGGTAAGAATGGTAATTACTAACTGGGAATCTGCCCCTTCTCCAATGATTCTGATAGCTCTGGAGCCCCCTTATTGTTTATCAAATCTGAGGAAAATCTGGAGAAGTTTCTCAGCCTGATTTAGATGAAGAAAACATGGATGTTGAGCAGTTGATAGATCTAGAGTCTTTTTATTTCCCCATTCAGTAAGTCATTATGAGTTAATTTATCTATAAACAATCAAACACATAAAAAATCACATCAGATTCTGACAACATGATGTACAAAGAAGTGGTTGACACAGATAGGTTTGAACTTGACAAATTAACAGAAGGTCAATTCATGTTAATCATTTATTGACTGGCCTGAGCCTTCTGGTCAGTACATACATCTCTATTGTGATTTACACAAAGTAATAGAACAGTTGCACATTGGACCATTGTCCCAGTCCATCAATAACAAGCATCAATATATGAGATGTCAACAAGTGTGAAAACATAGTAAACATTTTGATGTTGTACATATTAAGTATGATAGTGGTGTCTCAACCATTTAATGTCAGTAGTTTTCCTGAAATTGGGTGTGTATTCAACCTATGATAAAAGTAACCTGGTGACTGGAGGATTAGGAAAGCCAGGGTCCATTGACTGATGGATCCACTTCAGGTCTGCCCGTATAGCTCCTCTGAAGGCCTCCCATGCTCTGCTCATAGCGAAGTCATCCTCCCTCTCACTTGTGGTTCATCTCTTTCTCTCGGCTTCCCTCCCTCAGGTCTGACTTAGGTGGTTAATTTGCTGATGTGTTGGGTGGTTGTTGGTATGTAGCCACCAAGATCACTGATGAATATTCGCATAAATATATACATTCCTACCAATACAATGAATAAGAAGTAGGTCGGAAGAAATCCAAATTCCTGAAGTAGGAACTAGTTCCCCTCCCCTCCTTTTCTCTCTAAGCTAGTGTTGGGTTAAGTTGGGGTGGTCAGAGATTATCACACGGTGTACGCCTTGTATCAACTTGTTCCTGCTGTATGTAAATTCTCATTTGACCGGGGTCAGTGAACGTGTACAGTAAGACATTGACAAGAGTGAGAATATGTCAAGATGCATGTAAATAAATGACATACATTTAGAACATTTCTTCCACTAAATGGTGTTTACAATGTGTATAAATAATTCTCTGTGTTTTCCCAATTAACTACTTCTTCTTCTTGTGTCTAATAACTCTCTTCCATTACCTGTTGTTGTTGTGATGTTGAGTGTTGGGTTGTGTGGTGATGAGTGGTGTGGAGTGGTGTTGTGTTTTTAAGTTATGTTGAGTAATGAGTTAAGCTCACTTCGCGTGAGGGTGTTCCGCGAAGCACAACTTTCTCATGTGTTGCAGTTCATGTGTGCCCTTATCTAATTAAATTTGACATAAATATAAATATTTATTTCGCCAAACCCTATTAATTCTATAGATAAAGGAGAAAGGAAAGATTGATTTCACTTTCAGCTTTCTAGATTGTAAATAGGCATAGATAAGTCTGTTTTAGAACAAGGCACTTGTTCTAGTACACGAACTGTCTTTTCAGCTGTAGATAGTGATGCATCCCCAACAATGTTTCTGGTGAAATGCACAAGACTGCTTTAGAATCATCACTTCTCACAGTTGTTTAGAATAGAATATAGTAGTAGAATGCACTTCTTAAAGTTAATAATTATCTCCAAGAATATCAGAGATTGTAGTTTCATCGAAAAGAATATTCTGCCCGGGAATGGCTTTGCGTCGTTAGAATCTACAGTCGAGCATTTTTACATTTCAGAGGTTTTAATTAAAATCATACATTTCAATTGACATCACAAACATGGGTTTACTTTACTTGGTACTTGATACATCGGGTTCTTAGTCTAATCAAGGGCCAACAAACGTACCTCGGATCCAGACTTTTGCCTTGCCCATTGAATTTTGGTCACACAATCTTCTCACATCCGTCCATGGAGCGAGTTCAGAAAAAAGTGCGGGCTTATTAACATTTCTGATGAAATAGTAATATATGTTAATTTATGCACTGGCGCGAAGGTGGTCATGTGGTTTTCCTATCCAATCGTTTTCTGAGCTTGGTCTGATGAAATCTTTCCAAGAATCCACGTCATTTGTCACTTGTTCAGTTCCAGTTTCGATGTTAAGTTTTAAGTCCCAATCTCCAATTGCGTTTGTGAAGTCAATTTCTTTTAATGTTGTTTCCTCTTTTTGCGGCAGGTGTTGATGAATGAATAATGTTGGCTGCGTTATGCCACATGGCCCCCTCCAGATTGTTCTATGGTATGGAACTATGTTTCCAACATTTTCAGTCATCAAGTTGTTCCCATTTTTCCTCCCTTGTATTCTCTTCTGCATCTGATTGACCTGGTTCATCAGGCGCTGGGTGTCGACTCAGGAAGTCCGCTCCCACATTCATTTTCCCAGGAACATACTCAACCTGGAACGAGTAAGGTTGAAGAAGCAGCGACCACCTCATAAGTCGGGCATTCAGAGTCTTAGATGCTGCGAGAAACATGAGTGGTTGATGGTCACATTGCACTGTGAAGTGTCTGCCATATAGGTATGCTTGAAATTTCTGTACACTCCATACGAGCGCAAGACATTCTCTCTCGATAGTACTGTAATTTATCTCTGCTGCATTCAATTTCCTGCTAGCATAAGCTACAGGGAATAGCTCTGATGGTACATCTCCCTTTCTCTGCAACAGCGTTGCCCCAATTCCTATGTTACTGGCATCGGTGCGCAGCACGAATGGTTGGTCGAGGTCTGGTAGATGTAAGACTGGATGAGCAGTTAATGCCTGCTTTAATGCTGTGAAAGCTCTCTCACAGTCAGCTGACCAAGTGACTTTCTCTGGTTTCCCCTTTTTGGTAAGATCCGTTAAAGGTGCTGACAGAGTATTGAAGTCCTTGATGTATTTTTGATAGAATCACATAAGGATACAAATGATCTTACATCCTTCTTTGTTTTTGGACGAGGTGCTCTCTGGAGTTTGTCCACATTTCCCTCTTGTGGAGTTATCAGTCCATGAGATATCTTATGACCTAGAAAGTCCAATTCTTGGAATCCTATCTGACACTTCTTTGGTCTAGCCGTCAATCCAGTTTCTCTGAGGCGCCTGAACAAAAGATGCAGGGTTTCTACATGCTCTTCAAATGTTTCAGTTGCGATCAGGATGTCATCCATGAAGTGACTGATGTCTGGATGCTGTAGTGGGTCAAGTAATTTTCTCATCATACGTGTAAAGACGCTGGGAGCATTACTTAATCCGAATGGAAGAACGTTGAACTCATAGTGTCCTCCAGGCGTGCTGAAAGCTAACCATGGTCTAACTTCCGGTTTTACAGGAATCTGGTAATATCCCTTACTGAGATCAATCCTAGTAAAGTACTTAGCTCGGTTGAGTGCTGTGAAGAGTTTATTCTGATCAGGCAGAGGTTCTGCTTGGAATTCAGTTATAGCATTGAGCTGGCGATAATCGATGCACAATCTATGTTCTCCACTTGGCTTTCTCAATAATACGACGCTAGCACTGTAAGGTGATTCCGATGGTGAGATTATTCCTGCGGTGAGCAGCTGTTGTATTTCTTCCTCTAAAGTCTTTTGCTTTGCATAAGGAACTGGGCAAGTCTTGACTCGCACAGGCACTGTGTCATTCAACTTCATGTCAAATTCCTCCAAATCAGTTCTTCCTGGCTTATCAGTAAGTACTTCTGTATATTTTGCCATAAGTTCCCTAATCTGCTTTTGCTGATCCTTTGTTAAGTTGGGATTAATTTCCACATCCTTAAAGGTCTCTTTGGCTTGCAGTTGGCACTCGACTCCCATTGTTGATCCTTCTTCGACTTCAGTAGCCACACTCATGGCCATCAGATGTGCAGGTTCGTTGGTTGAGGGTCTTTCATGATATTTCTTCAAGAGGTTTATGTGAAATACTTTCATCTTGCCTTTGACTGAAATTCTGTAGTTGGTACGTGAGATCTTCTCCGTCACTACATAAGGTCCTCTCCATCCGATTTGCAGCTTATTCTGACTGTTTGGAAGCAGCAACATCACCTTCTCTCCTACCTCTAACTCTCTATCCTTTGCCTTGCGGTTGAAGTTACGAGCAATTCTTCGTCTGGCTTGACGTAGATTGACATTCGCTTGTTTCCAACTGTGTTGTAAACGATTTTTCAACTCGGCAACATATGTAGATGCAGTCACGACTGTATCATCTGTAGTATTATCAGTCCATGTTCGCAGTAACGCCTCAAGTGGTCCCTTGATTGGTCGTCCAAACAACAGTGTGGCTGGAGCAAAACCTGTTGAGGGATGGGGTACTTCCCTGTAAGCAAATAAAGCTGCAGGTAAATACAAGTCCCAATCCTCTGTCTTCTCCTGGGCAATTTTGCGCAGGATACTAATCAATGTCCCGTTCCACCTTTCCACAAGTCCATTTGACTGAGGGTGATATGGTGAACTGAAGATATGGCGTGTATGAAAAAGTCTGAAGGTCTCTTCCATGAGCTTACCACGAAACTGTGAACCGTTGTCCGTCAAGATCCTTTCGTGGGAATCCTAGACGTGTGAATATTCCTAATAATGCATCAGCGACGTGTTTGGAGTCACAGCTGGGCATAGGAACTGCTTCGGCCCACATGGTTGTTGTGTCCACAAGCGTTAATATGAATCGGTTTCGCCTCTTCGTTGCTGAGAGAGGTCCGATTATGTCTACTGCCACTTTCTCAAATGGAATTCCAGTGATTGGCGATTCACCCAACATTGCCGGTGGTGTCCGGTGTTTTGGTGATACTTTCTGACACTGTGGGCATGATTTTACAAACCGTTGTATGTCTGAATTCATCCCTGGCCAAAAGTAGTGAGTGGTAATCCGCTGTGTAGTAGCGTTGATACCCATGTGCCCACTGAATGGTAGACTGTGACCCATCTTTAAGATCTGAGTCCTGTATTGAGTTGGTACAACCAGTTGATTAAACTCTTGTCCAGCTCGTCCTGCTTTTCTGTAAAGAAGTGCTGACTTCATGAACAGATCACCTTTACGTAGAGGTAAATGTGATTTTGGCAGTTTTCTGAAGCAGGGTTCCAAGGTGCTGTCGGCTTCTTGTGCCCTCTTCAGTTCCTCCGTTCGAGGGATTGGCGTAGTTGTTTCTGGAGTTTTTGTTGCCTGTGATCGAGTGGTCATGGTCGCCATCGCCACAGGTTGAACAGGTTCTCCTAGAACGATAAATCTACACCCGAGGATTACAGGATATATCGGATCGTCCAAGATTGCTGCCTTGATCGTCCCAGTGACATACCGCGAGGCTATGTTCACTTTTGCCACTGGAAGAGACATATTTGTTGAACTCTTCAGTGGTCCCTGCAATTCCACTATTTCCTCTGTCACCTGTTCAGGGTGAACTAAGGATGATGAGACAACACAGTCATATGATAATCCAGTATCATATAAACAGGTCGTTTGGAATCCATTTAGCAAGATGGATTCAACAACCGGAATACGAGATGAGGTGTCTTGATGAGGTGTCTGTTTGGACGTTTCACCAGTGCTCACTTTTTTCTCTTTTCGGTTGGCCAAACATGCCGCTGTGTGTGGAGGTGGCTTCTTTCTGCAACTCTGAAATGTGTGACCTCTAATCTTGCAATGGGTACAGAATGGTTTGTCCTCCCTCGGCGCTGTTTGGACTGAGTGTTGAGTGTTTTTCGGGGATTTCCCCTTTTTCCCGGTGGCTACAGTGTTTTCACCCTCTTTTGGCTGTGGAGTTTTGTTTTGAGAGGGGGTGTTGTTCGAACGTCCCTTTCCTCCCATCTCCTTCTGAGATTTCTCAAATCTCTCTGCCAGGATGATTATAGTTTCCAGGCGGTCAGCCCCGTTTTGGGTTAGGAATGCCTTCATTTCGTTCTGCATTTTCCCCTTGATCTGATCAATGATAATCATTTCACGGAGTCCTTCATAATTTTCCTCAAATCCTCCCAAGCAAGTCCATCTTTGTATGTATGACTTCAGTCTTTCGACTAGTTGTGCGTAGCTCTCACCCGGTTCCTTCCGTGCGGCTTTGAACCTGAGTTTATAAGATTCGGCGTCCACTTCGAATCGGCTCAAGAGTGCCGTCTTGAGTGTTGTGTAGTTCTGTTGTTCCTCTCTAGTGAGTCTTGAGAACACTTCATACGCCGTGGATCTTAAGGCCTGCGCCAACTTCGTCGCCCATCTACTTTCTTCAAGCCCACAGCTGACAGCCATTGCCTCGAAGCGTGATAAAAATCCTTCGATGTGGTCAGTCTGTTCATTAAAGGGTTCCAGAGGAAATGACATAGCTCCTGAATTAAGTTGAGAGACGTGAGGTGGTTCTGTCACTGGCGATCCTGATGAGGTTGAGGGTGTAGGACCACTCCCTTTCTCTATCCTCCGGATCTCCACTTCAATCTCCATTCTCCTCAACTCCAGTTGGTGTTGACGCTCTCTCTCCTTATCTTCCATTTCAGCCTGTAGTCGTTTCTCTTTCTCCTCCAATTCTGCTTGAAATCGTTTCTCTTTCTCCTCCAATTCTGCTTGACATCGTTTCTCTTTCTCCTCCAATTCTGCTTGAAACTGTTTGTCCCTCTCAGCCAATTCAGCCTGAAGCTGTTTTTCTTTGAGAGCCAATTCAGCCTGCAGTCTCTCTCTTTTGTCGAATGCATCTGAAACATAGTTAGCTAGCTCAAGGCCATCTAACCCGCACTCCCTACCTGTTTCTGTTATTTGGGCTCTAAACTTTGCAGTTTCCGCCATGTCTATAATTTATTGCTTTGCTCGGCCTATCAATATAATTGCAGTTAGTCTGATCCGCGTAAGTTTGTCAGTCCCTGATCTGCAAAGATACAACAGAGCATGTGCAATATTAAAAACACCCTATGTTATGTCTGTCTGTCAATGCTGGAAAAGCCAAAGGCAGCAGGCACTGAAGTAACCACAATTAATTCCTAGTAAAGAAAAGAATCTGAAATTAGAGTTTTCCCAACGGATAAGATTTTCCGGTGGTTGATGAAATGCTGTTAAGTTCAGACTCCACAGTAAAGGAACACCTTCTCTGAAAGAGAAGTAGTGTTGGTAGAGTAGATACACACTATATATTTCACCTGGAGCAACTCTCTCTGAAGTATAAGCCTATTTGAACATGGCCCCCTTCTCCAGGAGTAAAATCAGTCACCTACTCTTATTTATCTATAAATGTCATTCATATCATGTGGCTGTCAATCAATACCCCACATGGTATCTTGTTAAACATTCTAGAAAATAACTGTGTTAATAATCTAAAGATAATTGTGTTCATGTATTTTTATATAATTGTTTAAAGGTTAATATATGGGAACCATCCAGGACGTAGACCGCAATATGTCATATATTTTTGAAGGGAGTGGGAGATCACTGTAGTGCATGCCCCATCTCTAACAAAAGATGTAGAGCCCCATCCTCTTCTATCTTCAATAACCCCAGAATATGAACCTTGAGTTATCTGCAGGCCTCGTTCTATTAAGTATTGTCTAGGAGATATAGATTATGGCCCTGGTAAGAATGGTAATTACTAACTGGGAATCTGCCCCTTCTCCAATGATTCTGATAGCTCTGGAGCCCCCTTATTGTTTATCAAATCTGAGGAAAATCTGGAGAAGTTTCTCAGCCTGATTTAGATGAAGAAAACATGGATGTTGAGCAGTTGATAGATCTAGAGTCTTTTTATTTCCCCATTCAGTAAGTCATTATGAGTTAATTTATCTATAAACAATCAAACACATAAAAAATCACATCAGATTCTGACAACATGATGTACAAAGAAGTGGTTGACACAGATAGGTTTGAACTTGACAAATTAACAGAAGGTCAATTCATGTTAATCATTTATTGACTGGCCTGAGCCTTCTGGTCAGTACATACATCTCTATTGTGATTTACACAAAGTAATAGAACAGTTGCACATTGGACCATTGTCCCAGTCCATCAATAACAAGCATCAATATATGAGATGTCAACAAGTGTGAAAACATAGTAAACATTTTGATGTTGTACATATTAAGTATGATAGTGGTGTCTCAACCATTTAATGTCAGTAGTTTTCCTGAAATTGGGTGTGTATTCAACCTATGAGAAAAGTAACCTGGTGACTGGAGGATTAGGAAAGCCAGGGTCCATTGACTGATGGATCCACTTCAGGTCTGCCCGTATAGCTCCTCTGAAGGCCTCCCATGCTCTGCTCATAGCGAAGTCATCCTCCCTCTCACTTGTGGTTCATCTCTTTCTCTCGGCTTCCCTCCCTCAGGTCTGACTTAGGTGGTTAATTTGCTGATGTGTTGGGTGGTTGTTGGTATGTAGCCACCAAGATCACTGATGAATATTCGCATAAATATATACATTCCTACCAATACAATGAATAAGAAGTAGGTCGGAAGAAATCCAAATTCCTGAAGTAGGAACTAGTTCCCCTCCCCTCCTTTTCTCTCTAAGCTAGTGTTGGGTTAAGTTGGGGTGGTCAGAGATTATCACACGGTGTACGCCTTGTATCAACTTGTTCCTGCTGTATGTAAATTCTCATTTGACCGGGGTCAGTGAACGTGTACAGTAAGACATTGACAAGAGTGAGAATATGTCAAGATGCATGTAAATAAATGACATACATTTAGAACATTTCTTCCACTAAATGGTGTTTACAATGTGTATAAATAATTCTCTGTGTTTTCCCAATTAACTACTTCTTCTTCTTGTGTCTAATAACTCTCTTCCATTACCTGTTGTTGTTGTGATGTTGAGTGTTGGGTTGTGTGGTGATGAGTGGTGTGGAGTGGTGTTGTGTTTTTAAGTTATGTTGAGTAATGAGTTAAGCTCACTTCGCGTGAGGGTGTTCCGCGAAGCACAACTTTCTCATGTGTTGCAGTTCATGTGTGCCCTTATCTAATTAAATTTGACATAAATATAAATATTTATTTCGCCAAACCCTATTAATTCTATAGATAAAGGAGAAAGGAAAGATTGATTTCACTTTCAGCTTTCTAGATTGTAAATAGGCATAGATAAGTCTGTTTTAGAACAAGGCACTTGTTCTAGTACACGAACTGTCTTTTCAGCTGTAGATAGTGATGCATCCCCAACAATGTTTCTGGTGAAATGCACAAGACTGCTTTAGAATCATCACTTCTCACAGTTGTTTAGAATAGAATATAGTAGTAGAATGCACTTCTTAAAGTTAATAATTATCTCCAAGAATATCAGAGATTGTAGTTTCATCGAAAAGAATATTCTGCCCGGGAATGGCTTTGCGTCGTTAGAATCTACAGTCGAGCATTTTTACATTTCAGAGGTTTTAATTAAAATCATACATTTCAATTGACATCACAAACATGGGTTTACTTTACTTGGTACTTGATACATCGGGTTCTTAGTCTAATCAAGGGCCAACAAACGTACCTCGGATCCAGACTTTTGCCTTGCCCATTGAATTTTGGTCACACAATCTTCTCACATCCGTCCATGGAGCGAGTTCAGAAAAAAGTGCGGGCTTATTAACATTTCTGATGAAATAGTAATATATGTTAATTTATGCACTGGCGCGAAGGTGGTCATGTGGTTTTCCTATCCAATCGTTTTCTGAGCTTGGTCTGATGAAATCTTTCCAAGAATCCACGTCATTTGTCACTTGTTCAGTTCCAGTTTCGATGTTAAGTTTTAAGTCCCAATCTCCAATTGCGTTTGTGAAGTCAATTTCTTTTAATGTTGTTTCCTCTTTTTGCGGCAGGTGTTGATGAATGAATAATGTTGGCTGCGTTATGCCACATGGCCCCCTCCAGATTGTTCTATGGTATGGAACTATGTTTCCAACATTTTCAGTCATCAAGTTGTTCCCATTTTTCCTCCCTTGTATTCTCTTCTGCATCTGATTGACCTGGTTCATCAGGCGCTGGGTGTCGACTCAGGAAGTCCGCTCCCACATTCATTTTCCCAGGAACATACTCAACCTGGAACGAGTAAGGTTGAAGAAGCAGCGACCACCTCATAAGTCGGGCATTCAGAGTCTTAGATGCTGCGAGAAACATGAGTGGTTGATGGTCACATTGCACTGTGAAGTGTCTGCCATATAGGTATGCTTGAAATTTCTGTACACTCCATACGAGCGCAAGACATTCTCTCTCGATAGTACTGTAATTTCTCTCTGCTGCATTCAATTTCCTGCTAGCATAAGCTACAGGGAATAGCTCTGATGGTACATCTCCCTTTCTCTGCAACAGCGTTGCCCCAATTCCTATGTTACTGGCATCGGTGCGCAGCACGAATGGTTGGTCGAGGTCTGGTAGATGTAAGACTGGATGAGCAGTTAATGCCTGCTTTAATGCTGTGAAAGCTCTCTCACAGTCAGCTGACCAAGTGACTTTCTCTGGTTTCCCCTTTTTGGTAAGATCCGTTAAAGGTGCTGACAGAGTATTGAAGTCCTTGATGTATTTTTGATAGAATCACATAAGGATACAAATGATCTTACATCCTTCTTTGTTTTTGGACGAGGTGCTCTCTGGAGTTTGTCCACATTTCCCTCTTGTGGAGTTATCAGTCCATGAGATATCTTATGACCTAGAAAGTCCAATTCTTGGAATCCTATCTGACACTTCTTTGGTCTAGCCGTCAATCCAGTTTCTCTGAGGCGCCTGAACAAAAGATGCAGGGTTTCTACATGCTCTTCAAATGTTTCAGTTGCGATCAGGATGTCATCCATGAAGTGACTGATGTCTGGATGCTGTAGTGGGTCAAGTAATTTTCTCATCATACGTGTAAAGACGCTGGGAGCATTACTTAATCCGAATAAAAGAACGTTGAACTCATAGTGTCCTCCAGGCGTGCTGAAAGCTAACCATGGTCTAACTTCCGGTTTTACAGGAATCTGGTAATATCCCTTACTGAGATCAATCCTAGTAAAGTACTTAGCTCGGTTGAGTGCTGTGAAGAGTTTATTCTGATCAGGCAGAGGTTCTGCTTGGAATTCAGTTATAGCATTGAGCTGGCGATAATCGATGCACAATCTATGTTCTCCACTTGGCTTTCTCAATAATACGACGCTAGCACTGTAAGGTGATTCCGATGGTGAGATTATTCCTGCGGTGAGCAGCTGTTGTATTTCTTCCTCTAAAGTCTTTTGCTTTGCATAAGGAACTGGGCAAGTCTTGACTCGCACAGGCACTGTGTCATTCAACTTCATGTCAAATTCCTCCAAATCAGTTCTTCCTGGCTTATCAGTAAGTACTTCTGTATATTTTGCCATAAGTTCCCTAATCTGCTTTTGCTGATCCTTTGTTAAGTTGGGATTAATTTCCACATCCTTAAAGGTCTCTTTGGCTTGCAGTTGGCACTCGACTCCCATTGTTGATCCTTCTTCGACTTCAGTAGCCACACTCATGGCCATCAGATGTGCAGGTTCGTTGGTTGAGGGTCTTTCATGATATTTCTTCAAGAGGTTTATGTGAAATACTTTCATCTTGCCTTTGACTGAAATTCTGTAGTTGGTACGTGAGATCTTCTCCGTCACTACATAAGGTCCTCTCCATCCGATTTGCAGCTTATTCTGACTGGTTGGAAGCAGCAACATCACCTTCTCTCCTACCTCTAACTCTCTATCCTTTGCCTTGCGGTTGAAGTTACGAGCAATTCTTCGTCTGGCTTGACGTAGATTGACATTCGCTTGTTTCCAACTGTGTTGTAAACGATTTTTCAACTCGGCAACATATGTAGATGCAGTCACGACTGTATCATCTGTAGTATTATCAGTCCATGTTCGCAGTAACGCCTCAAGTGGTCCCTTGATTGGTCGTCCAAACAACAGTGTGGCTGGAGCAAAACCTGTTGAGGGATGGGGTACTTCCCTGTAAGCAAATAAAGCTGCAGGTAAATACAAGTCCCAATCCTCTGTCTTCTCCTGGGCAATTTTGCGCAGGATACTAATCAATGTCCCGTTCCACCTTTCCACAAGTCCATTTGACTGAGGGTGATATGGTGAACTGAAGATATGGCGTGTATGAAAAAGTCTGAAGGTCTCTTCCATGAGCTTACCACGAAACTGTGAACCGTTGTCCGTCAAGATCCTTTGTGGGAATCCTAGACGTGTGAATATTCCTAATAATGCATCAGCGACGTGTTTGGAGTCACAGCTGGGCATAGGAACTGCTTCGGCCCACATGGTTGTTGTGTCCACAAGCGTTAATATGAATCGGTTTCGCCTCTTCGTTGCTGAGAGAGGTCCGATTATGTCTACTGCCACTTTCTCAAATGGAATTCCAGTGATTGGCGATTCACCCAACATTGCCGGTGGTGTCCGGTGTTTTGGTGATACTTTCTGACACTGTGGGCATGATTTTACAAACCGTTGTATGTCTGAATTCATCCCTGGCCAAAAGTAGTGAGTGGTAATCCGCTGTGTAGTAGCGTTGATACCCATGTGCCCACTGAATGGTAGACTGTGACCCATCTTTAAGATCTGAGTCCTGTATTGAGTTGGTACAACCAGTTGATTAAACTCTTGTCCAGCTCGTCCTGCTTTTCTGTAAAGAAGTGCTGACTTCATGAACAGATCACCTTTACGTAGAGGTAAATGTGATTTTGGCAGTTTTCTGAAGCAGGGTTCCAAGGTGCTGTCGGCTTCTTGTGCCCTCTTCAGTTCCTCCGTTCGAGGGATTGGCGTAGTTGTTTCTGGAGTTTTTGTTGCCTGTGATCGAGTGGTCATGGTCGCCATCGCCACAGGTTGAACAGGTTCTCCTAGAACGATAAATCTACACCCGAGGATTACAGGATATATCGGATCGTCCAAGATTGCTGCCTTGATCGTCCCAGTGACATACCGCGAGGCTATGTTCACTTTTGCCACTGGAAGAGACATATTTGTTGAACTCTTCAGTGGTCCCTGCAATTCCACTATTTCCTCTGTCACCTGTTCAGGGTGAACTAAGGATGATGAGACAACACAGTCATATGATAATCCAGTATCATATAAACAGGTCGTTTGGAATCCATTTAGCAAGATGGATTCAACAACCGGAATACGAGATGAGGTGTCTTGATGAGGTGTCTGTTTGGACGTTTCACCAGTGCTCACTTTTTTCTCTTTTCGGTTGGCCAAACATGCCGCTGTGTGTGGAGGTGGCTTCTTTCTGCAACTCTGAAATGTGTGACCTCTAATCTTGCAATGGGTACAGAATGGTTTGTCCTCCCTCGGCGCTGTTTGGACTGAGTGTTGAGTGTTTTTCGGGGATTTCCCCTTTTTCCCGGTGGCTACAGTGTTTTCACCCTCTTTTGGCTGTGGAGTTTTGTTTTGAGAGGGGGTGTTGTTCGAACGTCCCTTTCCTCCCATCTCCTTCTGAGATTTCTCAAATCTCTCTGCCAGGATGATTATAGTTTCCAGGCGGTCAGCCCCGTTTTGGGTTAGGAATGCCTTCATTTCGTTCTGCATTTTCCCCTTGATCTGATCAATGATAATCATTTCACGGAGTCCTTCATAATTTTCCTCAAATCCTCCCAAGCAAGTCCATCTTTGTATGTATGACTTCAGTCTTTCGACTAGTTGTGCGTAGCTCTCACCCGGTTCCTTCCGTGCGGCTTTGAACCTGAGTTTATAAGATTCGGCGTCCACTTCGAATCGGCTCAAGAGTGCCGTCTTGAGTGTTGTGTAGTTCTGTTGTTCCTCTCTAGTGAGTCTTGAGAACACTTCATACGCCGTGGATCTTAAGGCCTGCGCCAACTTCGTCGCCCATCTACTTTCTTCAAGCCCACAGCTGACAGCCATTGCCTCGAAGCGTGATAAAAATCCTTCGATGTGGTCAGTCTGTTCATTAAAGGGTTCCAGAGGAAATGACATAGCTCCTGAATTAAGTTGAGAGACGTGAGGTGGTTCTGTCACTGGCGATCCTGATGAGGTTGAGGGTGTAGGACCACTCCCTTTCTCTATCCTCCGGATCTCCACTTCAATCTCCATTCTCCTCAACTCCAGTTGGTGTTGACGCTCTCTCTCCTTATCTTCCATTTCAGCCTGTAGTCGTTTCTCTTTCTCCTCCAATTCTGCTTGAAATCGTTTCTCTTTCTCCTCCAATTCTGCTTGACATCGTTTCTCTTTCTCCTCCAATTCTGCTTGAAACTGTTTGTCCCTCTCAGCCAATTCAGCCTGAAGCTGTTTTTCTTTGAGAGCCAATTCAGCCTGCAGTCTCTCTCTTTTGTCGAATGCATCTGAAACATAGTTAGCTAGCTCAAGGCCATCTAACCCGCACTCCCTACCTGTTTCTGTTATTTGGGCTCTAAACTTTGCAGTTTCCGCCATGTCTATAATTTATTGCTTTGCTCGGCCTATCAATATAATTGCAGTTAGTCTGATCCGCGTAAGTTTGTCAGTCCCTGATCTGCAAAGATACAACAGAGCATGTGCAATATTAAAAACACCCTATGTTATGTCTGTCTGTCAATGCTGGAAAAGCCAAAGGCAGCAGGCACTGAAGTAACCACAATTAATTCCTAGTAAAGAAAAGAATCTGAAATTAGAGTTTTCCCAACGGATAAGATTTTCCGGTGGTTGATGAAATGCTGTTAAGTTCAGACTCCACAGTAAAGGAACACCTTCTCTGAAAGAGAAGTAGTGTTGGTAGAGTAGATACACACTATATATTTCACCTGGAGCAACTCTCTCTGAAGTATAAGCCTATTTGAACATGGCCCCCTTCTCCAGGAGTAAAATCAGTCACCTACTCTTATTTATCTATAAATGTCATTCATATCATGTGGCTGTCAATCAATACCCCACATGGTATCTTGTTAAACATTCTAGAAAATAACTGTGTTAATAATCTAAAGATAATTGTGTTCATGTATTTTTATATAATTGTTTAAAGGTTAATATATGGGAACCATCCAGGACGTAGACCGCAATATGTCATATATTTTTGAAGGGAGTGGGAGATCACTGTAGTGCATGCCCCATCTCTAACAAAAGATGTAGAGCCCCATCCTCTTCTATCTTCAATAACCCCAGAATATGAACCTTGAGTTATCTGCAGGCCTCGTTCTATTAAGTATTGTCTAGGAGATATAGATTATGGCCCTGGTAAGAATGGTAATTACTAACTGGGAATCTGCCCCTTCTCCAATGATTCTGATAGCTCTGGAGCCCCCTTATTGTTTATCAAATCTGAGGAAAATCTGGAGAAGTTTCTCAGCCTGATTTAGATGAAGAAAACATGGATGTTGAGCAGTTGATAGATCTAGAGTCTTTTTATTTCCCCATTCAGTAAGTCATTATGAGTTAATTTATCTATAAACAATCAAACACATAAAAAATCACATCAGATTCTGACAACATGATGTACAAAGAAGTGGTTGACACAGATAGGTTTGAACTTGACAAATTAACAGAAGGTCAATTCATGTTAATCATTTATTGACTGGCCTGAGCCTTCTGGTCAGTACATACATCTCTATTGTGATTTACACAAAGTAATAGAACAGTTGCACATTGGACCATTGTCCCAGTCCATCAATAACAAGCATCAATATATGAGATGTCAACAAGTGTGAAAACATAGTAAACATTTTGATGTTGTACATATTAAGTATGATAGTGGTGTCTCAACCATTTAATGTCAGTAGTTTTCCTGAAATTGGGTGTGTATTCAACCTATGAGAAAAGTAACCTGGTGACTGGAGGATTAGGAAAGCCAGGGTCCATTGACTGATGGATCCACTTCAGGTCTGCCCGTATAGCTCCTCTGAAGGCCTCCCATGCTCTGCTCATAGCGAAGTCATCCTCCCTCTCACTTGTGGTTCATCTCTTTCTCTCGGCTTCCCTCCCTCAGGTCTGACTTAGGTGGTTAATTTGCTGATGTGTTGGGTGGTTGTTGGTATGTAGCCACCAAGATCACTGATGAATATTCGCATAAATATATACATTCCTACCAATACAATGAATAAGAAGTAGGTCGGAAGAAATCCAAATTCCTGAAGTAGGAACTAGTTCCCCTCCCCTCCTTTTCTCTCTAAGCTAGTGTTGGGTTAAGTTGGGGTGGTCAGAGATTATCACACGGTGTACGCCTTGTATCAACTTGTTCCTGCTGTATGTAAATTCTCATTTGACCGGGGTCAGTGAACGTGTACAGTAAGACATTGACAAGAGTGAGAATATGTCAAGATGCATGTAAATAAATGACATACATTTAGAACATTTCTTCCACTAAATGGTGTTTACAATGTGTATAAATAATTCTCTGTGTTTTCCCAATTAACTACTTCTTCTTCTTGTGTCTAATAACTCTCTTCCATTACCTGTTGTTGTTGTGATGTTGAGTGTTGGGTTGTGTGGTGATGAGTGGTGTGGAGTGGTGTTGTGTTTTTAAGTTATGTTGAGTAATGAGTTAAGCTCACTTCGCGTGAGGGTGTTCCGCGAAGCACAACTTTCTCATGTGTTGCAGTTCATGTGTGCCCTTATCTAATTAAATTTGACATAAATATAAATATTTATTTCGCCAAACCCTATTAATTCTATAGATAAAGGAGAAAGGAAAGATTGATTTCACTTTCAGCTTTCTAGATTGTAAATAGGCATAGATAAGTCTGTTTTAGAACAAGGCACTTGTTCTAGTACACGAACTGTCTTTTCAGCTGTAGATAGTGATGCATCCCCAACAATGTTTCTGGTGAAATGCACAAGACTGCTTTAGAATCATCACTTCTCACAGTTGTTTAGAATAGAATATAGTAGTAGAATGCACTTCTTAAAGTTAATAATTATCTCCAAGAATATCAGAGATTGTAGTTTCATCGAAAAGAATATTCTGCCCGGGAATGGCTTTGCGTCGTTAGAATCTACAGTCGAGCATTTTTACATTTCAGAGGTTTTAATTAAAATCATACATTTCAATTGACATCACAAACATGGGTTTACTTTACTTGGTACTTGATACATCGGGTTCTTAGTCTAATCAAGGGCCAACAAACGTACCTCGGATCCAGACTTTTGCCTTGCCCATTGAATTTTGGTCACACAATCTTCTCACATCCGTCCATGGAGCGAGTTCAGAAAAAAGTGCGGGCTTATTAACATTTCTGATGAAATAGTAATATATGTTAATTTATGCACTGGCGCGAAGGTGGTCATGTGGTTTTCCTATCCAATCGTTTTCTGAGCTTGGTCTGATGAAATCTTTCCAAGAATCCACGTCATTTGTCACTTGTTCAGTTCCAGTTTCGATGTTAAGTTTTAAGTCCCAATCTCCAATTGCGTTTGTGAAGTCAATTTCTTTTAATGTTGTTTCCTCTTTTTGCGGCAGGTGTTGATGAATGAATAATGTTGGCTGCGTTATGCCACAACTGGGAATGATTGATATCCCAGCTGGAGGTAATGAAAGATTATTATCACTGCGCTTAGCAACCTCTTGTGGATTTGCCACCATTCTCACTGCATATGCACCGACACTCGCTTCCTCTGATGATGTGAAGGATACGTTCTATGAGCAGCTAGACTCTGCGATCAAGGCAGTTCCAAAATCCGACTACATTTATATGCTCGGTGATTTCAATGCTCGTGTGGGCAAGGACTCGAGTTCATGGCCAGTGTGCCTTGGAAAATACAACATCGGTCGCATGAATGATAATGGGCAAAGGCTGCTGGAGCATTGCACTAGAAATGACCTATGTATTACAAACTCCTTTTTTAAAACAAAAGAGATGCATAAGGTCACATGGAAACATCCAAGTTCCGGCCATTGGCATCAGCTGGACTTCATTATCACACGGAGACAACATCTGAACCATACATCATTAACTCGAAGTTACCACAGTGCTGACTGTGATACAGATCATTCTTTGGTTGTTGCAAGGGTTAGACTGAGACCAAAGAGAATTTACACAGCTAAACACAAGTCTAGCCCCAGGATTAATATTACTAACACTCACGATCCTGGAAAGTGCTTTGAATTTCAACAGCAACTTGAAGACGCTTTCAATGATACATCAGAAAATTGTATAGTAAATGATAAATGGAGTAAACTTAAGGAAACTATTTATAAAACAGCGGTAGGGGTTTACGGCACTGTGGATCATAAGAGGCAGGACTGGTTTGCGGCAAACAGCCAGATACTGCAGCCCTTGATTGATAAAAAGAAGATAGCTCTCTTAAGAAACAAGGAAAGACCCACGCGTAACACTCTGAGTGAGCTGAAGCAAGCGAGAAAGGATGTACAAAAGGCTGCCAGGCAGTGTGCGAATGACTATTGGATCAAGTTATGTGAGTCCATTCAAATCGCAAGTGATAAGGGAAACATCAGAAGCATGTATGAAGGGATAAAGAAAGCCTTTGGTCCAATGATCAAAAGAAGTGCACCGCTGAAAACCTTGACTGGAGAAATCATCACTGATAAGAAACAGCAGATGGATAGATGGGTCGAGCACTATTTAGAGCTTTACTCAAGTGAGACCAAGCTAGCGGATGATGCCCTCAACGCCATAGAGGCCCTGCCAACTCTTGACCACCTGGACACACTTCCCACTATAACAGAAGTTAAGTGTGCTATAAATGAGCTTGCATCTGGCAAGGCTCCAGGTAAGGATGGGATTCCAATAGAGGTAATCAGGAGTGGGCAAGACACACTCGCTCTACAGATCCACCAGCTAATAGAGCTATGATGGCGAGAAGGACAAGTCCCACAGGATTTCAAAGATTCAAACATCATAACGCTGTACAAGAACAAGGGAGATCGGAGCGACTGTAACAACTATAGAGGTATCTCACTTCTGTGTATTGTTGGGAAAGTATTTGCCAGAATTGTCCTGCACAGACTTCAAGTCCTGGGAGATCAAGTCTACCCTGAATCACAGTGCGGCTTCCGTCAGAACCGGTCTACCATTGATATGATATTCTCATTGCGACAGATGCAAGAAAAATGCCGGGAACAAAATCAGCCACTGTTTATATCCTTCATTGACCTCCCAAAGGCATTCGATTTGGTCAGTCGTGAGGGTCTGTTCAAAGCACTAAAGAAGATTGGCTGCCCACCAACTCTTCTGTCCATTGTGGAATCGTTCCACACAGGCATGAAGGGTATAATCAAGTTTGATGGCTCAACTTCAGAAGAGTTTGAAATCAAGAGTGGAGTTAAGCAAGGTTGTGTACTAGCTCCCACCCTCTTTGGGATATACTTTTCACTTCTACTGAAATATGCCTTTCGTGATCAGGATGACGGTATATACATTCACTCACGCTCAGATGGTGGCCTCTATAATGCTCAGAGATTGAAGGTCAAGACCAAAATTAGAAGGGTACTAATCAGAGAGTTGCTTTTTGCGGATGATGCTGTGATTACGACCCACTCTGAGGAAGAATTACAACATCTACTATCTGCATTCTCCAATGCTTGTTCTGAATTTGGTTTAACAATTAACAAAAAGAAGACACAGATTATGTCACAAGGTGCACATGGTGTACCATCAATCTTTATTGACGACGCCGAACTGGAGATAGTAGACCATTTTACATATCTGGGATCAGAGGTAAATAGCAAATTATCCCTCGATCAGGAAATCAACATCAGGATTGGCAAGGCAGCAACAACAATGAACATGTTAGCAAAAAGAGTCTGGGAGAACAGGAAGCTTACTGCCAAAACAAAAGTCCTCGTCTACCAAGCCTGTGTCCTTAGTACTCTTCTTTATGGCAGTGAAACCTGGACAACTTACTCACGCCAAGAGAAACGTTTAAACAGCTTCCATATGCGGTGTCTGCGAAGAATACTTGGTATTAAGTGGCAAGACAAAATCACAAATACTGAAGTATTGGAAAGATCAGGTTGTGTGACGGTGTATTCCATGCTCAGTCTTCGTAGACTTAGATGGATAGGACACGTTAGGAGGATGGATGATGGTAGAATACCAAAGGACATCTTTTTTGGTGAATTACAGACGGGTAGGAGATCTCAGGGTCGGCCTCTACTACGATACAAAGATGTGTGTAAGCGGGACATGATTGATACAGGCATTGATAATGCACATTGGGAGCACGTCGCCGCTGAACGTGTTGCATGGAGGGCAACTATCAGAAATGGAATAAAGACAAAGGAGAAAATGATTGCAGAAAAAGCACACACAGAGCAAGAGAGACGTAAGATGGTGCAAAATAGTGGAAGTGACCATGTTTTCACATGCACCTACTGTGGGCAAACATTTGCAGCAAGAATTGGCCTTACCAGCCACACTCGCCACCGCCATGGATCGTAGTTATTAAGCCTTTTTGAAGCACAATGTACCAAACTATCGTCTGTCAAGACGGAAAGGTGCCAATGGATTATTATTATTATTATTATTATTATTATTATTATTATTATTATTATTATTATTATTACTAGTGTAGTTAAAAGTTATTATGCCTTTTTAAAGCACAAACTATCGTCTGTCAAGACGGCAAGGTGCCAATGAGTGAGTGAGTATTATTACTATCATTATCATACCCTTATTATCCTTAGTATAATTAATTGTATAAGTATTAATGATATCATTATTATTAATTTACAACTTCATCTCCCCTGTGCTCCCCACCCCCACCCTTGCTTATGGTTTGTTGCTTTTGCTACTACCCCCACTGGTTTCAAACATTTATCCTGCCTGTACCATCATTAGTGGTCATGAAAGGCATTGGTGGAGTGGAACCGATTGGTGGGAGTGTAGGGAGGGAAACAAAAATGTAAAGATTTCCCCTTTTCCTTGTATTCAGTATTTACCTTATTATCCTTAGTATCATTAATTTTATAAGTATTATTGATATCATTATTATTTTACAACTTCATCTCCACTGTGCACCCTTTGCTTATGGTTTGTTGCCCTTGCTGCTACCCCAACTGGTTGGTTCAAACATTTGTCCTGCTCTACCATCATTAGGGTGGTCATGATGGCTTTGGTGGAGTGGAACCAATTTAGTGGGAGTGTAGCCAGGGAAACAAAAATGTAAAGACTTCCCTTTCTCTTTGTCACCCCCTTTGAATCATGTGAGTGAGTGGTGAATGAATGAATACAAAATCACAAATGGTTACCAAACCAATGATACTGTAAAAACTTGTGTTAATACAAATGCTTGGTTAATTTTTATTAAAAAAACAAAAGAAAGAGAGAGCAAAGAGGAAAAAAATGAATGAACCACTACAGTTAGAAAAAAAAAAAAACAAGGAGGAAAATATAACCCACTCCTTTACTCCAAGTATTATTAAAAACTGCAGTTTGCATTTGTATGTACCTGCTATGCTGTGTTAACACCATTCCAAAGAAAATCATCCTAGCAAATGGAATAACAATTTGTAAAAAGGTTATCATTTTCATAACTATTATTACCATTGCTGGTTTTTATATTGGCTGTTATTACCCTCAGTATGTCTCTTCTTGTCATCATTATTATTGTCATCATTAGTAATAAAACAAAAACCCTTTCCCATGTGCCCCCCTCCCCTCGCTCATAGTTGTTGTTGCCTTTGCTGATACACACACCGGTTTGGTTCAAAAAAGTATCCTCCTTTACCATCATTGCCCAGATAGTGGTGATTAAGGCAAGGCATTGGTGGGGTGGAACAAATTAGTGAGAGGATGGCAAGGGAAACAAAAATGTAAAGATTTCCCCTTTTCCTTGTTTAACCCCCATTCACATGTAAATGTGTTCAAGGAATGGAATATGCTAATGGCTAAATTTCCTATGTTGTAAACACAAAACATCACAGATATCTCCAGAGAAAACACAAGTACTCTTCTTTCTGATTTTAAAATTTAGTACACATGAGTGCGAGAAGAAACAAGAAGATGTGAGTGAATAATGAATGAATGAATACAAAACCACATATGTTTACCAAACCAATGAGATTGTAAAAATGTGTGCTAATACAGATGCTTGTTTACTTTTTAATAAAAAAAAAAAAAAAAAAAAAAGAGGAAGGGAAAAAATGAATGAACCCTTACAAATAAGGAAAAAAAAATATAAGCAAGGAGAAAAAGTTAACCAACTCCTTTTACTTCTACTATTATTGAACATTGCATGTTGCAATTATATTATGCTATGCTATGCTAACACCATTCCTAGGAAAATCATTCTAGCAAATGGAACCACAGTTTTGGAAAGTGGGATCATTATCATAACTATTATTATCATTGCTGTTACTATCAGTACTGTTATCACCCGTAGTAGGTTAATGTTTGTCATCATTATTATTGATGTATTTCGTTTTATTTGCATTATTATTATAGTTACCTTTATTAATATATAACCTCATCTCCCATGTGACCCCCCCCCCCCCCTCTTCCCTTGCTCATGGTTTGTTTGTTACCTTTGCTGACACCCTTACCGTTTGGTTCCAAAATTATCCTGCCTTTACCATCATTACCAGAGAGTGGTGAAGAGGGCATTAAAGTGGTGGGTCCAAATGGGTGAGAGTGTGACAATGGAAACATAAATGGAAGTTTGTATCCTTCTCCCTATCTACTCCCCTTCACATGTAAATATGCCCAATGAATAAAATATGCACACGTCACATACACGCCCACATGCAACGCCCCGTAAACACACCTACACAAATACTAAATACACAGAACGCATGTAACAACACAAACATTATACATGCAACCACTACCCTTTCTGCCTTGTAAACCCCGATACTCGGTACACCTCCCATTCCCACCATCTTGATACTGTTTTGTTTGTTGATGCTGCTGCCGTCATCTCCGATCGGTTCAGTCTTTCTATACTGCCAGTTTCATCATTACCGAGTGGTGGTGATGGAATTGGAGGTTTTAGAGCCGACAGGAGAGGGAGGCGGCAGGGGACAAAATATCGGTGCACTATCATCATGCTGTTGTTTCTGTAAGGTTTTACCCTACAACAAATTCAATGTAGAAATGTTTAAAATGTATAAAATATTTGTATTTTTGCGCATATGTCACCTACACGCCCACATGCAACGAAAGCTCTGTAAAAACACAAACAATACACTTTGCAACGATTTTAACACTCAATAAAAGTTTAAAAAAAAAAAAAAATGTTGGGAGGGGGGAAAACATGTTTTTACTGGCCTTCTAGGGCCACACAACCATTTAAAGAAAATTAACCATACACATCCCAAACTTTGATACCGTTAAGAAAGAAATGAGAAGACTGAATATTTACATGTTTTTTTTTTTGTTACATCATACAAAATAAGAAGAACAATGTGGGCTTGTAGCTATGTGATATCAATCAATCAATCAATCAATCAAACAATCAATCATGAGCCATGCCGGAAAGTGTGGGTGGTCATGACTCGCCATTTAGGCGAATCATAATGTACTAGGCACTTTTAAAGAGGTAGTTTGCCGGTGCTTTCCTCTATGGCAGTAACCGTACTGGTTCTGTGACCGCAGTCATTGTCTCGCGAAACTTGAGACCATAACCAACAAATATCTGTCGGCTGCCCTCAAAATTTCATCAGAGAAGCGGAAGCCTGGACAAGCAACTAGAAAGTCGAATATATGCCCTGGAGATGTGGATATACCGAAGAATATGTCGTATTTCATGGACACAATCAAATACAGAGGCTCTAGAAACACTGGGAATGAAACTAGAGTTGATGAAAGAAATAAACAAGAGGCAAGTGAAATGTTTCGGCCACGTTAAAAGACATAACACTTTTATAAAATCAATATGAGGGCAAGGTTGAAGGCAAGCAAGCAAGATTTAGACATAGATACAAGTGGGAAGATAACATCACGAGATGGAAGAACACTGACGGAATGTACAATCAAGGCGAGAAACAGTGTTGGTGATAAATTGCAGCCAGCCCTTCATTGTGGAGACAGTACCTAATTGATTGATTGATACACAAACTGGCGGGAGGTAAAGGGAAACCATGGCTGTATTTTCTCAAGAAAATCGTGCTGTAAATGAAATCGAAATAGAAAAGGACGTTAATGGGGATTCTTCTTCTTCTTCTTCTGCTTCTTCTTCTTCTTCTTCTTCTTCTTCTTCTTCTTCTTCTTCTTCTTCTTCTTCTTCTTCTTCTTCTTCTTCTTCTTCTTCTTCTTCTTCTTCTTCTTCTTCTTCTTCTTCTTCTTCTTCTTCTTCTTCTTCTTCTTCTTCTTCTTCTTCTTCTTCTTCTTCTTCTTCTTCTTCTTCTTCTTCTTCTTCTTCTTCTTCTTCTTCTTCTTCTTCTTCTTCTTCTTCTTCTTCTTCTTCTTCTTCTTCTTCTTCTTCTTCTTCTTCTTCTTCTTCTTCTTCTGCGTTCATCCGGATTTTTTTTTTCGGATGTGACTGCGTTGTGCCTGTTTACAGCAGAGCTGCGTTTTTGCGCCGTTAGGCCGACACATCCGACTTCTGCGGGCATTTTTTGACCGGTTTAACCTTCACGGGGGTTTCTTAGGACGTTTGAATCTCACTGTTGTGGTGTTATCCCCCATCCTAGCTGGCCCATATAGAACAGCCAAAGACATCATGGTCAACCCTCAAGGGAAGGCAGGGGCAGACCATGGGCATTCCACGCCATCTAAGGAGGCTTCCATACTTGCAGAGCCATCACACAGCGCTCTGGTACTGGGCTCACCCAAGGAATCGTCACGTCCTGCACATGGCTGCTTAGCCTCATGTCAGGGTCTTAAACCTGGCTCGTTGTACCTAACATATGTGAGACAAGTACAAGTACAAAATGATTGGACTTGACAATGACACTAAGTTCAATGGATTTATTCACAATTCACATGCAAGACACTCTAGGTTGGCATGTGATGATCATTACAATACATATACAATACATCAGTACACTTACAGACAAAACCTACAGCATCACAGTCTATCTCACAAGATATACAAGCACTCGACTTCGGGCACAGAAACGATACGAAGCCTTTCTCAACCCACACGTCTTGTCTTGTCCGAGTCCCCAAGCAGTCTACCGATTTCCTCACACAGTGCTTGCCCTGTGGACTGGCTTCAGGAGGACTGCGTGCGTCCTGCTTTGTCCTTGCCTGACCGCTGACGATCGCGTCAGCCCGCAACCTGTGGGCAGGTAACTGGTACTCGCCTGGCGGCCGTAACGATGTTACTGCATCCCGGCTGGCGACTATTCGCCTGGCGGGCGTAACGATGTTCCTGCATCTCGGTTGGAGACATAGAGATTCTGACACGCTCCCCCGGGGCTTATTCATGAAAGATTTTATATTTCATGCATAATCTACCTAGACATAGGGTTTATATTTTCCATGTCAGAATCGACCTTTCTGTTGTCATGTACATTGGCATAGAAATACATAAGAAATGCAAGTTGTATGTTAAGTCGTGCGGTGTTCAATCTTCACCACTTTCCAAGTTTCATCCTCTCGATGGATGATCACCTGAATTGCAATATTGACCCAGTCAGATCGGTAGCATCAGCAACAATGCAACTACCTCGCAATCTCTAAAAAAAACTGAATTATATGCTTTTTGCAACAAAAAACATCAGGTAAGACCGTAATACGAATTTTTATAAGCCGTATTCAACGCTCGAGTTCCGACCTCATTTGGCCGGGAGTTCTTCCGTTGGTCTACAACTCCGGTAACCCTATCCCATACCTAGCTGATGACCATTTGGAGTGTTGACAATCTGGCAACACAATGGCTATTTTTATACAACACATCTCTGAATACGTTTCCATTTACCGCCCTTAGTGTAATAAAGTAATAACAACAAAAATGAAAGGGACATAATTTCAAAAGATTTCACATCTAAATTATTACAACTATTATTCTATTTCTCAGCGTCATAGCTTGATGCTTTTCCATACTAGCGAAAAAATGTCGGTAGTGTGAATAAGTTAATCAAGATATGATTCTAAGATTACATTAGTCGAAAACTATTGATACACAATTCGTGTATTCGAAATTGGTGTTTCATAATTATTTTAGAAGCGTCATACATTTTTAAGATTTTTGTTTATCGTCTGCTACTTTTAGCTAAATTTACAAATCATCCGGAAGTACACACGAACAGCTGGTGTTGTTAAAAATCTATCACACACTTGTTCCGCTCTGGTGTAGCAATGCGAAATTGTTCTGATAGTTCATGTGTTCGTTGTTTCGCTGGAAAACTTCTGGATTCTGATTAACTGCAGTGGTGTAAATGTCAAAGTTCAGTTCACACTTTCGTTCACGGATTAAAATGTCACTGGATATGATCCACTCGCAGATACCAATGCTAACTTGATTAGTTCGCTTCAGGTAAGTTGAAAGCGCATGTAGCACTGTTCTTGTTTATAATATATACAATTAATATTGTTCGCTTTCTACCACACACTACACAATTATTCACGACGATTACTACATTAATAATAAAATAAGAAACAATATTTACAGTGGGAATGAACCCTATCACATCACATCATCGATGTACACAGCTTTTCTGAAAAAAAAAACAAATTCACTGATGGCTGTGTTGGTCTGAGTGTTTTCTAACACGCTGCACTCAGACATTAGTGCTTACTGGGTCGTTCGGACAACGGGAAAAAAGATCAGCAATTGTGTTGGTTGTGCCAGCGATATGTCGAACTTCAAAGCTCTAATCTTGGAGCAAAAGAGACCAGCGCGCTATCATCTGGTTTGTTGGGACCCCTGAGGTAATAAATTTTAATGGACTATTGTCCGACTCTACGATGAAATGTCGTCCTAGGAGGAATCTGGACAATTTAGTTATACCCACCACTAGAGCAAGAGCTTCTAACTGAGGTGTGGACCAAGCGCGTTCTCTTGGTTTCAATTTTCTAGAGACGTAGTATACAGGATATAGAATGTTGTCATATTCCTGTAGTAGAACAGCCCCAATCGCCACGGAGCTCGCGTCTGTGCGTAATCTAAAAGGAATATGTAAATTTGGCAATTTGAGAATGGGATTCTTTAAACTATTCTCAGAAAAATAAGATAACACTTTCTGGAATGCAAATTTTAGGCATTCGTTGTTTACAATCTTTTCAGGTTGGTTTTTCGTTAGTAGGTTAGTAAATTTTTCTGTCAGTTCAGCAAAATCTGGTATGAACTGCCTATAATAATGTAATAGTCCTAATACACTTCTGACTTGTTTCTTGGTAGTCGGAAGTGAGAGTTTCAGTATTTTGGACACGATGTTATCGTCTGTCGTGACAAAGCCATTCTATAACCCAAGAAGGAGATTTCCTGATAGGCTATGTCTACTTTTGTCGGCTTCACAGTCAGTCCGTGTTGTCTAATCCGTTCAAATGTCTGCTGTAATGTCTTTATGTGGTCTGTCATCGTCTTTGTGTGAACACAAATGTCGTCCATGTAACAGATAATGTTTGTTATGTCCACAAGTAATAGTCGTGTCATACGTACGAATGTCGCTGGGGCATTGACTAGCCCAAATGGTAATTTGCACCATTCGTACAGTCCCCAAGGTGTGGCAAAAGCTGTCAGATGTCTGCTCTGTTCGTCTACCGTTATCTGCCAGTAACCTTTCGTCATATCTAACTTCGTGAAGTACCTAGAGTCTGTCAGTTCTGTCAGTAGGTCCTCACAGTTGGTCATTGGTTCCAGATCTAGAAGAGTTATTTTATTTAATTTTCTATAGTCGACACAGAGTCTTATCGTGTTGTCTTTTTTCCGTACCATGACCATTGGAGATGAAAAATATGATTGGGATCGTCTAATGATGTTGTTTTTCTCTAAGCTAATGATCTCTTGATGTAAGTTTTCTTTGTAATGTAATGGAATGGTGTAAGGTCTGCATTTTATTGGTGTGTTTGAAGTGAGCGTGATGTGATGTTGTACTAATTCTGTTTGTCCTGGGTTGTTGGAGAAGATGGTGTTGTATTGTTGTATGAGATGTTTGCAACTGTCTGTTTCTGCTTGAGTTAAGTCTGGGTTTATTTTGATTTCTTTCAAGCAGTTTGTCGTGTCTAATGCAGGTGTTGGAATTTCGTCACTATATTCGTCATCTTCATGGTCTATTATCACTGTACAAGCTGTTGTAGCATCTTGTTCGTTGTCTCTGTTGTAGTATGGTCTTAGCATATTGACGTGGAATATTTTATGTTTGTCTTTTATTTGAATCTCATAGTCCACATTCGAAATCTGTCTTATAACTTTAAACGGTCGCTGCCAAGAATCAGTCAATAAGTGTCGGTCACTAGGTAAGAGAAGAAGTACGTCCTGTCCAGGTGTCAACGTTATTGTCCTGTTACCTTTGTCTGCATATTGTCTATATGTAGCACCAGATAGTTTTAGTGCTTCTTTTGCAATAGTACAAGATTTGATGATTCTTCCGCGCAATGATATAACATACATGTATGATGATATGGGTTTAAGTACAGGGGTGGCTTCAGTTAACATTGCATGGTAGATACTCAATGGGCCACGTGGTTTGGCACCATAGATAAGTTCAAAAGGAGAGAATCCAGTACTAGAATGTATGACCTCGCGATAAGCAAAAAGTATAGCGGGCAAATATATGTCCCAGTTTTTGGGATGTTCTTGCGTGACTTTAGCAAGCATATGCTTCAGATCACCGTTAAACTTTTCGATGATTCCCGTTGAGTGAGGATGGTATGGAGAATTGAAACATTGTTTCACCCCTAACATTTTGGTGAAAGCTTGAGTAGATGCAGCAATAAATTGACTTCCCCTATCTGATAGGATAGTGTCTGGAAATCCTATTCGTGAAAATATATGGAAGAAAACTTCCATAATATCATTGGCAGTTATGTTCTTTAACGGAATCGCTTCCGGCCAGCGGCTACATAAATCAATGATGGTAATGATGAACCTATTCCCTCTGGATGTTACTTGATTCAGAGGGCCCACTATGTCGACAGATATTTTCTCAAAAGGTCGACTGGCTAAGTCGGTAATTTGCAATTTGGCCTGTGGGTTTTTACCTTTTTTCACTAGTTTTTGGCAGATATCACAACTTCTACAATATTTCTTAATGTCATTGCAGAATCTTGGCCAATACAACTGTGTTAATAATCTTGATCTGGTCTTAGAGTATGCAATATGCCCTGCAAGAGGTATATCGTGGGCAAGATGTAAGGCTTGCTTACGGTATTCAATTGGCAACACAGTTTGCTCTGTGGTGCTGTCACATCTGATATAGTATCTGGTTAGGATGCCATTCTTCAGAGCAAAATGCCATCTTGCATTTTTGGTTACCTTTGGCTTTTGGCCGATCAGATTAAAATATTTAGATAATGAAGGATCAGCCTTTTGGGCTGCTACAAAATTTTCCTTCATGGTTTTAGGAGGTAGTATGACTGGGCTAAGCATTTCTATAGCCTCAGTTTGATTAATTTCATCTTGCACTCTCGCAGTAGATCTGGTTACTGCGTTCACACATTCAATGATATCAGATGGTGATGAAACATTTTGGTCAATGGATTCATGAAGTGTTAGTGCTCCATTAGCTACCATACATTCATCTGGTGATACTATACTTTCAATGATGAAATGTGATGGTGATGATGTTGTGTTATCATCAATACAAACAGATGTAATATCATGAGGCATATCATTCACCTCTGGTAAATTACCAATGATAATATCACACACAGGGTTAGTTAATGCAGCGCATTTTACTTTCCCAGTGAGGAAAGGTGTTTGAATATATGCCCATGCTAATGGGTACTTTTCAATATTTCCAGAGAATGTTCTGCATGTTACGTGCCTGCCTGTATAGTCTGTAGGCATTATGAACTGTCTCTTTAGACCTATAAGAGAGCTTCCGGTGTCACGAAGTACTGTAGCAGGCTTGCCATTCACATATCCCTGATGGATGTTTATTCTGCCTTTGGAATCTATTACCAAATTAGCAATAGGAATGGAATGGCCGCATGTTAAAATGCCATCTTCATAAAAGGTATTACAAACAGTACATTTATGTGAATTAAACATGTCAAAAGCCTGTGCTGAGTTCACAGGGAGTTTTTCTGAATGTTCTTCATCTGATGATGAACTGTCAAATAAGGCGGCATTTGCTTTCTTGGTCATTTGCCTTCCTTTACAATCATGACGCCAATGGCCGTACGCTTTACAGAGGAAGCATTTTCGTACCTTTTTAAACGATTTACGTTCCTTATCTTGACTATTTACGTAGTTTTGTAAGTATGTAAGATATGCTGGGTTCTAATCGCACATTTCACCTTGGTGGTGTGACGTGTTACAAAATGATTGTATTTCTCAGAAGTAGGCTTATACGTTCTTTGCCTATTGTAGGTTTCTGATCGAGGTTTGTCATAGTTTGCAGCTGCTACGAAGTTTGTATCAGTAGCTTCACTAGCAAAACAATGTTTATTGGCTGAATAGTAAGCCGACCCACGTCTCTCAATCTCTTCTACACTCGTACATTCATTCTCTAGCAAAAATTTTGCAAATGCTGGTGGAAGGGATGTGATGATTTTATCCCTGATAATGAGATCTTCTAACTTATCATAGTTCTTATTTACTTTGGCTGCTGAACTCCATTTTGTAAATACGTCTCGGACTACAGAGACATAGTCAGAGAACGTCTGAGTAGATTTTGGACTCAGTTTGCTGAACTGTTCTCTGTATCCTGCCTCATCTAGCATAAAATGAGCTATAATTTTCAATTTTAGATAGTGGTAATCTTTTCTGAGGTCTTTGGGGATATTCTCTATGACTTTCAGAGGTTCCCCTGACAAACTCCTCATATAAATAATGTTCCATTCAGAAACTGTAACCTGATAATGGTCCATTAAGGTTTCAAAATTTTGGGTGAACGCTGCAATGCAGTCACCTGAGGTATAATTTCTCACAATACCTTGATACTTTTTGTACTGGTTCTCTTTTTCCAGTCTTTCAGATTTCTTAGACTCTTTGTTTATGGCAGTCTCGGTGTCAAGCTGTTTAATTTTGAGTTGTAATTCAAGCTCTTCGCGTTTGCTTTGAGCTGCTATTTCTGCCTTCTTCAATTCAGAATCTAACTCTGCTTGTTTTGTTTCGCAGCTAAATCTAGCTCAGCCTGTTTCGTTTTCGCAGCTAAATCCAGCTCAGCCTGTTTCGTTTTCGCAGCTAATTCTAGCTCAGCCTGTTTTAATGCTGTTTCTGCTTCTGCCTGCTTTGATGCTCTTTCAGCCGCTCTTTCATCGCGTTCATTAGCTTTTTCTTGTACTAGGAGGTGTTCAGAATATTTTGTTTCACTCCATTTTGTTAACTCGTCACCAGTTAACTTTAACTTTAAACCCATCTCGATGAAGTCATTTAATGAAGACATGATGGAATGTTTAAATGAAAATAAGTTATCAGACACACAATTTGTTACAAGGTGTTAGTAACGTGAAAAATTTTACAATATTCTTGACTTACAATTTATGCCCAAATTTGCATCCGAAAGTATATAGAAAAAATATACTCAAGTGTACTGGATGCTGTGAAGAATGGTTCAAACCAGGGCTAGGAACTGTAGGGTCGCTACTTCAAGGACAAACTGACCTCTATGGGCAAGGGTTTCAGATGGCACAGAAAACCTGCTTTCTTTTTGGGAGGGAATAAATTAGAATCTCCCTTTGTGTGAGGTGTATGCTTGTCACTAAGTTTTGATTAGGTTTGAATGGCGTTGAGTGTAATTGTAGGTCGTAATGTCGTCGGTCAACAATTTTTTCAAATCACAAGTCACTTTCTTTCCTAAACTTTCTGTTTTCCACACCTAACTTCACAAGTACAATCTAGATATCTTCCAACAATCTATAACAATGATGACACATCACTTACATCAAGATGACATTTAGTAAGGACATAGACATCATGTTCACAAGATGGCGACAAGGTCAAACTACAACAAGTTCAAAATGGCGACAAGTTTTACAATCACAGATGTTTTACACGTTTAAACAATCAAATGCATGTAATTTACGTTAGTATGTTCAATGAGGACGAGCCTTCCACGTTCACACATGTCAGGGTCTTAAATCTGGCTCGTTGTACCTAACATATGTGAGGCAAGTACAAGTACAAAATGATTGTACTTGACACACAATGACACTAAGTTCAATGGATTTATTCACAATTCACATGCAAGACACTCTAGGTTGGCATGTGATGATCATTACAATACATATACAATACATCAGTACACTTACAGACAAAACCTACAGCATCACAGTCTATCTCACAAGATATACAAGCACTCGACTTCGGGCACAGAAACGATACGGAGCCTTTCTCAACCCACACGTCTTGTCTTGTCCGAGTCCCCAAGCAGTCTGCCGGTTTCCTCACACAGTGCTTGCCATGTGGACTGGCTTCACGAGGACTGCGTGCGTCCTGCTTTGTCCTTGCCTGACCGCTGACGATCGCGTCAGCCCGCAACCTGTGGGCAGGTAACTGGTACTCGCCTGGCGGCCGTAACGATGTTACTGCATCCCGGCTGGCGACTATTCGCATGGCGGGCGTAACGATGTTCCTGCATCTCGGTTGGAGACATAGAGATTCTGACACCTCACTTCCGTATATTGGGCTTTCCGTTCACCATAGACTGTTCCTCCGGAAACCAGAAGAATGCAGTCTGCAGATGACATCCACACAGTGAGCTTTCGATTAAGACTTTCCACATAATGGATTTGCTATCCAAGCAATATTCCATTTCGTGCCACTAGGACACTTTTTCCACCTTTTTTTTAAGCAAACACAGTGAGCTTTCGATTCGGACTTTTCACGTAATGGATTTGCTATCCAAGCAATATTCCATTTCGTGTCACTATGACACTTTTTCCACCATTTACGAAGCCCACACAGTGAGCTTTTGATTCGGACTTTTCATGTAATGGATGTGCTATCTAAGCCTTTGGGACGCTTTTGTAACCGACATACCTGTGGTATGAAGTGTGGCAGTCTAAATACATCTTCATGCACCTTTAGATGTCAACCTGAATGTAGTTAAAGTAAGCTGTAGTCAACTTGAGCTTGTTGATATCTCTATAGAGCTTGTCTTCAAATGAAGCAGGCGTGTGCCAAAATATCTTTCTCTGTTCTGCATATATTGGGCACTCCTGCAGCAAATGTTTAGCTGTCATTTTACCAGTTCCACAATTACATTCATCGGTATCTCCTATCTTTAGTTTATTGAACAAGTGGTGTTTCAGCCTGTTATGTCCTGTGCGGAGTCTGAAGATTGCTACTTGTTCTCTTCGGTCGAGTTTGTAATATGCATCATCCTTCTGGTGGCCTGCATGCTCTGATTCCCATTTGGTTCTATAAGTGCTTTTTATAAACCTTTTTGCCTCATTATAGGTTATGTCTGTGTCAGGCTGTGGTAATCGTCCACCCTCTTTTGCTAGTCTGTCAGCCTCTTCATTTCCAGGTATACTGCAATGTGATGGGATCCACTGTATTACAACTTTTTTTTGATTTCTGGCATAGACCATGGAGTGCTGCTCTTAGGTCAGCTAGTTCTGTGCTGCTTTTGCTCTTCAGTATTGAGACAGCTGACTTTGCATCTGTGAAGATAGCTATTTGCTTCTCTTTATTTTCCTCCATCAAGAGCTCTACCTCCGCTTTGAAGTTACTTGAAAATTTTCCAGTTGCCACTGACTGTGTTTTTATCACTCCATTTTTTAAATTAAGGAGAATTCCTCCTCATCCATTTTTAATTGAATCTTTGGCTGATCCATCTGTATATGCATGGGTCCAATTGCTGCTTGGGTAATGTTCTTTTATGTAATTGAGGGTTATTTTTCTTCTTTCGGTTTTATTCTGAGTGTTCTTTTTCTCAATACCAGGAATGTTTCCTATCATCTCAGGCAGTTGCTGCTGTCTCCAAGCTGGGAAGTTGTGTGCATTGTAAATGGGCTTGACTGTTGATATGTTAAGTATGGGATCTGCCCTAATCTTTCGTTTTGCAGTTTCTACAAAGTTGCTACGCTTCAGTCTTCCTTTTCCTGTTATACATAGGGTGGTCTGTCAATCTTCTAAATTTTTCTGCTTGTTGCTGGGCTCTGCTATCTCTTCTGTCCTGCATTGGTTGTAAATAAGTGATCTTTTCTAGTTCATTAATAGGCGTTGTCTTCAGGCTTCCAGTTATGATTCGCATTCATTGGTTTTGGACTCTACTTATTTTGTTAAAGTTTGACTTACTGCTGTTGCCCAAGCTGCAATGCCATATTCCAGTACTGGCCTCACCCGTCCAGTATATAACTTCTTGACAACTTTCTCATCTGCTCCCCACGTTGTACCAGCAAGCTTTTTCATGATTGACATTCTCTGTCTTGCTCTTGTTCGATTTTTCTCAACCTGTGTCTTCCATGTCAGGCGACGATCAAAGGTGACTCCTAGATATTTTAGATTTTCTTCATGGCGCAATATTTTTCCATTCAATACCAGCTTAGGTTGCTGAGTTTTATTTGAGAGGGAGAACACTGTGAATGTTGTTTTCTCCTCACTTATCTTCACTAGCCATGATTTTGACCAGTCCTCTAGCGCTAATAAGGCTTGCTGTATTCTGCTGTTAGCTGTACTAATATATTCTTCAGATGTCCATATGGTTAGGTCATCTGCAAAGGAGGATGTGTGTACTCTGGCTGGAAAATTTTCTGTGATGTCATTTATATATGCTAGGAATAATGTTGGTGAAAGAACTCCTCCTTGGGGGACACCTTGCTCCAACAGCATCATTTTGCTTGTTTGTCCTTGTACTTTTGTCCTGGCAGTTCTGTTCTCAAGGTAGTGGCTGATCCATCTATACATTTTTCCATAAACATGCATTTTTGCAATTTTACTTTCAGTCATTCCTTCCATACTTTATCAAATGCTTTTTCTAAATCTATCCAGACTGCTAGTGTGTGCTTTTTCTCTTGGAAGGCATCCTCTATTTCCTGAGCTAACGATAAGTGTAACGATTCTATTAATAACCCTACATCCTCCCTCTGTTGGGAGGGGGGAAAACATTTTTTTACTGGCCTTCTAAGGCCACACAACCTTTTAAAGAAAATTAACCATACACTTCCCAAACTTTGGTACCATTAAGAAAGAAATGAGAAGACTGAATATTTACATGTTAACATGTTAAGTGTATCTGATACCAGAGAGCATTATAACTTCCGAGGAATGTAGCATAATCAATTCTGGTGGAGAGAAAAAAACAGCCAGAGGTAGAAATTATATTGGTTATAGCAAAATAAGAAGAACAATGTGGGCTTGTAGTTTAACAGTGTGAACACAAGAAATAAATGGGGAGAACCGTTGAGGCCACTAAGACGATTACATAAATGGACACACATAGTATTATTTGGCACTCACAGAAGAAGAAGAAGGAAATAGAGATTAGAAGACGCACTAGACAACATAAAATTTGAAAGCTATAATAGTTACCAACCGGGATCGAACCTGTCGCCTCCAATTGACGACAGCGCCTCGCTGCAGGAACAAGTGTACTTCGACGCACGACCAACTAGACACTCCAAAAAAAGTGTCTTCATTGGTCGTGTCTATCATACACATGAACCAAACAACTATGGAATATGGACAGAATTCGTATCAAACCTTTGAGATATCTTCATAGGTCTCATAGTTTATATTAAACCAGCATAGGTCAAATAACAAATACACAAACACATCAGACCGTAATGCTGTTGTCGAGTATATATGAACAAACATTTATAGAAGAGAAATGATTGGTCGGTTCTAATAATGTACATGTAAACACAAGAAATAAATGGGGAGAACCGTTGAGGCCACTAAGACGATTACATAAATGGACACACATAGTATTATTTGGCACTCACAGAAGAAGAAGAAGGAAATAGAGATTAGAAGACGCACTAGACAACATAAAATTTGAAAGCTATAATAGTTACCAACCGGGATCGAACCTGTCGCCTCCAATTGACGACAGCGCCTCGCTGCAGGAACAAGTGTACTTCGACGCACGACCAACTAGACACTCCAAAAAAAGTGTCTTCATTGGTCGTGTCTATCATACACATGAACCAAACAACTATGGAATATGGACAGAATTCGTATCAAACCTTTGAGATATCTTCATAGGTCTCATAGTTTATATTAAACCAGCATAGGTCAAATAACAAATACACAAACACATCAGACCGTAATGCTGTTGTCGAGTATATATGAACAAACATTTATAGAAGAGAAATGATTGGTCGGTTCTAATAATGTACATGTAAACACAAGAAATAAATGGGGGGAACCGTTGAGGCCACTAAGACGATTACATAAATGGACACACATAGTATTATTTGGCACTCACAGAAGAAGAAGAAGGAAATAGAGATTAGAAGACGCACTAGACAACATAAAATTTGAAAGCTATAATAGTTACCAACCGGGATCGAACCTGTCGCCTCCAATTGACGACAGCGCCTCGCTGCAGGAACAAGTGTACTTCGACGCACGACCAACTAGACACTCCAAAAAAAGTGTCTTCATTGGTCGTGTCTATCATACACATGAACCAAACAACTATGGAATATGGACAGAATTCGTATCAAACCTTTGAGATATCTTCATAGGTCTCATAGTTTATATTAAACCAGCATAGGTCAAATAACAAATACACAAACACATCAGACCGTAATGCTGTTGTCGAGTATATATGAACAAACATTTATAGAAGAGAAATGATTGGTCGGTTCTAATAATGTACATGTAAACACAAGAAATAAATGGGGAGAACCGTTGAGGCCACTAAGACGATTACATAAATGGACACACATAGTATTATTTGGCACTCACAGAAGAAGAAGAAGGAAATAGAGATTAGAAGACGCACTAGACAACATAAAATTTGAAAGCTATAATAGTTACCAACCGGGATCGAACCTGTCGCCTCCAATTGACGACAGCGCCTCGCTGCAGGAACAAGTGTACTTCGACGCACGACCAACTAGACACTCCAAAAAAAGTGTCTTCATTGGTCGTGTCTATCATACACATGAACCAAACAACTATGGAATATGGACAGAATTCGTATCAAACCTTTGAGATATCTTCATAGGTCTCATAGTTTATATTAAACCAGCATAGGTCAAATAACAAATACACAAACACATCAGACCGTAATGCTGTTGTCGAGTATATATGAACAAACATTTATAGAAGAGAAATGATTGGTCGGTTCTAATAATGTACATGTAAACACAAGAAATAAATGGGGAGAACCGTTGAGGCCACTAAGACGATTACATAAATGGACACACATAGTATTATTTGGCACTCACAGAAGAAGAAGAAGGAAATAGAGATTAGAAGACGCACTAGACAACATAAAATTTGAAAGCTATAATAGTTACCAACCGGGATCGAACCTGTCGCCTCCAATTGACGACAGCGCCTCGCTGCAGGAACAAGTGTACTTCGACGCACGACCAACTAGACACTCCAAAAAAAGTGTCTTCATTGGTCGTGTCTATCATACACATGAACCAAACAACTATGGAATATGGACAGAATTCGTATCAAACCTTTGAGATATCTTCATAGGTCTCATAGTTTATATTAAACCAGCATAGGTCAAATAACAAATACACAAACACATCAGACCGTAATGCTGTTGTCGAGTATATATGAACAAACATTTATAGAAGAGAAATGATTGGTCGGTTCTAATAATGTACATGTAAACACAAGAAATAAATGGGGAGAACCGTTGAGGCCACTAAGACGATTACATAAATGGACACACATAGTATTATTTGGCACTCACAGAAGAAGAAGAAGGAAATAGAGATTAGAAGACGCACTAGACAACATAAAATTTGAAAGCTATAATAGTTACCAACCGGGATCGAACCTGTCGCCTCCAATTGACGACAGCGCCTCGCTGCAGGAACAAGTGTACTTCGACGCACGACCAACTAGACACTCCAAAAAAAGTGTCTTCATTGGTCGTGTCTATCATACACATGAACCAAACAACTATGGAATATGGACAGAATTCGTATCAAACCTTTGAGATATCTTCATAGGTCTCATAGTTTATATTAAACCAGCATAGGTCAAATAACAAATACACAAACACATCAGACCGTAATGCTGTTGTCGAGTATATATGAACAAACATTTATAGAAGAGAAATGATTGGTCGGTTCTAATAATGTACATGTAAACACAAGAAATAAATGGGGGGAACCGTTGAGGCCACTAAGACGATTACATAAATGGACACACATAGTATTATTTGGCACTCACAGAAGAAGAAGAAGGAAATAGAGATTAGAAGACGCACTAGACAACATAAAATTTGAAAGCTATAATAGTTACCAACCGGGATCGAACCTGTCGCCTCCAATTGACGACAGCGCCTCGCTGCAGGAACAAGTGTACTTCGACGCACGACCAACTAGACACTCCAAAAAAAGTGTCTTCATTGGTCGTGTCTATCATACACATGAACCAAACAACTATGGAATATGGACAGAATTCGTATCAAACCTTTGAGATATCTTCATAGGTCTCATAGTTTATATTAAACCAGCATAGGTCAAATAACAAATACACAAACACATCAGACCGTAATGCTGTTGTCGAGTATATATGAACAAACATTTATAGAAGAGAAATGATTGGTCGGTTCTAATAATGTACATGTAAACACAAGAAATAAATGGGGAGAACCGTTGAGGCCACTAAGACGATTACATAAATGGACACACATAGTATTATTTGGCACTCACAGAAGAAGAAGAAGGAAATAGAGATTAGAAGACGCACTAGACAACATAAAATTTGAAAGCTATAATAGTTACCAACCGGGATCGAACCTGCCTCCAATTGACGACAGCGCCTCGCTGCAGGAACAAGTGTACTTCGACGCACGACCAACTAGACACTCCAAAAAAAGTGTCTTCATTGGTCGTGTCTATCATACACATGAACCAAACAACTATGGAATATGGACAGAAGTCGTTTCAAACCTTTGATATATCTTCATAGGTCTCATAGTTTATATTAAACCAGCTTAGGTCAAATAACAAATACACAAACACATCAGACCGTAATGCTGTTGTCGAGTATATATGAACAAACATTTATAGAAGAGAAATGATTGGTCGGTTCTAATAATGTACATGTAAACACAAGAAATAAATGGGGAGAACCGTTGAGGCCACTAAGACGATTACATAAATGGACACACATAGTATTATTTGGCACTCACAGAAGAAGAAGAAGGAAATAGAGATTAGAAGACGCACTAGACAACATAAAATTTGAAAGCTATAATAGTTACCAACCGGGATCGAACCTGTCGCCTCCAATTGACGACAGCGCCTCGCTGCAGGAACAAGTGTACTTCGACGCACGACCAACTAGACACTCCAAAAAAAGTGTCTTCATTGGTCGTGTCTATCATACACATGAACCAAACAACTATGGAATATGGACAGAATTCGTATCAAACCTTTGAGATATCTTCATAGGTCTCATAGTTTATATTAAACCAGCATAGGTCAAATAACAAATACACAAACACATCAGACCGTAATGCTGTTGTCGAGTATATATGAACAAACATTTATAGAAGAGAAATGATTGGTCGGTTCTAATAATGTACATGTAAACACAAGAAATAAATGGGGAGAACCGTTGAGGCCACTAAGACGATTACATAAATGGACACACATAGTATTATTTGGCACTCACAGAAGAAGAAGAAGGAAATAGAGATTAGAAGACGCACTAGACAACATAAAATTTGAAAGCTATAATAGTTACCAACCGGGATCGAACCTGTCGCCTCCAATTGACGACAGCGCCTCGCTGCAGGAACAAGTGTACTTCGACGCACGACCAACTAGACACTCCAAAAAAAGTGTCTTCATTGGTCGTGTCTATCATACACATGAACCAAACAACTATGGAATATGGACAGAATTCGTATCAAACCTTTGAGATATCTTCATAGGTCTCATAGTTTATATTAAACCAGCATAGGTCAAATAACAAATACACAAACACATCAGACCGTAATGCTGTTGTCGAGTATATATGAACAAACATTTATAGAAGAGAAATGATTGGTCGGTTCTAATAATGTACATGTAAACACAAGAAATAAATGGGGAGAACCGTTGAGGCCACTAAGACGATTACATAAATGGACACACATAGTATTATTTGGCACTCACAGAAGAAGAAGAAGGAAATAGAGATTAGAAGACGCACTAGACAACATAAAATTTGAAAGCTATAATAGTTACCAACCGGGATCGAACCTGTCGCCTCCAATTGACGACAGCGCCTCGCTGCAGGAACAAGTGTACTTCGACGCACGACCAACTAGACACTCCAAAAAAAGTGTCTTCATTGGTCGTGTCTATCATACACATGAACCAAACAACTATGGAATATGGACAGAATTCGTATCAAACCTTTGAGATATCTTCATAGGTCTCATAGTTTATATTAAACCAGCATAGGTCAAATAACAAATACACAAACACATCAGACCGTAATGCTGTTGTCGAGTATATATGAACAAACATTTATAGAAGAGAAATGATTGGTCGGTTCTAATAATGTACATGTAAACACAAGAAATAAATGGGGGGAACCGTTGAGGCCACTAAGACGATTACATAAATGGACACACATAGTATTATTTGGCACTCACAGAAGAAGAAGAAGGAAATAGAGATTAGAAGACGCACTAGACAACATAAAATTTGAAAGCTATAATAGTTACCAACCGGGATCGAACCTGTCGCCTCCAATTGACGACAGCGCCTCGCTGCAGGAACAAGTGTACTTCGACGCACGACCAACTAGACACTCCAAAAAAAGTGTCTTCATTGGTCGTGTCTATCATACACATGAACCAAACAACTATGGAATATGGACAGAATTCGTATCAAACCTTTGAGATATCTTCATAGGTCTCATAGTTTATATTAAACCAGCATAGGTCAAATAACAAATACACAAACACATCAGACCGTAATGCTGTTGTCGAGTATATATGAACAAACATTTATAGAAGAGAAATGATTGGTCGGTTCTAATAATGTACATGTAAACACAAGAAATAAATGGGGAGAACCGTTGAGGCCACTAAGACGATTACATAAATGGACACACATAGTATTATTTGGCACTCACAGAAGAAGAAGAAGGAAATAGAGATTAGAAGACGCACTAGACAACATAAAATTTGAAAGCTATAATAGTTACCAACCGGGATCGAACCTGTCGCCTCCAATTGACGACAGCGCCTCGCTGCAGGAACAAGTGTACTTCGACGCACGACCAACTAGACACTCCAAAAAAAGTGTCTTCATTGGTCGTGTCTATCATACACATGAACCAAACAACTATGGAATATGGACAGAAGTCGTTTCAAACCTTTGATATATCTTCATAGGTCTCATAGTTTATATTAAACCAGCTTAGGTCAAATAACAAATACACAAACACATCAGACCGTAATGCTGTTGTCGAGTATATATGAACAAACATTTATAGAAGAGAAATGATTGGTCGGTTCTAATAATGTACATGTAAACACAAGAAATAAATGGGGAGAACCGTTGAGGCCACTAAGACGATTACATAAATGGACACACATAGTATTATTTGGCACTCACAGAAGAAGAAGAAGGAAATAGAGATTAGAAGACGCACTAGACAACATAAAATTTGAAAGCTATAATAGTTACCAACCGGGATCGAACCTGTCGCCTCCATTTGACGACAGCGCCTCGCTGCAGGAACAAGTGTACTTGTTTGGTTCATGTGTATGATAGACACGACCAATGAAGACACTTTTTTTGGAGTGTCTAGTTGGTCGTGCGTCGAAGTACACTTGTTCCTGCAGCGAGGCGCTGTCGTCAATTGGAGGCGACAGGTTCGATCCCGGTTGGTAACTATTATATCTTTCAAATTTTATATTGTCTAGTGCGTCTTCTAATCTCTATTTCCTTCTTCTTCTTCTGTGAGTGCCAAATAATACTATGTGTGTCCATTTATGTAATCGTCTTAGTGGCCTCAACGGTTCTCCCCATTTATTTCTTGTGTTTACATGTACATTATTAGAACCGACCAATCATTTCTCTTCTATAAATGTTTGTTCATATATACTCGACAACAGCATTACGGTCTGATGTGTTTGTGTATTTGTTATTTGACCTATGCTGGTTTAATATAAACTATGAGACCTATGAAGATATCTCAAAGGTTTGATACGAATTCTGTCCATATTCCATAGTTGTTTGGTTCATGTGTATGATAGACACGACCAATGAAGACACTTTTTTTTGGAGTGTCTAGTTGGTCGTGCGTCGAAGTACACTTGTTCCTGCAGCGAGGCGCTATCGTCAATTGGAGGCGACAGGTTCGATCCCGGTTGGTCACTATTATAGCTTTCAAATTTTATGTTGTCTAGTGCGTCTTCTAATCTCTATTTCCTTCTTCTTCTTCTGTGAGTGCCAAATAATACTATGTGTGTCCATTTATGTAATCGTCTTAGTGGCCTCAACGGTTCTCCCCATTTATTTCTTGTGTTTACATGTACATTATTAGAACCGACCAATCATTTCTCTTCTATAAATGTTTGTTCATATATACTCGACAACATCATTACGGTCTGATGTGTTTGTGTATTTGTTATTTGACCTATGCTGGTTTAATATAAACTATGAGACCTATGAAGATATCTCAAAGGTTTGATACGAATTCTGTCCATATTCCATAGTTGTTTTGTTCATGTGTATGATAGACACGACCAATGAAGACACTTTTTTTGGAGTGTCTAGTTGGTCGTGCGTCGAAGTACACTTGTTCCTGCAGCGAGGCGCTGTCGTCAATTGGAGGCGACAGGTTCGATCCCGGTTGGTAACTATTATAGCTTTCAAATTTTATGTTGTCTAGTGCGTCTTCTAATCTCTATTTCCTTCTTCTTCTTCTGTGAGTGCCAAATAATACTATGTGTGTCCATTTATTTAACAGTGTGGAACGACTCCAAAGCAACTGTAGACAATCAGAATTGATGGTGATTATAAACGACAAAGTCAAGTTGATGAATTCATCTGAGTTTATTTGTATCAAACTTGTAGAACATGATATAGATGAAAACGTACCCTACTTGTCGACTCGGGCGGTAGATGGAGACTGCTTACGTCAACGCGTGAGCAACCTAGATACCTAACTACCGGTGCTCACGCGTTCACAAACCTATTTCCCTATTTTGCACAGCATCCATTAACTCATTAACTCCCTAACAGAGATGGTACTCTGTTACAGTAGCTATGTGATATCAATCAATCAATCATGAGCCATGCCGGAAAGTGTGGGTGGTCATGACTCGCCATTTAGGCGAATCATAATGTACTAGGCACTTTTAAAGAGGTAGTTTGCCGGTGCTTTCCTCTATGGCAGTAACCGTACTGGTTCTGTGACCGCAGTCATTGTCTCACGAAGGAGATCCTCTGCCTGCCGTCGCAAAACTTGAGACCATGACCAACAAATATCTGTTGTCTGCCCTCAAAATTTCATAAGAGAAGTGGAAGCCTAGACATTGAACAAGCAACTAGAAAGTCGAATATATGCCCTGGAGATGTGGATATACCGAAGAATATGTCGTATTTCATGGAAACGATCAAACACAGAGGCTCTAGAAAAACTGGGAATGAAACTAGAGTTGATGAAAGAAATAAACAAGAGGCAAATGAAATATTTCGGCCACGTTAAAAGACATAACACTCTTATAAAATCAATATGAGGGCAAGGTTGAAGGCAAGCGAGCAAGATTTAGACATAGATACAAGTGGCAAGATAACATCACGAGATGGCAGAACACTGACGGAATGTACCATCAAGGAGAGAAACACTGTTGGTGATAAATTGCAGCCAGTCCTTCATTGTGGAGACAGTACCTAATTGATTGATTGATACACAAACTGGCGGGAGGTAAAGGGAAACCACAGCTGTATTATCTCAAGATAATCGTGCTGTAAATGAAATCGAAATAGAAAAGCACGTTAATGGGGATTCCATTGGAGTCTCTTCGTCCGGTAGAGAGCAGCATGTGCTACAAGTGATACCCGATCGCGTCATGCAACTGTTTGCAAAGTAAAGGATAAAAATAAGCATTGAGTAAGGGGCATAATTATCTAATATTGCTATAAGGGAAATTACTAGTATTTAAAAGCGAAGAAATAATATACTAAGCTATAATATTATTAAATAACTCTGAAATATCTATTCTAATATTTTTTTTTTGTAATGGAAAGAAAACAGTTGATATTAAAGTTTGAAATTAAGTGAAAATTTTTTTTTAATGGCCTCCTAGGGCCACACAAAATTTAAAACAAGTTAAACACGCCCATCCCAAACATCGAAACAGAAACACGGAGCATGATCCACGACACTAGTGATCGAGTGTGATGGCAAAATATGACCGCCCACGCTTACCGGCATGGCACATGATGGATGGATGGATCCCAAACTTTGATAACATTAAGAAAGAAGTGAGAAGACTGAATATTATTATTATTATCATGCTAGGTATATGTGAGACTAGAGGGCATTATAACCTCCGAGGATTTGTAGCATAACCCATTCTGGTGGAGAGAGAAAAAATATATATAGAGGTTTAGTTTAGTTTAATCGTTGGATCAACATCAAGGTACACAGGTTTAACCCATAAGTGCTCCTTTTTCCTCCTAACTCAAACCTGATTCTGGAGAAACTCAGGTCAATGCACGAACTCCGTAGCATCGGCTAGGATCCTGAAATACTTTGGGTAGATTTTTAACTCGAAATTTTGCCCGGACAGGGCCGTTAGTCTACTCTTTTTCGATTTCCAACTGCCAAGGGATTTTTTACGTGCGCAGAGACCAGGGGAACTTTTATTACTGGAAGTCCACGTGAAAAAAATCCCGGTCCTCACCGGGGCTTGAACCGGGGACCTCCAGCACTCGAGGCGGACACCATACCTCTAGACCACTCAGCCCCCCCCCCCTCCCATATAGGATATATAGAGGTATCAATTATAATATATATATATAGGATATATAAATAGGATAAGAACAATGTGGATTTGTAGACAGCAAGGGTTCAGTAAATGCGAAAGATTCTCAATGCCGATGAATTTCTTCGCCTCACGTTTTCATGCCCAGGGCTTCTTGAATGATATAACGAATTAAGAAAAGAAATTGGTATACCTAGCTATACTATCATTAATTAACTTATACATCTCTCTATTATTCTTTTAGAAATAAAACAGTTAAACTGCAATCAGATATTATAATCTGAAGAATAATGCCACTGGTTTGCTTACAGAAAATTTGTTTAAACTTTACTTACTTACATTTGTGGCGAAGTGGTCAAGCCGGTTGACTTGGGCTCCGAAGGTTGTGGAGTCGATTCCGGGCCGAGTCCTTCGGTTCACGAGTGAAGCTTTTCGGACACTCCTGTGGGTCGTCGCTAGAGCTACGGAGTTCGTACTTTGTGCGACGTTTTCCATGCTGCGAAAAAAGAGACCGAGCAATATGGAATAAACTCGGTGCAATGAAGTCGACCCTGTCGACCTTTAAGCGACTGTTTTTTAAATCAATTTCTAACGTTCCACATTTATTTTTAATTTTTAATAGTGTACTTTTAATGACACACGTTAGCTTCGTACAAGTGTTAATTACCCTCTGTGGGAAAACATATTTTTAATTGCCTCCTAGGGCCACACACAATTTAAAGAAAATTAAACACGCCCATCCTAAACTTTGATAACATTAAGAAAGAAATGAGATGACTGAATATTATCATGTTAGATATATGTGAGACCAGAAGCCATTATAAGTTCATATAGCTGTAAATTGTGTACAATCAGTGAAACAAAGAACATGGAAAGAATTAGTGGTCGCATTAGTTTAGCACTTTTGATCTTTGTTATGTTTTGCTATTTCCTGCAGCTCGCTTCATGTCCTCCGCATATGTTATGTATTCTAGGTCCTCGTCTATTTCGTTTGCTCTGCTGGTTCAGATTGAAAGAACTTTCTAGTTATATTGTCCTCAGGTTTTCTCAGTGTGCATCCTATACAGCGCCAGCATCTTTCCCTCAGTTTGATTCGCCGGATCTGTCCGGTTCTCTCCTGAAGATCCGCATTAGTAATTATGTCAAACAGGCACCAGTTCATAAATATTTGTAATTATTTTCGTCTCACTCCATGTTTCTGATTTATACAATAGTGCCGATTTAACGTTAGAGTTAAATAATCTAAATTTGGTTTCTAAATTTGGTTGCAGTTTTAATTTCTTTTGGCTTCTGCAATTTTCATAGTACTTCGAAATCCACTTTCGCCTTTTGTATTCTGATTATTTGTTAGTTCCGTCTTATTTTCGTGACTGACTGCCTTGGTTAAGCCACTGTAATACCGAGATGCATAAACTGCATACCACGAGTGTTATGAAGAAAATTTATGGCTGCATTTAATGTATCTATGACTTAGTTTATCGTGTAAGTCTACCAATTCACATCTCTGTCACCAGCACCATGGACAGATGAAAAACAAATGAGCTAGTCTTACAAGAAGCTAATGAAAACTGTAAACTGATATTAGTAGACAGTCACACTTTTTTGGAAAACGTTATGAGAAGAAATGAACTGCAGAGCTTGGTGACAACTGGTAAGATTGAGGAGGAAAGAACAAGTGGAAGGCAGAAAAGTAAATATCTGGATGGCTTGACCAAATGGCACGGTCGAGACAAGAACACGGAGCTGATCCACGATTCTGGTCATTGTGTGAGATGGCGAAACATGACCGCCCACGCTTATCGGCATGACACATAATGAAGATGTCACAACTGAGGTGATATCTATTTTGTGAATATTGTGTTCTTGTTTACACAAGAAATACTTGATCCATATCACCACCGCACACCCTCTGACATCAAACTGAACAGATTTGTTGAAAGCAATTTTAACAACCCCGCATAGGTTCTCGTGGAGCTGTTAGAGGCCAATGGAATTGTCTTTCTTCTTGAAATTATGGACACTCCTTCAGTAAAATTGCCTGATCATGTTACTATAATTTTACAGTCATATTAGCCGGCATACCGCGTTCGAAAACACAGCTACTGACGATTTGGAAACAGACCGCCTTGTGTTAGCTCCAATATAATGGTATAGCGCCGGTAGTTCAGAAGCAATGGCAAACTACTTAACATAAACTTGCCCTGGAAAACAGCCAAAGCAATGGCTGGAGATTGACTGCTGCGTCACTTTAACAATCACATTCATGAGTAACTTCTGTTTTTAACTTGTTGAAGTTACACTCATCAGTAACTTAGTATAACTTTTAGTTGTTGAAGTTACACTCATCAGTAACTTATTATAACTCTTAGTTGTTGAAGTTAACTTACAGAAATCACATTCATTAGTAACTTCTATCTTTAGCTTTTTAAAATTAAATTCATCAGTAATTTCTAACTTTACCTTGTTAAAATCACTTTAACTTTTAACTTTATATTATTGAAGTCACATTCGTCAATAACTTATATCCTTTGCTTTTTAAAATCACATTTACCAGTAACTTCTATCTTTAACTTGTTAAAATCACATATTTCATTTGTAACTTCTAACTTTAGATGGTTAAAATAACATTCATTTGTAACTTCTAACTTTATGTTGTTAAAATCACATTCATCTGTAACCTTTTAACTTTATATTGTTAAAATCACATTCATCTGTAACTTCTAACTTCAGATTGTTAAAATCACATTCGTCTGTAACTTCTAACTTTATACTGTCAAAATCACATTCATCTGTAACTTCTAACTTTAGATTGTTAAAATCACATTCATCATTAACTTGTAACTTTAGATTGTTAAAATCACATTCACCATTAACTTCTAACTTTAAATTGTTAAAATAACATTCACCAGTAACTTATAACTTTAGATTATTAAAATGACATTCATCAGTAACTTCTAAGTTTAGACTGTTAAAACCACATTCATTTGTTTGTTTGCTTCGGGATTTGAGGTTTAAAGATTGAACACAACCCACTTCTGGCAACGCTGATCGTATTCCGGCACGAACCTTAAACCTTGTCCACATCAGATTGGAAGCAGCTTATAGCCTAATGGATGACGTTCTGATATTCTAGTATGATAATTGGTTGCATCCAGTGTGAGTCGCGTGGTCAGTGGTTGCACATTCGTCTCACACGCCAGTAATCCGGAGTTCGATACCTGTTCCAGTCAGGGATATGCACTACTGACGAGCTCAAACGAGAGCGAAACTCGAGTCTAGTGCTTCCATTCTGATGTGGACAAGGCTTAATATTCGTTCCGGAATACGATCAGCGTTACCAGTAGTGGGTTGTGCTCAATCTTTAAAAATCACATTCATCAGTAACTTCTAACTTTATATTGTTAAAATCACATTCATCTGTAACTTTAGCTTGTTGAACAGATGGCTTCTTAAAAAAAATGTCTTAAAAGTCGATAGCATCGACTTCATTGCACCATGTTTTATCCCATATGGCTCGGTCTCTTTCCGCAGGGAGGCCTGCCGAAAGATCGCACAAAGAACAAACTCTGTAGCTCCAGCGACTACCCCCAGGAGTCTCCGAGAAAAATGCACCCGCGAACCGAAAGACGTAGCCCAGAATCGAACCCACAACCTTCGGAGCGCGAGGGAGATGGCTTGACCCAGTAAATGAGTTAATCCCCCGGAGTCTGAAGAGTACTGCTACTCCACCTCTGAGCAATTGACGATGTGCATCATTCTCACGGCCCATTAAACTATTCGGTGCATAAGTGCTCGGACCCCCTCCCCAGTATTTCCCTCAGCCTGTAGCGGTTGAGGACACTAGTTCTGTGTAGGTCGACTATTCACCTCCGTCCCCCTACATAGAGCTGTTGTCTGGTTCCTCTTTAGACTTGATGCTCTTAGTCTGGTCAAGGTAACAGATCCACACTATTACTTCATTCGTTTAATCGCCCTGCCGCTCGGAGAATATTCAGTACACCGGCTCGGTCCATTGCTCGTCCGCCGTCCATAGTAGCATATATCTTTCTGATAACTTGCATGGTCGGTGTCCTGTTATTCCCGAGAGGAGAGTGGAATCAACAAGCACATCTTTAAACTTAGTATCTGTTGGGATTATTGACTGACTTTGGTCTACACTCCTCTCTTCTGTCTTCCATTCCATATATCTATTTCTTTCTCTCTCTCTATTATTCCCTCAACACATACTCCGACAACAGTTCCTTTCAACGATAAGATAAAAGATTTATTAATAAAAACTATGTCTTGTGTATGTATGGATATTGTCTATGTTGTTGGTATGTTCTTCTAGTGTGGTTGCCAGATATGAACTCTGAATGTCTATCAGCTGTGTTGCTTCTCGTCCTTTCATTCTTCAAGATCACAGGACAACACATCAAACAGGACAGAGCTCACCCGGGATGATCCGTATGCTTGAATCTGATGGTAAATCCGTTATTGAATGAAACAAAAACTGTTCACCACTGAATCACGGTACCGTAATAAAAGTCCCGTAAGTTTATGAATGCTCCTGAATCTGTTTCATGACGGTAAGTATCCCACATCGGAAAACCACCACATCGTCACAGTTCTTCTTATAGTCTTTTATTATTCGCACTGTTTTTTAATTGTCTATTCTTTCTTTCGTCTGCATACAAGACGTATGTAGTTTTAAGTATCCCTGCTTGCCACAGTTTAACATCCTTTCCTTTTAAGGGTTTTGTGTTATATTCGTTTGAGCATACAGTGTTCTGTATTTTATTTAACTTATTTCTTTCTTCATCGTAAATATGTTCATATTCTGTTTGGTTCCATGTAAGTATGTTATTTACTCAAGGGTATTCCTCTTCATCTCTTCTCTGCTTTCACTAGGAGAGTGGAACCTGGAAAAGTATAACAAATCCAGTGATAAGCGTCCGCCCCTTACTACTACTTATGCAAGTGTCCTTCTCCCGCCATAATGACAAGGCTTCCGAAGTGAACACCCGCATAAGACATATGAATTCACCAAAGTCTAAACTATCTACTAATAGAAAGCAATGGTAAATGCTATGCATTCACATCTATATTCCTATGCTAAACTATATCTAATATATTTATACCTTATTTAGGCATCTATGTTCCTGGAATCGAAAAAAACACTTAGCGAATAACACACTATTATCCCCTCTTTCCATCATTAGGGACGTGTATTTCTATTCCCACTCAAGAACATATCTCCTTCAGGTCAGTTTGGAACACACACTAAACTTACACAAAGAATCGACCTCTTTATATCGGTCATTTTTGCCGCATAGTCCTTGACATTGCTGGACACCTCACATCCAGACTGCATTATCATTGTTAGTGGAAAATTACAGCTCTGAACCGTTTCACATCCATACCGTAATGTGCTGTCCAATTATCTCTCTGCTTTAGTCGCAAACCAATTTTTCCACTCGACATTTTACCTGCGCGGTTAGTCGTTTCTGTCTTGACCTATAAACACCTGTCTGGTCAACCCGTTGTTGTTAACCCTTCTCCTACCTGGGCAGTCGGTTTATACAGTCGTCTATCTGGGAATCATTAACTCTCAGTATTTCACGACATAGGCCCCCTCTTAAGAGATTAGACCGCGTCGAATCTTTCTCACTGTAGGTTTGATTCCCATGATCCACAACCCTAGTCTTCTTCCTCCGGAGCTGGATGTCTGGATATCAAATCCGATCCTACATTCTCCTTACCAAGGATGTATTCCCCTGTGAAGTCCAGTTGCAGCAACAGCGTCCCTCACATCCACCGTGCGTTGAGCTTCTGCGAAGTAGCTATTAACATCACGTGTTGATGATATGATTGGATCCTCACATTATCCAGTAGGCGCTCTAATTGACACCCTACCATACTACTCATGACTGAAACTAGTGTTGGCTCATCGCTCCTGTACGTTCAGTCGACCTCCTTTCCACTGGCGTAAGCGATGGCTCACAATACAGACGGATTGTCCCATCCTGATTGTAACACTGCTTCCATGTCCTCTTGGTTTCCCCCGGCTTTTCCTCTGGGGATGTTCCGCCTCATCCTCGTCGGACCGAGTCGTCTTTCCCAAACCTCCTGGACTGTTGCTTCCAGGACCATCTTGGGCGATATTGTATCTGGTCAACCAATCTTCGGTTGGAGTCCTGGGTAATTCTCGCTTTTCCCGACGTTACCCACCCCTTCTGAACTTGGTTACCGGTGAAACTTTCACTCTTGTCTTTTCCCTGACTTGTGATTTCCCTCCTCCTGTCGTTGGGTAAATCTGACCTATCACGTACTGTCCCATAGGCCCTCTTATGTTGTACTGGCGATCTCTGGTCTTCGTCTGGACTGGTAACCTTTGTCCCAATGGCTGCCATCACCATAAAGTGCGAAGCTTTGCTCCCGGATCTCTCCTCATATTTCCTAATGAGATGTCTAGGGAGATTTTTCTGCTCTTCCCCGATCCGTATTTTGTAGATGTTCTTGGACACCACCTTTTCCACAGGATAAGGTCCTTTCCATCCTACTTGGAGTATATTGGTCTCTGCTGGACTCCACACTTCCACCTTGTCTTCCACTTTAAGAGCTAGTTTCCTCTTAATTCGCTTGTTGGGTGGTGCTTTCTGGCACTCCGAACAAGACTTCACCCACCGGCGTACATCTCCGGTCATTCCTGGCCAGCAATAATGACCTGATATTTGCTGCAAGGTCTCTCTGACACCCATATGTCGATTCACGCCTATGATGTGTCCACTCTGAAGAATGTGAGGACGGTGGGTCTCTGGAACCACCCACTGCTCATGCAGGTTATCTCCCCTCCCAGCTCTCCGATAGAGTAGTTGATTCTTCAGAAAATACTGTCCCCGTTCTGGTGGCTCAGCACTTCTTTGCAGCTTCCTGTAGCAAGGATGCAACGTAGTATCCTTCCTCTGGGCAGTATGCAATTCTCCTATCCCTGAGTTGTCGCATAGTGTCTCTGCCTCTTTTTCCTTCCCTTGAGATCCACTGACTACTGTTCCCTTGTGGGCTTGCTGTTTGGGCATCCCCAAAAAGACATATTTCGTGCCAATGATCATTGGAAATAAGGAGTCAGATAATACAGCAGCTGGAATAATGCCCGTGACGTACCTGGATTTAATCTCCACCTTGGCGATTGGCAGCGTCATGGTAACAGCACTCCTCATTGCCGGCTGTATTTCTATGGTCTCCCCTGTAAGTTGGTCTGGGCTTACCAAGCTGGCGTCCACCACCGCTTCCCCATCCAAACCTGTATCGTAGAGACAAGCAACCTGTTGGACATTTACTTCAATCAGTTCCACCACAGGTGGTCTCTCTTGGTCCTGAGTGTCTTTCATCTCCTTGACCGTTTCCTTGCCTTCCTCTTTTAATTCCTCGAGGTTGGTTATGCAATTGGCGTCTTCTGCCTTGCATCTGCAGTCCACAGTATTATGTGTTGTCGACTGGCAGTGAGTGTACCCTGTTCCCTTCCTAGGTTTCCGTGTGTCCTTTTTGTTCCTTTCTCCTTCGCCGACCTCAGCCTTGTCTGTGATCACCGATGTAGGAATCACTTTGCATGCTGCGAAGTAAGAACTTTTAGGTTTCGATCTGCAGTCTTTGGTGTTGTGAGATGCCGCCTTGCAAAATGAACACCACTTCTCAGACCACTGTCGTTTCGCTTGAGAATTCGAGGTGCTCTGGTTTCCTGCCTTCACCTTCTCTGAACTCTCCTCTGTGTGCTTTATATAAGGTTCCCCTTTTTCTCCTTCCCAGTTTTTAGGTTTCTTTTTCTCTGGTTTCTCCTGACCTTTGGTTTGTGTACTTAGTTCCTCAGTTTCACCATGTACTTCCACGAATCGTTCTGCCAGCTTAGTCACAACATCAATCCGTTCCGCCCCTTGTTCTCCCAAGAAGGTTCTGAGAGGTTTCGACATTTGCTTTCGCATCTGGTCGACCACCATCATCTCTTCGAGACTCTCATAATCCCTCTTGAATTCTGCCAAGTCCATCCATTTCTGGAGATAGGATTTCAGCCTTAGACTGTAGGCGGCGAATAGTTCTCCCGGCTCTCGTCTAGACGATCTAAACTTCTTCCTATACGCTTGTGCTGTGACTTCATAATGTTTCATCAAAGCGGCTTTCAATTCCTCATACTGATTTTCCTGTCCTGGTGGTAGGCGTGTGTAGACCTCGTACCCTGAACCACGTAAAGACTGGGATAATTTAAGAGCCCATCTGGTTCTATCCAGTCCCATAGCGACTGCCATAGCCTCGAACCGATCCAAAAACTGGTATATCTTCTCTTTACTTTCATCAAAGACCGCCAAGGGAAACTTCATGGCATGGTAACCCTGTCCACTCATGTGGGTTGCCCCAAGGTGAAGATGAACTTCCTTCTGCTGCATCTACTTCACCCTTAGTTTGTGTCTTGAGTTCTAACTCTTTCAAGCGGTATTCATGTTCCATTTCTTGTCTCCTGGTAGTCTGTTCCATTTCCAGTTTCTTGGTCTCCTGGTCCATTTTCTTGGCCTCTTGTTCCATTTCCAGTCGCTTGGTCTTCTGGTCCATTTTCTTGGCCTCTTGTTCCATTTCCAGTCGCTTGGTCTCCTGGTCCATTTTCTTGGCCTCTTGTTCCATTTCCAGTCGCTTGGTCTCCTGGTCCATTTTCTTGGCCTCTTGTTCCATTTCCAGTCGCTTGGTCTCCACCTCTATTCTTCTCACTTCCCACTCGGTCTTGCGATCTTCTCGTTCCGCTTGACGAATCTCTCGCTCTCTTTCCTGGATGTAATCAGTTAAGTCTGAACCAGCCAACCCAATTTCTTCTCCGTTGGCCCTAAGTTCTGCTGTAGTTAGTTTGGGATTGGCCATAGTTAAAGCAGGTAAGTCAGCACGTTGAGTAAAGACACCTCAAGGCAGTAAAGAAGTACTCACTATACAATTATATTCCAGTTAGACCCTATATCATGAATCTATGTCTATCTAATATTATATATCTACAACACCACACAGTACATCACAACCACTCTCTCATCCACAAGAGGAGATATAGGATAAAGACTTATGTAGACGTGTGACCGTGTGACTAGGTATGTAATGTGTCTTACCACCTATCCACATTCACTCTGTCTGGAACTTTCTCACTGTAAAGTCACCAGCATTAATGAACTGTTTATACCATAAATGTAATGGCACCATATATCCAATGGACGTCCTTCCATTAAAAGTCATCAATATATACTTCTTTTCCTTTTATTCCAATCAGTATGTCCCAACATGCAGGTACCCCTCTATGCATATGCCCTGTTATGCCCAGGTCATATGGGTATTTTTCCTACCCCGCTCGCTCCACCAATTATGTCCTGTTATTCCCGAGAGGAGAGTGGAATCAACAAGCACATCTTTAAACTTAGTATCTGTTGGGATTATTGACTGACTTTGGTCTACACTCCTCTCTTCTGTCTTCCATTCCATATATCTATTTCTTTCTCTCTCTCTCTATTATTCCCTCAACACATACTCCGACAACAGTTCCTTTCAACGATAAGATAAAAGATTTATTAATAAAAACTATGTCTTGTGTATGTATGGATATTGTCTATGTTGTTGGTATGTTCTTCTAGTGTGGTTGCCAGATATGAACTCTGAATGTCTATCAGCTGTGTTGCTTCTCGTCCTTTCATTCTTCAAGATCACAGGACAACACATCAAACAGGACAGAGCTCACCCGGGATGATCCGTATGCTTGAATCTGATGGTAAATCCGTTATTGAATGAAACAAAAACTGTTCACCACTGAATCACGGTACCGTAATAAAAGTCCCGTAAGTTTATGAATGCTCCTGAATCTGTTTCATGACGGTAAGTATCCCACATCGGAAAACCACCACATCGTCACAGTTCTTCTTATAGTCTTTTATTATTCGCACTGTTTTTTAATTGTCTATTCTTTCTTTCGTCTGCATACAAGACGTATGTAGTTTTAAGTATCCCTGCTTGCCACAGTTTAACATCCTTTCCTTTTAAGGGTTTTGTGTTATATTCGTTTGAGCATACAGTGTTCTGTATTTTATTTAACTTATTTCTTTCTTCATCGTAAATATGTTCATATTCTGTTTGGTTCCATGTAAGTATGTTATTTACTCAAGGGTATTCCTCTTCATCTCTTCTCTGCTTTCACTAGGAGAGTGGAACCTGGAAAAGTATAACAAATCCAGTGATAAGCGTCCGCCCCTTACTACTACTTATGCAAGTGTCCTTCTCCCGCCATAATGACAAGGCTTCCGAAGTGAACACCCGCATAAGACATATGAATTCACCAAAGTCTAAACTATCTACTAATAGAAAGCAATGGTAAATGCTATTCATTCACATCTATATTCCTATGCTAAACTATATCTAATATATTTATACCTTATTTAGGCATCTATGTTCCTGGAATCGAAAAAACACTTAGCGAATAACACACTATTATCCCCTCTTTCCATCATTAGGGACGTGTATTTCTATTCCCACTCAAGAACATATCTCCTTCAGGTCAGTTTGGAACACACACTAAACTTACACAAAGAATCGACCCTCTTTATATCGGTCATTTTTGCCGCATAGTCCTTGACATTGCTGGACACCTCACATCCAGACTGCATTATCATTGTTAGTGGAAAATTACAGCTCTGAACCGTTTCACATCCATACCGTAATGTGCTGTCCAATTATCTCTCTGCTTTAGTCGCAAACCAATTTTTCCACTCGACATTTTACCTGCGCGGTTAGTCGTTTCTGTCTTGACCTATAAACACCTGTCTGGTCAACCCGTTGTTGTTAACCCTTCTCCTACCTGGGCAGTCGGTTTATACAGTCGTCTATCTGGGAATCATTAACTCTCAGTATTTCACGACAGTCGGGTAGATGCTTCGTATCACCCTCTTGGCATTATTATTGGGGCTATTTTTTAATCAGGCTACGAAAGTCTTTTCTTCCACCCTTTTCTTTAAAAAAACAAAAAAACTGTGAACCATGTGCATTATAAATGTTGTTAATAAAGGTTGTTAATATCTGAAGTATAGGTTCTGTTTTGATCTTTTGTGTTGCCGTGTAAGGTGTTTCTGCTTTAATCTTTCCCTCTAGATCCATTCAACCTCTCTCACGCGTGATCGTCTGTCGACTTCCTAAGTTGTCCCGTTTTTTAGTGAAGGCGTGCTACCTCTTTTGTCCCCCCCCCCCCCCCCCCCGTTGGTTGAACATTGGTGGATTTTTACAACTAAGTAGTCTTGTCCTCATGTCTCCGGTTACAATTTAAAAAAAAAATGTTTGCATATCATTTACAGGACATCGCTGTCAACATCAGCATCTTTCAGCTGATTGTTGCTTGCTTGCTTGTGTTCGCTGGCTGTGAACTCCAGCGTGAAGTCCTGTATGTCGGATGAATACATCCTGTTGACCAACATCAATGTGATGTCATACAGGACCTGAGGTTTGCGTGAGTATCCGTTGTCCCATGTCTGGCTTATTGGTGTGCAGACTTGTGGTTCCTCGCCGTGCAGGCAGACACTCTCCGACTTCGGAGGAAAGCTGATTGTTGATTTCTTGCCAAGATTACGCTCAGTAATTTGCCATTGCTTTCTGAGCGGCCGTCTCACATACCCCGTAAGTTACCGAAGCGATTCGAACCACTGCTGATTCTCACCGTCGTCACGTTACTTACGAGAGTATACGAGATTACGGAGAAAAGTCGCTAACCTATAGGCCAGGAAGCCGGCCGGTTACAGTTACCGTAGCTATATTCTATAGATTTATTCTAGAGTTATATTCTGCTTTTATTCTCCATTCTCTTTTATTTTCTATGCTCTTTTCTATAGCTATATTCGACAGCTCTATTCTGCTATTATTCTCTATTCTCTTTTATCTCTCTTTTATGCTATTTTCTGTACCTCTATTCTACTTTTAGTCTATATTCTCTTTTATGTGCTCTTTTCTATAGCTCTATTACATAGCTCTATTCTGCTTTCATTCTCTATTCTCTTTTATTTTCTCTTGTATGCCTTTTTCTGTAGCTCTATTCTATAGCTCTGTTCAGCTTGTCCTCTCTATTCTATTTCATCCTCTCTATTCTATAGCTCTATTTTGCTTTTATCTTTTCTGTTCTCAATAATTCTCTCTTGTATGCTCTATTCTGATATCATGCGACATATTTTATCGCTATATTTTGCGTTCGTTCGCTTTGAATTCGAGTCGTTGTCCCCACAAGTGCAACTATATACTATCAATAGTTGCTACTTCTAGTGAGTGCCTTTTTTATGTTGCATTTCAGTTGCAGGAGATTTCTATCAACCCCCAACTTCAGGTTGAGGTCAACGTTGAGATCCTAATTACCGGTGTAGGGAATAATCCTCCTAATCCGCCATCAGCGCGCAAGAATTTCAGGCGCAACCTGCGGCCAGGCAGTAGTGAGTGTACTGGACTAATTTTGCACAGGTTTAGCTTTTACCAGGCTTGTCCATGGGACATATTTTTCAGTCCCATCCCATCCCATGGTAATTTATGCCTATCCCATCCCATCCGATGGGACCTTTCCCATGGGATTCCCATGTGAATAACATTCCCATGGACAAGCCTGGCTTTAATTATTACCAGTGGCGCTCGCCATCAGCCAACCTTCGCCCACACATGTATTACAACTGCTAGTTACTACAACTAGTGAGTGTACTAGGCTGATTGTGCGTGGGAGTTAGTTTTCCCTGTTTCCAGTGTCCTTCGCCATCAAGCGACTTCTGAGGTACTTATCATTTACGTCCTGTGTAGGCCAGCATGGCCGGATTGATAAGAACGCGTGTTCTTAAACATCCGGTGCGCTGATGCCGAGGTAAGGGGTTCAACCTCTACACCGGACAGTTGGGCTGTAATGTTGATCTATGGCCCTTGACTTGGGGACGTTAATTACAAATACCTCTGAAGTCGGAGTGGCTTCCCCTGATGGCGAGGGACTCTAAATAGGGAAAGCTAATCCACACTCAAAATTCAGCTCAACACTACTAGAAGTAGTGTGTGTGTGTGTGTGTGTGTGTGTGTGTGTGTGTGTGTGTGTGTGTGTGTGTGTGTGGACTACGCTTGAGTTCATTGCGAGCGAGCGCAAAATTTAAAAAAAAACATTTACTTCCTCAGATCAAGGACAGGAAATGAACATTAAAGTCCAACTGACTGCGGAACACACCCACTACGCCACGGTCAGAAGAGACAGTTCAAGCTCGTTAAACCTCTCTGCGGGCGCCATGGCGAAGTTGATAGGAAGCTGCGCTGATAATGTCATGAGCGAGGGTTTGCGGTCGGGCTAGGCTTTGACGCCAAGTGAGAGAAAACTGGCCATCTACTCCTCCGTGCTCAGACCTAAAAAGAATGACTGCTCTCTATCACATCAGAGGAAACTGCTACGGAGCAAATTAATTTTACTTTTAAATCTCTCAGACACACTGACGTCACATCTTCGGCTATACTTTTCTCATCCAGGTTGTGTATGTTGTCCGGCAAGGCACTTGCTGATCACATGTGTAGTACAATGCTGGCTTTGGTGTCACAACATAACAAGTGAACGAAGATTCCATGAACAACTTATTCAGTTATTTACTTTTATTACTGTTGCATGTGTGCGTTCCTAGTGAAAGTAGAACATTATATATAGACATAAGAAAGCGATACACAGCGTTCTTTGGTCCATGTAATGACAAGAGAGGCATTGGAAAACATCGTTATGACTGGAAAGGTTTGTGGGATGAGAGGAAGGGGCTGTCCGAGAGACATGGTGCTGGATGGTGCCCTGGAGGAAGATCATCAGTGGGAGAAGAGGCAGGGGCAGCCCGAGAGACGTGTTGGATGGTGCCCTGGAGGAAGATCATCAGTGGGAGAAGGGACAGCCCGAGAGACATGGTGCTGGATGGGCTGGGATGGTGCCATGGAGGAAGATCATCAGTGAGAGAAGGGACAACCCGAGAGACATGGTGCTGGATGGTGCCCTGGAGGAAGATCATCAGTCGGAGAAGGGACAGCCCGAGAGACAAGGTGCTGGATGGTGTCCTGGAGGAAGATCACCAGGGGGAGAAGGGACAGCCCGAGAGACATGGTGCTGGATGGGCTGGGATGTTGCCTTGGAGGAAGATCATCAGTCGGAGAAGGGACAGCCCGAGAGACATGGTGCTGGATGGGATGGTGCCCTGGAGGAAGATCATCAGTGGGAGAAGGGACAGCCCGAGAGACATGGTGCTTGATGGTGCCCTGGAGGAAGATCGTCAGTGGGAGAAGGTACAGCCCGAGAGACATGGTGCTGGATGGTGGCCTGGAGGAAGATCATCAGTGGGAGGAGAGGCAATGGCAGCCCGAAAGACATGGTGCTGGATGATGCCCTGGAGGAAGATCATCAGTGGGAGGAGAGGCAAGGGCAGCCCGAGAGTCATGATGCTGGATGGGCTGAGATGGTCCCCTGGAGGAAGATCATCAGTGAGAGGAGAGGCAGGGGCAGCCCGAGAGACATGGTGCTGGATGGTGCCCTGGAGGAAGATCATCAGTGGGAGAAGGGACAGTCCGAGAGACATGGTGCTGGATGGGCTGGGATGGTGCCCTGGAGGAAGATCATCAGTGGGAGAAGGGACAGCCCGAGAGACATGGTGCTGGATGGACAATGATGGTGCCCTGGAGGAAGATCATCAGTGGGAGAAGAGACAGCCCCAGAGACATGGTGCTGGATGGGCTGGGATGGTGCCCTGGAGGAAGATCATCAGTGGAGTTGATCCACGACACCAACGGCCGAGGAGGCCTCCGTGGTGAAGTGGTTAAGCCGCCTGCCTCGCGCTACGAAGGTTGTGGGTTCGATTCCAGACAGCATCATTTGGTCATCCCCCGTGACAATTTTCGCGGAGACTCCAGGGAGTAGTCGCTGGAGCTACGGAGCTCGTGATTTGAGCGACGCTTTCTGCAGGTCGCGTGTGGAAAGAGACCGGCGCAAATGGGATCATCTCGCCTTTATATCTTTGTTGTTTTTAAAGCAAGGACGCAGATCTGTGGAGATGCATGAAAGTCTGCGACAGTTTACATGACACGTGATGATGATGATGTGTGTATTTACATTGTCATCAATGACGCATACATTTTATAAGATATAAAAAAACATACTTGCATATGTTATTATATTGCATATAGTTCTTAAACAGCACGAGATGTGTACATTTTTAGTTCACAATTCACGAGTTCTCAGTGCGAATTGTTACATTTACAACAAAAAGTTTATTTGGCACATAATGGTACATTTAATAAACACGAATGCGGGAACACAGAAACGTATACAAGCTTGAGATGTGTACAGCTTCTATGTATAGTCTTGAGAAAGTCAGATCTCCTCAGCCATTAGAAGGTTGGATCTGCGTGGCTGAGTAAACACACGCCCGGGTTGAGCATTGCTTCCATCAGATGATCACAAGAAACTGATGTCCTGGTGCAAAATTAGCAGTTAAAAATACAGCTGGTGGTTGTTGCTCATTGTTTCTGCTTTCTCTCCTCCTTTTCTTCCTCTTCTACTGTTGCTGCTACTACTACTACTAATTATTACTACTGGTGCTGTTGCTGCTTCTGCTGCTTCGTCTTCTTCTTCTCCTTTTTTATCGATAGTTTTGATAGTAATTGTGTTGTGCCAGTTTACAACACAGCCGGATATTTGCGCTTTGCGGTAACCAATACCTCTGCATTTATTTCACGTGTCTTCTTCTTCTTCTTCTTCTTCTTCTTCTTCTTCTTCTTCTTCTTCTTCTTCTTCTTCTTCTTCTTCTTCTTCTTCTTCTTCTTCTTCTTCTTCTTCTTCTTCTTCTTCTTCTTCTTCTTCTTCTTCTTCTTCTTCTTCTTCTTCTTCTTCTTCTTCTTCTTCTTCTTCTTCTTCTTCTTCTTCTTCTTCTTCTTCTTCTTCTTCTTCTTCTTCTTCTTCTTCTTCTTCTTCTTCTTCTTCTTCTTCTTCTTCTTCTTCTTCTTCTTCTTCTTCTTCTTCTTCTTCTTCTTCTTCTTCTTCTTCTTCTTCTTCTTCTTCTTCTTCTTCTTCTTCTTCTTCTTCTTCTTCTTCTTCTTCTTCTTCTTCTGCGTTCATCCGGAGTTTTTTTTTTTCCGGACGTGATTGCGTTGTGCCTGTTTACAGCAGAGCTGCGTTCTTGCGCCGTTAGGCAGACACATCCGACTTCTGCGGGTATTTGTTGACCGGGTTAACCTTCCCGGATTTCACGTGTCTTAAGATGCAGCATTTAAAATCCTACGACAGTAGTAGTAGGGGACATTGTAACTAATTAGAATTTGCGGTCCGTTTCGGGGGTCCGGAAGTCGTATTTCCTTATATGAATGTTATACCGCCCACCAGCGGACCCCCTAAAAGCGGACCTCATTTTAAAAAAATTGGCGGCAATTTTTGGGTCACTTCCGGTTGTCCTGATGACTACTTCCGGTCCATGGTTACCTCCTACCCAGGTCCCCCTACCCAGGTCCCCCACTCCGTACCCGAACCGGCTCGAACCCGCGCAAACCGAAACCGATCTAAATCGGCGCGATCCGACGCGACCCGAACCGAGCGGGTGTGGAGCACCCCGGTCCGGCGCGACCCGAACCGAGGCAACCCAGCACAGTGTGTGGTGTGATGAGCCCCAGTCATTTAGATATCGACCCCCTTCGATTAAGACACCGAAGTCAATATGACAGAAAATGATTTATTCCATCACTCGATTTACCCCAAGTAGGTCAATTAATGACCACATTTTTTTAAAACCTTTATTGAGTGTTAAGAAACATTTGCAATTGTATTGTTCGTGTTGTTACAGAGCGTTGCATGTGGAAGTGTAGGTGACATATGCGCAAATTTTTACAACATTTGTTTCAACATTTTTACATTTGATATGGGGGGTAACGAAAAACGAGTACAAACAACAACAAGACGATAGTATACCATTTTTCCCCCTCTGCCACCCCCTCACCTGTCAGCTCCAACCCCACCAATACCATCATCACCACTTGGTAATGAGGAAAATAGCAGTAAAAACCTGTTGGAACCAACTGGTGAAGGCGGCAGTAGCATCAAAACCAACAGTGTCGAAAAGGTGGGGGAAAAGGGTGGGGGGGGGGTGGTTGTCAAGGGGTATACTAGTTTACAATGCAGAAAGGTAGTTGTTGCATTTGTATTGTTCGTGTTGTTACATGCGTACTGTGTGTTCAGTATTTGTGTGCGTGTATTTACGGATCGTTGCGTCTGGGCGTGTAGGTGACATATGTGTAATATTACAACAATTAATTCATTTGCATATTTACATGTCAAAGGGGGGGGGGTAACCCAAAATGTATTTATTACCGTGCTTGTTCCCCATGTCACCACCATCTCCAGCCGGCTCCAAAGCCACCAATACCATCGCCACCTTTTCAGGTAATGATGGCAGTGGCAGCCAATTGATAGAACCAACTAGCGAGGGTGGTAGCAGCGTCAAAACAACCAACAGTAAACAAGCGGGGAGGAGGGGAACTGAGGGAGCATAATAGTAATAGTAAACATCCATACAAATTAACAACAATAAAATTGATAGCAATAACCCTTAATAATTGAAAGACGAAAAAATAATAGGCGTGTAGGTGACATATGCGCAAATTTTCCAACATTTTATACATTGGAACATTTCTTCATTGACATTGTTGTAAGGAAATGTTTTAAATCATAAGCGTGATGGTAGTGGGCTGCTATTATTTCCCCTGCCGCCCCGCTCTCCTGTCAGCTCCAAAACTCCTACCAAGTACCATCACCACTCCTCGGTGATGATAAACATGGCGGTGCAAAAACTGTTTAGAACCAAACGGTGAGGGTGGCAGCAGAGACAACAATCACAATATCAAAAAGGTGAGAAAGGGGGATGTGACAGTATACGCGTTTACAAAGCCATATATATATATATATTAATAGTGATTACAATGATAATAATGCAAAGTAACAACCAAATACATAAATAAATATAATAGTGACAAGGAATGACACTGCTGTGATAGTGATAGACTCAATGATAATAAATAGTTTTAACATGTGATTCCATGTGCTAATTGATTATCTTAGGAATGGTGTTTACATGAAATACATCTTATAATAATAATGACAAAGAATAAAAACTACTAAGGGTTATAACAGCAATGCTAATAAACACAATGATACAATTTGTTTTGATAATGATCACATTTTCCAAACATGTGATTCCATTTGCTAAAATGATTTTCTTAGAAATGGTGTTAAAATATGGCTGGTACATACAATAACAATTGCATCCTGCACTGTTTAATAATATAGTAGGTGTAAAAAGGAGTTGGTTATCTTTTTTTCTCCTTGCTTATTTTTTTATTTTTTATTTTTACATATACTTGCAACATGCAATTTTCAATAATAGTAGAAGTAAAAGGAGTTGGTTATCTTTTTCTTCTTGCTTATTTTTTTTTCCTTTTGGTCTTATTTGTAAGGGTTCATTCATTTTTTTTCCTTCCTCTTTTTTTTTTTTTTTTTTTTTTTTAAAACTTATTGTAAAAAGTAAACAAGCATCAGTATTAGCACAAATTTTTACAATCTTTACATTTTTGTTTCCCTTGCCACCCTCTCACCAATTTGGTTCCACTCCACCAATGCCATTACCGCTCTTTCTGGGCAATGATGGTAAAGGCAGGATAAATATTTGAACCAAACCGGTGTGGGTATCAGCAAAGGCAGCAACAAACCATGAGCAAGGGGAGGGGGGGGGGGCACATGGGAAAAGGGGTTTTGGTTTATTACTAATGATGATAATAATAATGATGACAGGAGAAGACATACTGAGGGTAATAACAGCAATTATAAAAAACAGCCATGGTAATAATAGTTATGAAAATGATAAACATTTTTACAATATGTGATTCTATTTGCTAGGATGATTTTCTTTGTGATGGTGTTAAACATAGCCTAGCAGGTACATACACATGCAAAACTGCAGTTTTTAGTAATAATTGGAGTAAAGGAGTGGGTTATATTTTCCTCCTTATTTTTTTTCCCCTAAATGTAGGGGTTCATTCATATTTTCCTCTTTGCTCTCTCTTTCTTTTGTTTTTTAATAAAAATTTACCAAGCATTTGTATTAACACAAGTTTTTACAGTATCATTGGTTTGGTAACCATTTGTGATTTTGTATTTCTTTTATTCACCACTCACTCACATGATTCAAAGGGGGTGACAAAGAGAAGGGGACATGACAACTCTTAATAATGGTACAGGCTGGGCAAATGTTTGAAACAACTAGTGGGGGTTGTAGCATAAGCAGCAAACCTTAAACAAAGGGGGGGGGGGAACATGGGAGATGAAGTTGTAAATTAATGATGATGATATCCTTAATACTTATAAAATTAATGGTACTAAAGATAATAAGGGTAAGTTAATGATAGTAATAATAATAATTTTTTTCCCCCGCTTGATAATAAAAATAGTAAAATTAATAATAATAATAATAATAATAACAATAATGATAATAATAATGATGATAATAATAATAATAATAATAATAATAATAATAATAATAATAATAATAATAATAATAATTTTAGTATAACAGATATGTCATTTTATTTACTAAAGTGATGATCTTAGTAGTGGTGGTAGTATAGCAAAACAAGTGCATTTAAAGCAAACATTCCATAAATAGTAATTTGGAATGGGAGGAGTTGATCTTCTTTTCTCCTTTTTTCTGTTTCCCCTTATCTATAAGGGTTGAAACCATCATTTTGAAAACAAATAAAACAAACATTTATACTTTCACTATTCTTTACGTAAGGGATTTTCCATTGGTCTTTTGACCATATGTGAACTTTTTAATCATTCACTCACAGTTTCTGCTTTCTTTCTCGCACTCATGTATACCAAATTTGTAATACAATAATGAAGAATACGTATGATTTACTCTGGAAACAGTTGTGATATTTTGTGCGTGTACATAAATGATAATAAGTGTGTGTTATATGTGCGGTGTTTGTATCTGGCTGAGTTTCTACATGTCCATATGAGATATCTATAATAAGAAAGAGCTGTCAGTAGTTTTGTATGTATGTCTTTTGCTGATTTTGGTATAGTGTTGAGAAAAATTGCTTTATATATGTCGGTTTGTTTGCCTGTGTGCGGTTGTATGAGGTGTTTGAGTGTTTCGCGTATGGCTGTAATTGTTTGACATGTATAATAAATGTGTTCCTCTGTCTCTGTTGTGTTGTTTCTACATAACTGACACTGTGATATTTGTTTGAATTTGTATGCTTCTGTCTGTGTTGTCGGTGTCATATTGTATAACAGTCTATATGTGATCTCCATAGCTTTTGGTGTTATGTGTTTGTTGTGTAGGTTTGAAAAGGTGCATGTGAAGTCAGACATGAAGTATTTGTGTCCTCTTTTAATCCTAAGTTTGAGTGATGGTGCTTGCACTCTAACTAAATGTTTGTATATTTTGTGTGTTGTTTGCTGTATTAAATGTTCATGTCTTTGTATTGCCTGTATGCATGTCTGGTAGAGTGTTGGCAGTGTTCCCTGGTAGTGTGCAGTTGCATTGTTAAGAGGTGTGAGGTGTTTTATGTTATGTGCTATATAATATAAAGCTAATCTATGTTGTTCTGGATGTCTGATGATTTTACCTATGTGACTGATTCTAAGTGACAGTATTTTTGTGTGGATGTCCTGTAGTGCAATCCCTCCTTGTCGTTTGTCCTGTATGAGTGTTTTGTGCTTGATGCTGTGTATTGTGTTGGTGAAGATGAAGCGTCTGATTTGTATGTTTATGTTTGTGACGGTCTGTTTGGGAGGGTCTAGTACTGTCGCTAAGTATAATATTTTGGGTATTATGTATGTGTTGACTATTGTGCTTCTACCAAATATCGTGGATGTTTTGTACCTGTACCGATGTAACATGTCTATGATCTGTTCAGTCAGTGAGTGCCATGTCCGTTTGTGTGTTTTTGTGGGATCACATGGAAATGTGATCCCATACAGCTTCATGGTGTCTGTGTGTCTCAGGTCTGGAGGGAAATCAGACTTTTGTTTCCACTTTCCTAGACCCATTATCTGTGACTTCTGTATATTTACTTTGGCTCCACTGCCTTTTCCAAAATGAGTAAAGGTGTGGAGTATGTTCCTTATTGAGATGTTGCTAGTGGGAAAGAAGGCAGTGTCATCTGCATAAGCGATGAACTTCTGCTCTCCTATCCCATGCAGGAAGGTTCCTTTAATACTAGTGTCTTGTCTTATCTTCTCTAGTAAAGGCTCTAAGGTGAGCACATACAGTAGTGGTGATAAGGGACATCCCTGTCTTACAGATCTCGTGAGCCTGAAGCTAGCTGTCAGTGAATGGTTCACCAACACTTTGCTCTCAGGATTTTTGTACAAGATCTGTATCCACTGCCTGTAGTACTCTCCTATGTTACAGTGTTCTAGTGTCTTATGCAGGTAAGTGTGGGAAATTCTGTCGAAAGCCTTCTCTTGATCCAAGGACAAGATGGAGGATGGAAAGTCTTTCCCATGTGTGTAGTTGATAATGTCTCTAATGAGGTTGTTGTGGTTGTGTATATTTCTGTCGTTGACACTGCACTGTTGGTCGGGGTGTATGAGTGTTGGCATGAAGGGATTGAGTTTGTTGGTGAGTGTTTTGGCAAGCATCTTATAGTCTGTGTTGAGTAAGGAAATTGGTCTGTAGTTCTTCAGTTGTGTTTTGTCGGTGTTGTCTTTGCGTATGAGTGTGATGTAGGACATGTTACAGCTTTCAGGTAACTGTTGTTTGTCAAAGGCTTCCTGATAGACTTTGAGGAGAAGATTGCCTAGGATAGGAAAGAAATGTTGGTAGAATTCTACTGTCAAACCGTCTGGTCCTGGAGTTTTGTCTTTGTTTAGTGTGCTCAATGCCTGTGTTATGTCTGTCAGTGTCAGTTCTGTGTCCAGTGTGTCTCTGTCTGTGTCAGGTAATTTCTTTGTGTACTGTAAGAAGTTGTCTTGTATCTGTGTGTCTATTGCCTCTGCTGTGAATAGATGTGTGTAGTGTTGCTGGAAAGCTGTCCCTATGTGTGGTGTTTCTGTCTGCATGTTTCCCTGCATGTCTGTTATTTTGCTGATTTGTCTCCTATGCTGTATATTCTGCTCTATTGCAATTTACTGTGTACTGGCTGTCTCTTGTGTAATTGTGTTGAGCTTTGTTCTGAGAAGAGCACCCATATATCTATGTTGTTGGTGTTCTTCTAGCTGTGCTTCAAGTGTGTGTAAATGAAGTGCATCTCTGTCTGTCTGTTTTGTTAGTCGTATGGCTGTCTGTATAATACGCTCCTGTCTAAGTCTGTCTTTGTGGATCATGGTTGCTATATGTTGTGTTCTGCTTCGTATCGTGTTTTTTAGCAAGTCCCAGTATTGTGTGATGTTCTCAGTCGGTATATTGTCTGTGTAAGTGTGTATGAGCTGTGTCATATATTTTACATATCGTGTGTCGTTCAAAAGTGTACAATTAAACTTCCAATGAGGTGAACGCTTGTGTGGCTGCGTGTCTGTGCTGTTCGGGCTAATGTGTACTAGTATACCTTTGTGGTCTGTGAAGTCTAGTGTTTGTCGTAGGTGTTGGGATTTTATGATGTTCTGTGTTGCGGGTGTGTAGAATCTGTCTAATCTGGATGATCTGTTGTGTGCTTTGTTTGTGAACGTTGTTTCTATGCTGTCGGGGTGTGTTTGCCTGAATGCGTCTGTGAGGTTGTGTGTATCGATGATGTTTAGCAGTGTGTCTAGTTGATGTATACTGTCCTTGCCGGACCTCCTCAGCTGTGTTCTTACTTCACCTCCTACCACATCCACTCCTTCAAGAACACAGTTGAAATCACCGGCAAGAACAATATTTTGTCCCCTGTATGTCTGTGTTAATAAATCGTCTAACTGTTCATAAAATAGAGGTTGATAATTGTAGTTTGGTGGTGCATGTATGTTAACAATAGCGTACGTGTGTGCCTCGTTTTTCACCTCAACTGCACAAATCCTACCATGTGGGTCTCTGTGTGAACTAAAAATAGTCCACGTGTCGGAAATTTGTAGGATCGCTGTCCCGGAACCTGAGTTGTTTTCCGCCAAACTGAATGACGAATTTTTTAATCCTAGCCGTGTTACCAATTCAGCTGCTTCATAGTCTGTTTGGATATTTGTTTCTTGTAATAAAAGAAAATCCGGCCTGTGTTTGTGTATGAGTGTGACTATTTGTTTTAATTTCATTCTCATACCACGAATATTTAAACTAATTAAACATAAATCGTCAGCCATTTATAAATAATTAAAAAAAAAAAAAACTAATTAATGTGTAGTTTAAGAGTTAGTACCTTTGTCTGTCTTGTCTTTAGTTTTGGGTTTTATCTCCCTCTGTGGTGTTTCCTTCGTTGTTGTCGTCCTCTTGGTCTCCATCGTCGGTTTCAGAATCTGTGTTGATGAAAAGTGGCCCTTCCGCATAGCTGTTTTCGCTCTGATTGTCTTGTGTTTTTGAGGATTTCTTGTTTGGTTGGAAGGGGACGTCCCCTTCCTCCTCTTCCTTCAAGTCTTTGCTGGGTGACGAGTTCCTTCTGTCTCCCCATTGTCTTTTTCGGCCGTGGCTGACGACTTGAAAACCGTCGTCTTCGTCTTCTTGTGTTGTTTGTGTCGCTGATTCTGAGTCCTTGTTTGGCCTCGTGGCTTCTTTTTGGCCGGCTGTCTCGGTGACATCTTGTTTTTTGTTGTTCAAATTTGTTTGAAGTTTTTCCCCGAGTGCGGGGAACTCCTCTTGTGGTCTTTCAGTTGTTTGTTGGGGATTGCCTTTCTTTTGTCTCCGACTCGGTCATTTGTTGGCCCAGTGTGAGTCGAAGCCACATGTAGGGCATTCAGTGCGGCGACCAACCATTTTAAACATAATTCGGTGGTCTCATGTGATTTTCCCAGGAGCCGTAATCTTGGCATAATAAGGTATCGGTTTTGTGGGGGTACACAGGACTCCCCATTTTCCGCCACCGTACTTAATGCTTGTTTCATCATTCACTTCACCAGTTATCTGTTTCATTATTCATGTCACCAGTTGTCTGTTTCATTATTCATGTCACCAGTTATCTGTTTCATCATTCACTTCACCAGTTATCTGTTTCATTATTCATGTCACCAGTTGTCTGTTTCATTATTCATGTCACCAGTTATCTGTTTCATCATTCACTTCACCAGTTATCTGTTTCATTATTCATGTCACCAGTTGTCTGTTTCATTATTCATGTCACCAGTTGTCTGTTTCATCATTCATTTCACCAGTTATCTGTTTCATCATTCATGTCACCAGTTATCTGTTTCATCATTCATGTCACCAGTTATCTGTTTCATCATTCACTTCACCAGTTATCTGTTTCATCATTCATTTCACCAGTTATCTGTTTCATCATTCACTTCACCAGTTACCTGTTTCATCATTCATTTCACCATTTATCTGTTTCATCATTCATTTCACCATTTATTTGTTTCATCATTCACTTCACCAGTTATCTGTTTCATTATTCATGTCAGTCAGTCAGGTCTTAGTAAGATATGACTGAGCTACCGTATAACAGTAAACGGTACCACCTGGTTTCTGTTAGCGCCGAACGTTGGGCGGCGCTTACCAAACCCGACACCCCACATTGTGCCAACGGCTTCGGGCGGAAGAGCGCAATTGGGAGGGTACAAGCCTTACCCTGGTGCGAGGAAATGCAAGCTAAAGACAAAATTGTCATGGCAGGGTAGACCAGGCCCTAAGCCTTGGTTGGCGACTGGTCTAGGATCGAAGCTCCGACAGGCGAACAGTTGGAGCATTGCTTTGCTGATCCGGCAGCTTCTGCAGCTTGTCTTGTTCCAGATGTAGGGGTGTTACCTTTCCTCTGGAGTGAACTAGTCAGGCCGAGAGAGGGATCATGCTGCATGGGCAACACATGATATCTATATTTTAGCAAAGGCTTTGTGCTATGGAGAGGCAATAACTCCATCCCTGGTCTTAACTGGTATCGGAATCAAAGCGAGAGGCAACTGTTACGGGTTATAAGTCCTTGTCAGTTGGCGTAGACATGGGGCGCCACGCGTTGCCTCTGACGGTGGGAGACACCTATAGGTGTCACTGATCAGCTACCGCCCGCCTCAAGCTGGGCAGCCCCCAGCCAATTGGGTGCTGATCCGCTACAGCATGCCTGCTTCAATGGGTGCTTGGGGCTAGGACAAAATCTGAATCGCAGGCTGTAAAACCAATGCACCAGGTACAAACAAAAATAAAAATAGAAACCTCAAGCTACGGCTTGCAACCTGGAACGTGAGAACCATGTGTCCAGGATTTTCCACTGACTTGACCAATATTGACGATGTGAGAAAAACGGCTGTGATTGATGCCGAACTCAATCGTCTTAACATTGATATTCCTGGCCTGCAGGAGACTCGCCTCGCTGAGGAAGGGTCACTCAGGGAAAACAACTACACCTTTTTCTGGAAGGGTAGAGGGCAGGCAGAAAAAAGGCAACACGGTGTGGGCTTTGCAGTGAAGAATTCGCTACTGGGAATGATTGAAATTCCAGCAGGAGGAAATGAAAGGCTATTATCCCTGCGCTTGGCAACCTCTTGTGGGTTTGCCACCATTATTACTGCATATGCACCGACACTCGATTCCTCTGATGATGTGAAGGATTTGTTCTATGAGGAGTTAGACTCCGTGATCAAGGCAGTTCCAAAATCTGACTACATTTATATGCTCGGTGATTTCAATGCTCGTGTGGGCAAGGACTCGAGTTCATGGCCAGTGTCCCTTGGAAAATACAACATCGGTCGCATGAATGAAAATGGGCAAAGGCTGCTGGAGCATTGCACCAGTAATGACCTATGTATTACAAACTCTTTTTTTTAAAACAAAAGAGATGCATAAGGTCACATGGAAACATCCAAGATCCGGCCATTGGCACCAGCTGGACTTCATCATCACACGGAGACAACATCTGAACCATATATCATTGACTCGTAGTTACCACAGTGCTGACTGTGATACAGATCATTCTTTGGTTGTTGCAAGAGTTAGACTGAGACCAAAGAGAATCTACACAGCTAAACACAAATATAGCCCCAGGATCAATATTATTAACACTCATGATCCTGAAAAGTGCTTTCAGTTTCAACAGCAACTTGAAGACGCTTTCACTGATACACCAGAAAATTGTACAGTAAATGAAAAGTGGGGTCAAATTAAGGAAACTCTTTATAAAACTGCCATAGGGGTTTACGGCACTGTGGATCATAAGAGGCAGGACTGGTTTGCTGCCAACAGCGAGACTCTGCAGCCCTTGATTGATAAGAAGAAGAAAGCTCTCTTAAGAAACAAGGAAAGACCAACGCGTACCACTCTGAGTGAGCTAAGGCAAGCTAGGAAGGATGTGCAAAAGGCTGCCAGGCAGTGTGCAAATGATTATTGGATCAAGTTATGTGAGTCCATTCAAATCGCAAGTGATAAGGGAGACATACGAAGCATGTATGAAGGAATAAAGAAAGCCTGTGGTCCAGTGATCAAAAGAAGTGCACCGCTGAAAACCTTGACTGGAGAAGTCATCACTGATAAGAAACAGCAGATGGACAGATGGGTAGAGCACTATTTGGAGCTTTACTCAAGTGAGACCAAACTAGCGGATGATGCCCTTAACGCCATAGAGGCTCTACCAACTCTTGACCACCTGGACACATTTCCCACCATAACAGAAGTTAAGTGTGCTATAAATGAGCTTGCATCTGGCAAGGCTCCAGGTAAGGATGGGATTCCAATAGAGGTTATCAGGAGTGGGCAAGACACACTCACTCTACAGATCCACCAGCTAATAGAGCTATGCTGGCGTGAAGGACAAGTCCCACAGGATTTAAAAGATTCAAACATTATAACGCTGTACAAGAACAAAGGCGATCGGAGCGACTGCAACAACTATAGGGGTATCTCACTTCTGTGTATTGTTGGAAAAGTATTTGCCAGAATTGTTCTGCGCAGACTTCAAGTCCTAGAAGATCAAGTCTACCCCGAATCACAGTGTGGCTTTCGATTGAACCGGTCTACCACTGATATGATATTCTCATTGCGACAAATGCAAGAAAAATGCCGTGAACAGAATCAACCACTGTTTATTGCCTTCATCGACCTCACAAAGGCATTTAATTTGGTCAGTCGTGAGGGTCTGTTCAAGGCACTAAAGAAGATTGGCTGCCCACCAACTCTTCTGTCCATTGTGGAATCGTTCCACACAGGCATGAAGGGTATAATCAAGTTTGATGGTGCAACTTCTGAAGAATTTGAAATCAAGAGTGGAGTTAAGCAAGGTTGTGTACTAGCTCCCACCCTCTTTGGAATATACTTTTACTTCTACTGAAATATGCATTTCGTGATCAGGATGGTGGTATATACATTCACTCACGCTCAGATGGCGGCCTCTACAATGCTCAGAGATTGAAGGCTAAGACCAAAGTTAGGAGGGTACTGATCAGAGAGTTGCTTTTTGCAGATGATGCTGCAGTTACGACCCACTCTGAGAAAGAATTGCAATGTCTACTATCTGCATTCTCCAATGCTTGTTCTGAATTTGGTTTAACAATTAGCAAAAAGAAGACACAGATTATGTCACAAGGTGCACATGGGGTACCATCAATCTTTATTGATGATGCCGAACTAGAGATAGTAGACCATTTTACATATCTGGGATCAGTGGTAAATAGCAAATTATCCCTAGATCAGGAAATCTAAAAATCAAAATAATGTGAGGATGTATTCCTAATAGGTTTTAAAGAAGATAGCCTAATTCCAATGTAATAGTGTGCTAAAGGGTGTTTTTCTGGGTGTTGTAGGATTTCACCTATGTGTTTGATCCTAAGTGCTTGTATTTTGGTTGTTATGTCTTGGAGGGCGATACCTCCATCTTTTTTGTCTTGCATGAGTGTAGTATGTTTGATACTGTAGATGGTGCTGCCAAACACAAAGCGTCTAATCTCTTTGTTTATGTTTGTGACAGTTTGACGTGGGGGATCTAGGACTGTGCACAGATATAGTATTTTTGGAATTATATATGTATTAACAATGGTACTTCTACCAAATATGGTAGTTGTTTTGTATTTGTATCTCTGTAACATATCTGTTATTTTCTTCTCTAGATTTTGCCAAGTGTCTTTGTGTGTCTGATTTGGTTGACATGGGAAGACTATTCCGTACACTTTTATAAGATTGTTTGATGTTAAGTCAAATGGAAAATCCGCCTTATTTTTCCATTTGCCTAAACCCATTATAGTAGATTTTTGCCATCAATCTTTATTGATGATGCCGAACTAGAGATAGTAGACCATTTTACATATCTGGGATCAGTGGTAAATAGCAAATTATCCCTAGATCAGGAAATCAACATCCGGATTGGTAAGGCAGCAACAACAATGAACAGGTTAAGAAAAAGAGTCTGGGAGAACAGAAAGCTTACTGCCAAAACAAAAGTCCTTGTCTATCAAGCCTGTGTCCTTAGTACTCTTCTCTATGGCAGTGAAACCTGGACAACTTATTCACACCAAGAGAACAATTTAAACAGCTTTCATATGCGGTGTCTGCGAAATTTTGCCCCACTCCCTTTGCCGAAAAACGAGAACGTCTTCAAAATGATCCGTGCAGATTTTTCAGTGGTCGGAAAGAAAATGGTATCGTCCGCATAAGCACGCAGCTTTTGTTCACCCTTCCCTGGTATGAACGTACCCCTAACATTGTCATCCTGTCGTATCTTTTCTAGAAGTGGTTCTAGAGCGACAAAGTACAGTAAAGGGGACAAGGGACATCCCTGTCTCACTGACCTAGTCAACCTGAAAGAATTGGTTAGGGTATGGTTTAATAGAATCCGACTTTCCGGTTTCAAATATAAAATTTTGACCCATGTCCGAAAATAATTTCCCACGTTGCAGTGTGAGAGAGTTTTGTGGAGGTATGAGTGAGATATTCTGTCGAATGCTTTTTCTTGATCTAAAGAGAGAATTGAGGACTGGCAGTTTTTCAGATGTGTGTAGTTGATGATGTCCCTTATGATGTGTGCGTGTTGCTGGATATTCCGGTGTTGCACACTACATTGCTGGTCTTCATGAATGAGAGATGCCATTACTGGTTTCAATTTATTCGTCAAAGTCTTTGTTAAAATCTTGTAGTCTACATTTAAAAGCGAGATAGGTCTGTAACTCTTTAAAAGTGTCTTGTCAGTGTTCTCCTTCGGAATAAGAGTGATGTAAGACGTGTTGAAACTGGATGGGAGTTCATGTTTGTGGAAAGATTCAGAGAATACTGCTAGTAAAAGGGGACCTAGAAGAGGAAAGAAAAACTGATAGAATTCAGCAGTAATACCGCCAGGGCCAGGCGATTTGCCCTTCTGCATTCCACGAACCGCTTGTGTTATATCTGTTATTGTTAATTCAGTATCTAGTGTTAGTTTCTGTTCCTCTGTGAGTTCTTTTGTGAATTTCATAAAGTGTTCTTGCACGTGCGCCTGTGTGTTTTCCTCTGTATAAAGGTTCCTGTAATAATCTTCAAAGGCTATGGCTATTTGTTGTGGCTCGACTTGTATATTTCCTTCCCTGTCAATTATCTGACCTATTTGTCTGCTGCGCTGTATGTTTTGTTCTAAAGCTAGGTATTGTTTACTCGGTATCTCTTGTGTTATAGTTTGTAACTTTGTTCGCAGTTAAACCCCACTTGAAATCGATGATGTCTGTGGAGATCTAATTCTTCCTGTAATGCTATGATGTGTGGTGAATTTTTGTCTGTCTGTAGTAAGAGCTTAATTGCATTTTCCAATACTTTTTCTTGTTGTAGTTTTTGCTTGTGTATTACTGCTGCTAGTGTTTGTGTTCTCTCTCGTATAGTTTGTTTAAGTGTTTCCCAGAGTTCTCGCGCTTTACCCTCCGGTATATCGCTTGTGTATGTGAGGATCAGTTTTGTTATGCAATCTACATAGTCCTGATTTTGTAAAAGTGTGCAGTTCAGTTTCCAATGGGGAGATCTTCTAAGATGTGGTGTTGCTTGTACTGTGTTTATTGTTGCAACTACCGCCTTATGATCTGTGAAGTTCAGTGTCTCCTGTAAATGCTTGACTTGTGTTATATGATGTGTTATGGGCGCATAAATTCTATCTAATCGCGCTGCTCTGTTATGCGCATTGTTTGTGTGTGTTGTATCTGTTCCATGGGGGTGCATCTGCCTGTATGCGTCTGTTAGCCCATGGATATCTAAAATTGTTTGCAATGTGTCTAATTGATGTTCCTCCTCCCCCGTTGTGTTTCTAATTTGCATTCTTACATCTCCATTTATAAGGTCGTTCGCCGAAAGTACGCAATTAAAATCACCCCCTAGAATGATGTTGTGACCCCGATATGAGCGTGATAATAAATTTTCCAGTGTTTGGTAGAAGAGCGGCTGATTTCTGTAGTCAGGCGGTGCGTGTATGTTGACAATTGTGTATTTATTTATGTTATTTCTCACCTGTACTATAGCTATCCTACCCTGGCAGTCCCTGTCCTTCTCTATAATCTGCCACCTGTCCGATGTCTGTATTATTGCTGTACCCAATCCGATATGTTGAGTACTAAGACTAAAACATGAGTGTCTTAGACCTAAGCATGTTGTGATATATGATGCGTGTTCATCGGTTTTAACGTTAGCTTCCTGAATGAGTATAAAATCAGGTTTATATTTGTGTATGAGTGGTATAAGATGATTAATTTTGAATCTTATACCTCGAATGTTAATACTCATTATTTTAATTTCCGCAGCCATTTTTGTTGTAAAATAAGAAACGGTTGAGCATAATTATGTTTCTTGTTTCAAAACTGTCTGTATTCCTGTTATCATTTCTGGAGAGTGTCAGTAGATTCCTTCGCCGGGCTCGAAATCTCTAAGCCAATAACGAGGCGTGGGGAAGAATCTGACAGGTTTCTTTGTCGTGGTGGTGTGTTAATGTTATCACTGTCTATTTCGGTCATGGCGCTGGTCGTTATCTGTTCAGTATAATTACTTACGCATTTCTTTTTGTTTGACCTGTTCGCTTCAGGCGGTGTAGGGTAGTCGGGGTTGTTGAGGGGCGGCAGCGTGGTAACATGTGTTTGGCAGGCTGGAGGTGTCGAGCTCTCACCGTCACACAGGCTCTTGGTTGAGAGTCCCCTTTTCCGACTGACCAGCTGGAAACCGTCTTCATCCTCCTTACTATGTTGATCTGTCTGGGAGTTCGAGGTGACTTTTTGTGCCAGTATAGGTGCCTTCTGAGTTTGTACTTTGGCTGGACATTTATTACTCCAGCGGGAGTCTTCCCCACAGACTGTACATGCCGTACGGCGCCCCGAAACTGTGATGAAGAGACGGTGTAGCTTGTCTTCTACCCCGTCCAACTCCATGTCCACGTAATGTGGCAGGGGTTCTTTCGGGTTGCACAGAAATAACCACTTGTCCGTGCTGTTTTTCAGTTTATGCACTTCCGCGTTTATATCTCCCGAAATATCCGCGGCTATTTGCTTCACTGTCTCAATCTTTGCGGTTGTAGGCATCCAGTGGATCATAGCCTTGGTCTTTTCCTTCTCTATGTTTTCAATTACAATAGTTACTTTAGGATCCTGCAGTTCATGCTTCATCCCGTGAAGCCGTTCATACTGAGCCGCCTTTGCTTCCGGTGTTAGCGTAGCGTACCATCTTTTAGGGTCCTGAAATCGGTAGATGGATTTTATCCCTTCCCTACCAATCCCGCAAAGCCCCCTCAAGACGCTCGCCATCAGCGAGTAGTTGAACCGGAATACATGAGGTCCTGATATAGAAAACACAAGTGTGTTCGCTTGATGGAACGCTCCTCCTTCGAAACCTTCACTTGTGTTGACTTTGACACGTTTAACAATTTGGTTTTCCATCTTCGATAATCCGTGACAGAGGAAATCTTCAATACGGAAGCACAGATACAGAAACACGTGGTGAAAACAATCGAAAACACTTCCACAAAATTGAAATCACTGATATATTTGAATAACTTTTTCACGGCTCAGCATGATAGTTAATTCGGCAGAAGTCCCTACTCATGTATCAACATTAAGCGCTTGGTGAAAATCTAGTTTAAAAATATACTAGACTGGCATACAATATTCTTAAAAAAATTAAGCTTAAAAAACATAATAACGTTTAAATTTCTTGTATGTTCAGCGGATCATATTAATGTCAATATAAAACTCTAATTCTCATTTAAAATAAGGCATAACTTACTAAGATAATCATTAAAACATGTAATGAAATTAAACAAATAACGTCCCCTTTTTACAACATAAATACAACTAATCAGGAGAGATTAATCCCTTGGCTCAACCAGAATTGTCTCCCCCTGAGCGCACAGGTAAAGGTCACCCGCTGAGCCCACCACGGCCAGCGTGAAATATAATAGCCGCGGCCAGCGGGTACTGCTAAGCTGTGAAGATAAACACGCCCACTGAGGCGATCTGGGTGATCGTTAACATAATTACCACACAGCGGTCAGTCGCGGAAGATTGGACAAGTTAAGTTGGCCATTTAAAATAAAATTTCACCACAAATATGTATAGCTATTTGTTATAAAGATGATTCTTCTGATTGAAATAAAGCAAAAGCGTATAAATCTACTTCGACCAAACATACGCTGTGAAATCGTCTATACCTCCAAGTAGACTATAAACAACACATATAAGCGAAAACAGCATCGTGTGCCAGGTCGATTTGCGTAGGGCGAGCATGTCTATTTTTAATGTGTCGACAACGCATTAAACTATACCGGTGTAAAGAGCTCTCTTGGCATTTTGAACAAATGTGGTCTATGGCCTAACCTCATCGTACTCCTAGGTATCTGAAGGCCTGACCATTCATCATCAGCTAATGCTATCAACACCATCATCATGTGTACATGCGTGCTCGCGTGTGTGCTATCAATTACAGGACATCACAGTCAGTTCCAGTATTCTGTGGAGTATCGGGTTTGCTGGGCAAGATTGCTGTTGTCTTTTTGAACGATCGGAACACATCTCATGTGCGTGTTTGTGTGTGTGTGTACATGCATCCGCGCGTGTGCGCTATCAATTACAGGACATCGCAGTCAACCTCAGTATTCTATGGAGTGTCAGGCTCCCTGGGGCAAGTTTCCAATTGTCAATTTGAACGAACGACAGTCATGTCATGTGCGTGTGTGTGTATGTACAGGCGTGTGTGTGTGTGTGTGTGTGTGTGTGTGTGTGTTATCAATTACAGGACATCGCAGTCACCCTCACCATTCTGTGGAGCTTCAGGCTTCCTGGGCAAGTTTGCAATTGTCATTTTGAACGAACGGCAGCCATGTCATATGAGCGCGCGCGTGTGTGTATGTAAATGCGTGTGTGTGTGTGTGCGCGCTATCAATTACAGGACATCGCAGTCAACCCCAACTTTGTTTGGATGTTTGTGTGCCACCATGATTTGCCGTGTTTTTTCAAGACCAAATCTAGGCATCGTACTATAGTTAAGTGTCTGTCTATTACATATTGCAGTCAAGTTGTAATGCATTGCATTTACAGGACGTCACAGTCAGCCCCAGCATTCATGCTTCTTGGGCAAGGTTGCCGTTGTCTTTCTGAACGTGTTCAGACATGTCTTTTGGGGAAAATTGGACGATGACTCAGAGTGGACTGCCAGCATAACGATACAGTCGAGACACTTGGGTAATGCTCACAGCCGTTCAAATATGGCGATGCTTCCGGTCATATGCCTAAGGTATACAATCGAAACACATGACTAAAACCGGTAAAGATGGCGTCGCACTCGATCACATGTGTAAGTGTACAACCACGTGGCTAAAACTGATCAAAATTCTAGCATAATAAAGAGATATATGGTGCTAATCGCATATAACTGGAGTATGAGCTCGGTTGGCTGCGACACCAATCAACACATGCACATGACTGATCCATTAAGCCTGAATGTTTGTATACATGTGGCCTATTCTGAGATGCAGAATAATGAGTTGTCCTGTTCTGTCCATAACACGGTAGTCACCTTGAGCAAGTACTGTGGCTTTCTGGCTGACTTCGTCATTTATTTCTTTTGATGGTATGTGACGGGTGGATCAGACTTATCTTATTGCACTCCTTCCGTAACAAATCGAACAGCGCTGGCGTGTCTGGGTACTCGACAGTGGGATTATAACCCTTGTATGGTGACCTTATGCCTACTGCTAAGTTCAGAAAGTAGTGTCCTTAGTACCGACAATGTCCCACAACGATCGCCTCGAGCACTGATTTTTGCATTTGCCAATAGCATCTAATGATACAACTGAGACACGCGTGTATCGACCCAGTAGGTCAAAAACAGCGGTAATGGAAGTAAACAACGTGGAAATTAACCCACAAAATAGCCCAGAGGGGGAAAGAAATTCGTTCTGGTGCATGTGTGATCGGCGAGTGCCGCGTCTAGAGATTGTCTTCTTCTGTCAACTGGTCGTTATATACAGTCATTGGCGTATTACTATTTAATCTGTCTCGAGACAACGTCGACACGGTCGAGAGCAAGTTGTGGATCGCTCTTCTAAGCAGCTGTTTGGGTTACATGCTACCAAACCCTAAAATATGAGCTTCTATGTGACATTACCGAGTAATGCTACGCCGAACATGTTTCCCAAGAACACACCAGGTCACTATTTCGTCAAGTTACCGCAGACTATTGAGGTGAGTCAAAATTTCGAAGTGGGTCTGGCCAAAATTCAATTCCCCAACTACTACTGCAATGTGCTAGAGAATGAAGTATGGCTAAGATACATCCCACCAAACGGTAGAGTGATAAGAAAGGCGTGTCCCCCGGGCCTGTACAGTTCACCAGAGGCGTTTATAGCTGCACTGAATTGACTAATGAAAGATCGGAAGGTGGACGAGGAGCTCTGTTTTCTATTCCACTTCGACAATGCATCAAATAAAGTCATCGTGAGAATACTCGAACCCGGGGCCACTATTACGTTTAGTGAGAAGTTGCAAGAGATACTAGATACAATTGAAGGTGAAGGGGCGATAGACCTGAATAACGACCTGCAAAATGTCTACGTATACTGCGATCTCATTGTGGCGAGACCAGTTGGAGATGTCATGGTCCCACTACTAAGGACGGTTCCTATCATGAATCACCGCTCGACCTCAGTGTTTCGCGCCTACGACAAACCTCACTACATACCGCTGAGTCGTTACTCCTTCGACACGGTGGAAATACTTCTATCCACTGATACGGGCACAAAGGTCACATTCACTACCAGGACTTTAGTGCTGACGTTACATTTTCGAGTTCGGAAGAGATCAGACCTAGAATAATGGTGAAATACGTGGCGTTACATCGAAATCCCAGACTGGCCGAAGACCTGATGTACCCGAAACTCAGATGATTGATCCCTCGGTTATCCACAAGACTCAGATATCAGCCCACCAAGCAGGAGACCAGTTTTATGACTACATGCTAAGTGACATTACATGCCAGGCTACCAACCGAAAAAATCAGCCTACTCAGGCAATGGTTTGAAGAAAACCAGAAACAACATACAATGTGTATAGCTCTGTATGTGAAAATAAAATGATGTGATGATACTATGTATACCACCTCATATCACATCATCAATTTCGTATAATGACATTATGCATTTTTATTCTTGAAAAATGTACTGAAATACTGTAAAATGTACTGAAATACTGTAAAATAAACAAGCATATATTATAATTACGTCTTGGGCGTTGAATTTTTTAGTGTTTACGGTGTATATAGTTGTCATGTGATGAGAGAATGAAGGACAAAAATCATGGTCAAGTAATAAACATTTGTTAGCCAAAGGGGAACAATTGTGGCTACATTTCAAGCAGACTTATAAAAAAAGCTAACCCAAACTTATGAAAAGTAGGAAAATTTGTTAATTAAAGTGAAAAAGTTTGGTCACATTTCAACCAAATTTATAAAAATCTCAGTCAAACTTATGAAAAGTAGGAACATTTGTTAACCAAATGTGAAAAAGTTAGCCGAATGTCAAACCAAACTTATAAACATCTCAGTAAAACACATGAAAAGTAGGAAAATTTGTTAACCAATCGTGAAAAGTTTGGTCAACTTTCACCCAAACTTATGAAGAGTGGGATATTGTGTTGTCCAGAGGGGAAAAGTTTGACCAAATTTCACCCAAACTTATGAAAAATAGGAAACTTTGTTAACCAAATGGCAACAATCTTGGCCAAGTAAGAAAATGTGTTAGTCTGAGGGGGAAAAGTGTGGCTAAATTTCAATCAGACATATAAAAAGCTCACCCATTCTTATGAAAAGTAGGAAAATTTGTTAACCAAATGTGAAAAGGTTAGCCGAATTTCAAACCAAACTTATAAAAATCTCAGTCAAACATATGAAAAGTAGGAAAATTTGTTAACCAAACGTGAAAAGTTTGGCCAACTGTCACCCAAACTTATGAAAAGTGGGAGATTTTGTTGTCCAGAGGTGAGAAGTTTGACCAAATTTCACCCAAACTTATGAAAAGTAGGAAACTTTGTTAACCAAATGGCAAAAATCTTGACCAAGTAATAAAATTTGCTAGCCAGAGGGGGGAAACTTTGGCTACATTTCAAACCAAACTTATAAAAATCTCAGTCAAACTTATGAAAAAGTAGGAACATTTGTTAACCAAATGCGAAAAGGTTAGCCAAATTTCAAACCAAACTTATAAAAATCTCACCCAAACTTATGAAAAGTGGGAAATTTTGTTGTCCAGATGTGAAAAGTTTGACCAAATTTCACCCAAAACTTATGAAAAGTAGGAAACTTTGTTAACCAAATGTGAAAATTTTGCCCAAATTTCAAACAACCTCATAAAAAGTAGGAAACTTTGGTAACCAAATGTGAAAAGTTTGGCCAAATTTAAACCAAATCCATAAAAAAGTAGGAAATTTTGTTGACCAAATGTGAAAAACTGTGGCCAAAGTTCAACCATACTTATAAATATCCCACCCAAACTTGTGAAAAGTATGAACTTTTGTTGTCCAGATGTGAAAAGTTTGACCAAATTTCAAACAAACTCATAAAAAAGTAGGAAACTTTGTTAACCAAATTTGAAAAGTTTGGCCAAAGTTCATCGAAACTTATAAAAAGTAGGAAACTTTGTTAACCAAATGTGAAAATTTTTTGACAAGTGAAGAAATATTTCATGCAAAACTTATGAAAAGTATGACATTTTGTTAACAAAATAAGAAAAATTTTAGCCAAATTTCAGCCAAACTTATAAAAAGTAGGAAAATTCCTTAACCAAATGGGAAAAAATATCTCACGTTGTCATTTTACATCCCAACCTACTAGAGATATTCACCTGTCCCCTATGCAAACAACAGCTGTATTTTCAGAAAATTAAATGTATCTTATGTAATAAGTCACTATGGTTGAATGAAAAAATTAAATTTCAACAATAAAGTTGTACAAACAAATTAAAAATTAAATTTCTCAGTCAGTTCTGGACTCAGATGTGTAATACTCTGTCCAGTACTCCTGTTGTTTTATTTGTTCATGTGATGAAAACTTTTTATTATTTCAGCCTGTGTGCTGGTCTTGATGCTTTCTATGCATTCCATTGTAAAGCTGTCATGTGTTAGTCTAATGCCATGTCTGTCTGCATTTATTGATCTCTGCATACTTCCCCCAAGGAGGGAATTTTATTGTTTCCAAGGTGAATTAAGACCTCAGATTAACGGACTCAATATGGCTTCAGGCACAATATCCTGGTTTTCTACTGAGCGTTTTGTTTGGTGAAGCACAATTTTCTGGCATTCTGGTGTTGTGTATTAAGTGACAGTTCTTTGACATTTTAACTGTTTATTGTAATATGATTAATTTAGTGTGTTAATAAAATATTGTGAATATAATAAATGCACCTTTTGAGGCTGACATTTTGGAAAGGGGGGAATTCTTTTTCTTTCATTTGCTGGAAAGGGGGGAATGACATTCTGACATATGGTGAAAGGGTGCATGGGCCAAAAAAGGTTGAAAATCACTGTAGTAGAGACTCAGTGTTGATGCTGTACTGAGAGGAAAACCATTGGGTCATATATTGATGCCATATTAAGAGAACTATTTGATTGTTAGTAGCCACTCTGAAGACTACAATACTTTTAGTGTTGATGCTGTACTGAGAGAACCACTGGACTGTTAGTGCTGATGCTGTATTAAGAGAAGTTAGTTAGTTAGTTAGTTAGTTAGTTAGTTAGTTAGTTAGTTAGTTAGTCGACAGATCATCCTCATTGCACATCGAACCATTCAGTCCATAAGTGCTCGGATCCCCTCCTCTGCAAATCCCGCAGCTTGTAGCGGCTAACGACGCCAGTTCTGTGTTGGTTTATCAATTTTCTTTGGGTTCCTGCGTAGTGTTCTTGTTTGGCCACCCCTCTTTTAATTTGCTGCTCTCGCAGTCTGGCCATTGTTGTAGATTCACAGTCATCACTTGGTTCTCGCAAAAGTCTTACTTCTCGTAGAGCATTCAGAATGTCAGCCTGGTCCATGGCGCGTCCGCCCTCCACAGTGGCCTCACCTGCGAGGTTGTCAGCCCGCTCATTTCCTTGTACTCCCGCATGCCTTGGCACGAAGATGAAACTAATCTTTGCCAGCCAAGACCACTCCAGAGGCAGCAACCATTCTCTTCGGATCGACCCTTCCACTATCCTCTTGATCATGTTAATTGAGTCGCTAAGGAAACAAGCCCTAGGGAACGTCTGTGTCTGGAGCCTTGTTATTGCTTTACTTACTGCCATGACTTCCATGGTCAGGCTACTTGTGGTTTCAGTGAAAGCACCAGAGTCCTCCTTCACAATTCTCCCTCCGGCCCGAGCTGTAAAGGCCCATGAGCTTCTCACATGTCGGACGACCGACCCATCTGTGTAGATGACCGCGTCACCGTCTAGCGAATTCTCAAAAATCAACGCTTGTACTTCAGCCTCCACAGCAGCCGGATTTTCTTGTCTGCATTTCCTACTTAGTTGGATGCAAACTGAAAAGGATGTGCAGAAGTCTGTTGGCACTTGCACCCACTCCTCGCCAGGTTCTAAGTCCTCAATTGAACACACCTGTTGAAGAATGTCTTCGGCTTGACCCATCCACGACCGTCCTCTTTTTAACCTGCTGCCCGTCACCTTAATAATTTCACTATGCAGTGGATGTTGTGTGTTTGCCTTAACTCTGAGGTAGGCGCGTGCCCTGAAAACTTGTATTCTCTCTTCAATGGTTGGAAAATCAAGAAGGTAGCGCATCGCCCTGCATGCTGTATCTCTTGTACATCCAAGAATAATGCGCATAGCTTCATTCTGTATCCTTTCCATCCTTTCTATCTGCTTATGGCTGAGAGTCAGGATTGCCATTGCATACTCCAAAACAGGCATGACCAGCCCCTGGTACAGAAGACATAGATGGCGCTGCTCACAGTTTGCTGCCACCATCACCCGCATCGCAGCCAAACCCCGCTTGGCCTTTGTTATCACCTGGCCTATGTGCACATTATAAGCAAGACTTCGATCAAACCGTATCCCTAGGTAATTCATTGCCTGCGTTCTTTCCACCGTCTCTGAACACAGCATTACAGTTGGTGTTGGAGTGTTGACAATATGATTATTCAACGAGAACCAAGTCACTGTTGCCTTTGTTGGGTTGACCATTGCCCCAGCTTCATCACACCAAGTACTTGTGCGATTGAGTTCGGTTTGTAGTTCCACAGCAACCTGCTCCCTATCCTTACCCTGACGATACACTAAAACATCATCGGCATATGACAATGTCCTGCCAGGTCCAGTGATCTGCTCACTGGTGATTCTCACTGTGTAGGCGTTGAACATTACCGGAGATAATGGTGATCCCTGTGGTAGGCCAGGATATATTGTTGTTGGTTCCGAAGTCCAACTGCCACATCTAAAAACTACTTTCCGCTGGAAGAGGGCTGCAGCGATCCAATTAAGGAGGAATGGACTTACTTTTAGTTCAAGAAGCTGAAACATTAAAAAATCCAATGGTACTCTGTTGTATGCGTCCTCAAGATCAATCGCTGCAGCAAAGGTTTCAATGCCTGAGTGGAAACCTTCATAGACATCATGGGCAAAGACTGCTGCATTGGTCCAGGTTTCTCTTTTTGGACGGTACCCACCCAGGGTAGGTGGGAAAACACCTTGCCTCTCTAGCTGGCTTGATATCTTCCTGGCAATTACCTTCTCCAGCAGCTTGCCTATTGTATTCTGCATGGTTATAATTCGATATCCCTGAATTTTTTTTGTGGTCTTTGTCAGGCTTCGGCAAGGGAATCAGATATCTGTGTAACCATTCCTCCTTGATGCTAGCACTCTCTATACTGTTGTTGTACATGTCTGCTAGTTTCTATAGCTCATTGTCGGTACACTTATTTATGTCGTCGTATCTTATGCCATCAGGACCTGGAGCGCTGTTTTTTTATCGTCGTAGTACAGCCTTGATTTCTTTCACGGTCACTGTGTCTTCATCCGAAGTGTTCTGGACCTTGCATCTGTCTGAGGTGACCTCCTTGGCAAGAATTCGGCCTCCCATGTCTGTCTGGTTGCTCTGCTCAAGATAGCGTTCAAAGAGGGCTTTGCCCTTGTCCTCGTCAGTCCTCTGCCAGATGAGGTCAGCACCTTGGAAGTCAGAAATGCTCTTATTCTTGACTACACCACTCATGCTTTTATGTAGTCGCCAGAACAATTTCAGTGACTTGTCTGTGCTTACTCTTTGACACACCTCTGCCCATTTTTCGCTTTTAACAACCTTGACCAGTTTCTTGAAATAGCTTACTTTAGTGTGCATCTCTCTTTCTAAGTGCATGCAGGGACTAGGATGACCAGCTCTGTTCTTCTTGGCATTTTACCATCTCCTTACAGCACTACGCTTATCCACCCAAGCCTTTTCCACCTCGAAATTCCACCACGGTGGCTGCTCCCAGGTTTTTTTCCTGCCCTGAAACTTTCTGCGCTTGTCATGTTTTATTTTACTCACCACATCTTGCCCTGTACTGTCATACTGGAAAGTCTTTACCTTTAGCTTGTATTAAGAGAAGTATTAGACAATTAGTGTTGATGCTGTAGTTCTAGAGAGATGTCATACTTTTAGTGTAGATGCTGTATTGGACAATTAGTGTTAATTGTGTAGTTCTAGAGAACTATCATACTTTTAGTGTAGATGCTGTGTTCAGAAGAGAACTATCAGGCTATTAGTGAGATGCCATGACAGAGATCACTGGTGCATAAGGTTCAAGGCTCGTCCCCAGAACAGGGTGAACAGTTTCAAGGATCATATGTATATAATGATACAACTCGTCCCCCTGATCTCCTAGGTAGTGAGATCGGACACTTACCCCTCTCGTATAAGGGTGAAAAACAGGAGGCTCTGTGTGCAAGTTGTGCACACACAAAATCCCACAGCAGTTATAAGTCACAGAGCAGGCCTTCAGGCTGCTGTACTGGCCAAATTGTTATGCAAGAAAATCTACCCATGGGTAGAGCACGTTATCTTGGATGGAATCTGTCTAGAGGAAGAAGACCTGATACATTTCTTCTTCTTCTTCTTCTTCTTCTTCTTCTTCTTCTTCTTCTTCTTCTTCTTCTTCTTCTTCTTCTTCTTCTTCTTCTTCTTCTTCTTCTTCTTCTTCTTCTTCTTCTTCTTCTTCTTCTTCTTCTTCTTCTTCTTCTTCTTCTTCTTCTTCTTCTTTTTCTCATAACTAAGTGTGATGCATTTCCCTCAAAAGAGGATCGAAGGAGGAGGTGGACAGGAAAACAAATTACCCATTTTTTTTAGAACATCGTGACGACCGGAAAGATCAGAGGAAGCGAGAGGCAGAGGCCAACCAAGAGAAATCATGATGGGTGGATTGAGACGGTAGCATGGAGGAATATCATCAGCAGAGGTGATCCAGAACACCAAAGACAGATCTGTGGAGAGACATGAATGCCTACGCCAGCTGGCAGGGCACTTGATGATGATGGCACATTGGGCCTACGATGCTAGACCCATATTTGGTAAAGCCATCGGCACTCAGTGGATGTGTGGCCAGTATCATCAGCACTCAGTGGATGTGTGGCCAGTATCACACCAACTACCTTCACTTTCCAATACAGCACTCAGTGGATGTGTGGCCAGTATCATCACACTAGCTGCCTTAACTATCCAAGATAGCACTCAGTTGATGTGTGGCCAGTATCACACTAGCTGTCTTCACTATCGAAGACAGCAATCAGTGGATGTGTGACCAGTATCACACTAGCTGCCTTCACTATCCAAGACAGCACTCAGTGGATGTGTGGCCAGTATCACACTAGCTGCCTTCACTATCCAAGACAGCAATCAGTGGATGTGTGACGAGTATCATCAGCACTCAGTGGATGTGTGGCCAGTATCACACCAGCTACTTTCACTTTCCAAGACAGCACTCAGTGGATGTGTGGCCAGTATCATGGGCACTCAGTGGATGTGTGGCCAGTATCATCAGCACTCAGTGGATGTGTGGTCAGTATCATCGGCACTCAGTAGATGTGTGGTCAGTATCATCGGCAATCAGTGGATGTGTGGCCAGTATCATGGACACTCAGTGGATGTGTGGCCAGTATCATGGGCACTCAGTGGATGTGTGGCCATTATCATGGGCACTCAGTGGATGTGTGGCCAGTATCATCAGCACTCAGTGGATGTGTGGCCAGTATCATCGGAACTCAGTGGATGTGTCGTCAGTATCATTGGCACTCAGTGGATGTGTGGTCAGTATCATTGGAACTCAGTGGATGCATGGTCAGTATCATTGGAACTCAGTGGATGTGTGGTCAGTATCATCAGCACTCAGTGGATGTGTGGCCAGTATCATCGGCACTCAGTGGATGTGTGGCCAGTATCACACTAGCTACCTTCACTTTCCAAGACAGCACTCAGTGCATGTGTGGCTAGTATCATCAGCACTCAGTGGGTGTGTGGCCAGTATCACACTAGCTACCTTCACTTTCCAAGACAGCACTCAGTGGATGTGTTTCCAGTATCACACTAGCTACCTTCACTTTCCAAGACAGCACTCAGTGGATGTGTGGTCAGTATCATACTAGCTACCTTCACTTTCCAAGACAGCACTCAGTGGATGTGTGACCTGTATGACACTAGCTACCTTCACTTTCCAAGACAGCACTCAGTGGATGTGTGGCCAGTATCACACTAGCTACCTTCACTTTCCAAGACAGCACTCAGTGGATGTGTGGTCAGTATCATACTAGCTACCTTCACTTTCCAATACAGCATTCAGTGGATGTGTGGTCAGTATCATACTAGCTACCTTCACTTTCCAAGACAGCACTCGGTGGATGTGTGGTCAGTATCATCAGCACTCAGTGGATGTGTGGTCAGTATCATTGGCACTCAGTGGATGTGTGGTCAGTATCATTGGAACTCAGTGGATGTGTGGTCAGTATCACACTAGCTACCTTCACTTTCCAAGACAGTTCCTGGTGCCCATTTCTTATTCTGCGTTCATCCGGAGTTTTTTATTTTATTTTTGGACATGATTGCGTTGTGCCTGTTTACAGCAGAGCTGCGTGCGTTCTTGCACCGTTAGCCGACACATCCGACTTTTGCTGGCATTTGTTGACCGGGTTAACCTTCCCGGGCTGCCAATTTCAAGCTGAGTTGTCGTGAGAGCCCAAGTACATTTTGAAAATCCCCTTTCATGTTGGTTTGAATCCTTGAACACTGAACCCGCTGGCACACATTTCTGGAATGTAAGCTTGTATAAGTTCTGTTGAGGTAAAAATAATATATGCAGAAAGGCAAAAGAGCTGTTTACTCACATAGCTATGAATTGTGTACAAATGAATGACTGCAAGTTGCCTAACAGCTAATTTCTATTCATTTCTTGAAAATAAATGTATTGAATCAGAAAGAAATTATCAGTGTTTTTTTTTTTTTTTTTTGGGGGGGGGGGCACTAGCTCGCATTGAACTCAAGCGTAGTCCATACACATTACTTCTAGTACTGCAGGACTGCATTTTTTATGTGGATTAGCTTTCCTTATGACCAGTGTCCCTCACCATCAGGCAAACCCACTCTGACTTCAGAGCTGCTTGTAATTTACGTCCCTAAGTCAAGGATGATAGGTCAACATTTTAGTCCAACTGTTCGGTGTAGGGGTTGAACCCCTTGAACTAGAAAAATTAGAAACTGGTGCTAAAATAAACAGGGAATATGTATGACAGCTGTACAGGGTTGACTAGACAAATTAGAAACTGGTGCTAAAATCCACAGGGAATGTGAATGACCTCTGTGCAGGGCTGACTATTCACTAACCAAAAGAACAGCTCATACACTTGACCTTCTCTGCTTGTCACATATTCATACTGACCTCTGCATGTGACACATTTACACATTTGACATTTTCTGCTTGTGACACATTCACAAACTTGACCATCTCTGCTTGTGACACATTCACACATAATTGTATGTGTTAGTGAGTGAGTGAATAGTAGAGTGCCTGTGTATGTGTGTTAGATAGAGTGAGTGTGTGAGAGAGAGAGAGTGTATGTGTTAGTGAGTGAGTGAGTAGTATAGTGCCTGTGTATGTGTGTGTGTGAGAGAGAGAGAGAATATGTGTGTTAGACGGAGTGAGTGTGTGAGAGAGAGAGAGTGTGTATGTGTTAGTGAGTGAGTGAGTAGTATAGTGCCTGTGTATGTGTGTGTGACAAGGGGTGAGTGTGTGGGAGAGAGAGAGAGAGTGAGTGTATGTGTTTGTGAGTGAGAAGTAGAGTATGTCTGCGTATGTGTGTGCGAGAGAGAGAGTGTGTGTGTGTGAATGAGTGAGTAGTAGAGTGTCTGTGTATGTGAGAGAGTGTGTGTGTTCGACAGGGAGTGAGTGTGTCTGAGAGAGAGAGAGTATGTGAGAGTGTTAGGGTTAGTGTGTGAGAGAGACAGAGAGAGTGTGTGTGTGTGAATGAGTGAGTAGTAGAGTGTCTATGTATGTGGGAGAGAGTGTGTGTTAGACAGGGAGTGAGTGTGAGAGAGAGAGAGAGAGTATGTGAGAGTGTTAGGGTTAGTGTGTGAGAGAGACAGAGAGAGTGTATGTGAATGAGTGAGTAGTAGAGTGTATGTGAGAGAGAGAGAGAGAGTGTGTGTGTTAGACAGGGAGTATCTCATATTCTCTCACATACTCTCTCTCTCACACACACTCACTCCCTGTCTAACACACACACACTCTCTCTCACATACACAGACACTCTACTACTCACTCATTCACTCTCTCTCTCTCTCTCTCTCTCTCTCTCTCTCTCTCTCTAACAGACACTAACCCTACACTCTCACATACCCCCCCCCCTCTCTCTCTCTCTCTCTCACACGCTCACTCTCTGACTAACACACACACACTCTCTCTCTCTCTCTCTCTCTCTCTCACACACACACACACACATACACAGACACTCTACTACTCACTCATTCACACACACACACACACTGTCCGTCTGTCTGTGTGTCTGTCTGTGTGTCTGTCTGTCTGTCTGTCTCTCTGTCTGTCTGTCTCTCTCTCTCTCTCTCTCTCTCTCTCTCTCTCTCTCTCTCTCTCTCTCTCTCTCTCTCTCTCCCTCTCTCCCTGCCAAATGCTGGTGCAATCACGTTTGCTTAGAGAATATTTAAAATATCATAATAGCATAATACTAATACTCTGATTGATCACTACACTTTTAATACTTGTGTTTAAACATTGTGCGGAATTACTAAATATCTCGCCCGTGTGTTGACGGGGTCCATACGGGGGAGCAAAGAATAGTAACACTGTTGCCTACCATGCACGTCGTAAGAGGCGACTAAGGAGGATATGGTTCCGCCGCCCTGCTACTGAGTGAGTGCGTGTCGTGACACTGTGAGCTGTGAATTTCGCATGGAATGCTTTTACATCTGTTCGCAGTTTGTAGCGTGAACTGCATGTTCAGAACGATGGCGGCCGGCTGGTGCTGGATTGACTGGTTTGCCTTTTCGGTTCGCGAGTGCATTGTTCAGGAGACTCCTGGGAGTCGTCGCTGGAGCTACGGAGTTCGTGCTTTGTGCGGCGCTTTCGGCGGGTCGCCTTGCGGAAAGAGACCGAGCCATATGGGATAAAACCCGGGTCAATGAAGTCTTTCTGGTGACAGCCGTTTCCATCGACAATGAACTGTAGTTCTCATGGAGGACTTTTGTGTTGGCATTCTGGTGGCGGCATTATGCACGGTGTACCAGTGCGGGCTGTTGGCTTGCCGATACTCCTGTCTATTCCATTGATCACAAAGGGCATTGAGCAGCATTTTGTGTGATATTCACTGGCACAGGAACGGAGCATGATGGGGATGACCCGTTGCCGTGAAGTTGTAAACTAACTAAATATCTAAAAGGAAAACACCTAGATAAGCAATTAGGGGACATAAACATCTAATATTTTACAAGGGAGATTACTAGAATTAAAAAAAATAAAATTGTATATCAAGTTATGTCCTCTAAAAGTACTGGAGAGTTTTGGTCATAGACTATAACTTTATGAAGGGAAAATCCCAACTGCACCTCCCCGTGGTAGAGGATGGAAACACACTACGGTGTGGCTAACACAGCTCTGGGGACCGAGTATCCACCGGAATAAGTGGACAACTCTGCAGCTGAGCAGAGCAGGGCACTCACTTGTCCTTACAGTCGGAAATGGGTGTCAAAGGCAGAGGTAAAAAGACCACCGTGTGGATGTGGAAGGCAAGGGGAAATGTCAGAGTCTAGAGTAGTGCAGTGATGCAGTGACATCGTTACGCCCGCCAGGCGACTTAGTCCCCAGCCGGGATGCCGTAACTTCGTTACGCCCGCCAGGCGAGTAGGAGTTACCTGCCTGCGAGGTTGCTGGCTGACGAGACAGCCAGCGGTCAGGCAAGGACGAAGCAAGACGCACGCATGCCTCGTGAAGCCACTTCAGGTGGGGAGGCAAGTTGCGAGCTATAGACAGACAGCTCTGGGACGTGGACTCGACAGGACGTATGATGAGAGAAAGGCGTTGTGTGGTTTCTGTGCCCGAAAGTCGAGTGTCTGTTCATCTTGAGAGATAGACTGTGAGCTGTATTGTGTATGTAAGTGTATTGAAGTATAACTTATATCTTGTAATGATCATCGTATCGTATATGATCTGTAAATAAATCCATTGAACGTTGTGTCGTTGAGTCTCAAGTCAAATCACGTTGTACTTGTACTGTCTCACATGTGTTAGGAAAAACGAGCCAGGTTTAAGACCCTGACATGTGTTGACGTGGTGGCATTCGTCCTTCATTGTCGAAATATTTTAATCTGATCGGCCAAAAGCCAAAGGTAACCAAGAATGCAAAATGGCATTTTGCTTTGAAAAATGGTATCCTCACTAGGTATTATACCAGAGGTGACAGCACAACAGAGCAAACTGTTTTGCCAACTAATTATCGTAAGCAAACCTTACATCTTGCCCATGATATACCTCTTGCAGGGCATATGGCATACGCTAAGACCAGATCAAGATTATTAACACAGTTTCATTGGCCCAAATTTTGCAATGACATTAAACAATATTGCAGAAGTTGTGACATCTGCCAAAAACTGGTAAAGAAAGGTAAACACCCACAGGCAAAGTTACAAGTTACTGACTTAGCCAGTCGAACTTTTGAGAAAATATCTGTCGACATAGTGGGCCCTCTTAATCAGACAACAACTAGAGGGAATAAATATATTCTAACTGTCATTGATCAATGTAGCCGCTGGCCGGAAGCGATTCCGCTAAAGAACATAACTGCCAATGATATAATGGAAGTTTTCTTCCATATATTTTCTCGGATAGGATTTCCAGACACTATCCAATTAGATAAGGGCACTCAGTTTATCGCCGCATCTACCCAAGCTTTCACCAAAATGTTGGGAGTGAAGCAATGTTTCAATTCCCCGTACCATCCTCACTCGAGCGGGATAATAGAAAAATTTAACGGCGATTTAAAGCACATGCTTGCTAAAGTCACTCAAGAGCATCCCAAGAACTGGGACGTATATTTACCTGCTATTCTCTTTGCTTATCGCGAGGTACTACATTCTAGTACAGGTTTCTCTCCTTTTGAACTTATCTATGGTGCCAAACCACGTGGCCCATTGACTATTTATCACCAAATGTTAACTGACTCCACTCCTGTACTGAAACCCATATCATCATACGTATACGTTACATCATTGCGTGAAAGAATCTTCAAATCTTGTATAATTGCAAAGGATGCACTAAAATTATCTGGTGCTACTTATAGACAGTATGCTGACAAAGGTAACAGAACAATAACGTTGACACCTGGACAGGACGTTCTTCTTCTACTACCTAGTGACAGACACTTATTGACTGATTCTTGGCAAGGACCTTTTAAAGTGACGAGACAGATTTCACCTGTAGACTATGAGATCCAAATAAAAGACAAACACAAAATATTCCACATCAATATGCTAAGACCATATTACAACAGAGACAACGAACAAGACGATACAACAGCTTGTACAGTGATAATAGACCACGAAGATGACGAGGCTAGTGACGAAATTCCAACACCTGCATTAGACACGACAAACTGCTTGAAGGAAATTAAGATCAACCCAAAGTTAACTCAAGCAGAAACAGACAGTTGCAAACATCTCATACAACAGTACAACACCATTTTCTCCAACAACCCAGGACAAACAGAATTAGTACAACATCACATCACACTCACGTCAAACACACCCATAAAATGCAGACCATACACCATTCCATTGCATTATAAGGAAAACTTACATCAGGAGATCATCAACTTAGAGAAAAACAACATCATAAGACGATCCCAATCAGACTTCTCATCTCCAATGGTCATAGTACGCAAAAAGGCCAACACGATAAGACTCTGTGTCGACTATAGAAAGCTCAATAAAATAACTCTTCTAGATCTGGAGCCAATGGCAAACTCTGACTATCTACTGACAGAGCTGACAGACGCTAGGTTCTTTACGAAGGTAGACATGACTAAAGGTTACTGGCAAATAGCGGTAGACGAACAGAGCAGACATCTGACAGCATTTGCCACACCTTGGGGACTGTACGAATGGTGCAAACTTCCATTTGGGCTAGTCAATGCCCCAGCTACATTCGTACGTATGACACGACTTCTACTAGTAGACATTCCTAATATAATTTGCTATATAGACGACATCTGTGTTCACACAGAGACGATGACAGACCACATAAAGACATTAGAACAGACATTTGAACGCATCAGACAGCACGGACTGACGGTAAAGCCTGCAAAAGTAGACATAGCCTACCAGGAAATATCCTTCTTGGGGTACAAAATATCCAATGGCTTTGTCACGACAGACGATAACATTGTGTCCAAGATACTAAAACTCTCACTTCCGACTACGAAAAAGCAAGTCAGAAGTTTGTTGGGACTTATAAATTACTACAGGCAGTTCATTCCTGATTTTTCCGAACTGACCGAAGTATTTACTAACTTACTAACAAAAGATAAACCGGAGAAAATTGTAAGCAATGAATGCCTAAAATTTGCATTCCAAAAAGTATTATCTTTGTTTTCTGATAATAGTTTAAATAATCCTATTCTGAAATTGCCCAATCTACATGTCCCTTTCAGATTGCGTACAGATGCGAGCTCCGTGGCGATTGGGGCAGTCTTGTTGCAGGAGCATAATCACATCCTCCATCCTGTGTACTTCGTCTCCAGAAAATTGAAACCCAGAGAACGGGCTTGGTCAATACCTCAGTTGGAAGCCCTAGCTCTAGTGGTGGGTATAACTAAATTGTCCAGATTCCTCCTAGGACGTCATTTTATTGTCGAATCGGACAGTAGTCCACTGCGATTTATCAATTCAGGTGTACCTTCAAACCAAATGGTAGCGCGCTGGTCTCTTAAGCTCCAAGATTACAGCTTCGAGGTTCGACATATCCCAGGCAGAACCAACACTATTGCCGATCTCTTGTCCCGTTGTCCGACCGACCCAGTGAGCACTAATGTCTGAGTGCAGTGTGTAAAATACACTCAGATTAACACAGCCATCCATCGGTGAATATTTTTTTTTTCATTCACGAAAGCTGTGTAATGTCTACAATGTGATGTGATAGGGGTTACTCCCAATATATATAGTATTCTTATTTTACTAATTAATGTAGTGATTGTCGTGTATAATTGTGTAGTGTGTGGTAGAAAGCGAACTTTATTAATTGTATATATTACGAAACAAGAACAGTGCCACATTCGCTCAAAACTTACCGTAAGCGAACTATCCAATTTGACAGTGGTATCTGCGTTTGGAACATTCCAGTGATATTTTAAATCCGTGTGTGAAAGTGTGACCTGAACATTGACATCTACACCACTGCAGTCAATCGAAATCCAGAAGTTTTTCCAGTGAAACATCCAACACATGAACGATTAGAACATTGTACATTCCTTAACTACATCAGACCGGAACAAGTGTGTTCTACAAGTTTCAACATCAGCTGTTTAGAGTTCGTGTGTACTTCCGGATTAGTTAGAAAGTTTGTTCAAAATTAGCAGACGACAAACAAAAGTTTAAAAAGCTATGACGATTCTAAAATCTTTAGGAATCAACAAGTTTGAATACACGAATTGTGTACTTATATTTTTTATATAGTGTAATCTTAGAATCATATCTTGATTAATTTATTCATACGACCGACTTTTTCTCGCTAGTATGAAGAATCATCAAGCGATGACGCTAAGAAATCGAATAATTATTGTAAAATATTATATTTCAGAAATTTTGAAGTTATTCCCCTTTCATTTAATTGTTACTACATCATTACACCAAAGGGCTATAATGTGAAATGTATACGAGTATGTGTTGTATATAAATAACCATGTTGTTGCCAGATTGTTAACACACCAAGAAGCCATCTACTGGACATGGTAGAGTGTTACCGACATTGCAGACCAACACAAGAACTCCTAGCCAAATGAGGTCAGGGTTTGAGCGTTTAATGCGACTTATGTAAAGCCGTATTTCGGTCTAGCCAGATGGTTTTTGTTTCAAAAACCATATTATTACTTTTTTTTTTTTGAAAGGCTGCGAGGTAGATGCTTGGAGCTGGTACTGCCGATCTGACTGGGTCAATAATGCAATTGAGGTAATCAGCCATCGAGAGGATGAAACTTGACAAGTGTTAAAGGTTGAACACCACAGGTCGTTGAATACAACTTCCATTTCTTATATGTTTCTATGTCAATATGTGTATTTCTATGTATTCTAATACCAATGTATATAACAATAGAAGGGTCGACTCTGACAAGGTTAAAATATTAACCCAGTATGTACATATAGTATACATGAAAGATGCCGTAACTTCGTTACGCCCGCCAGGCGAGTAGGAGTTACCTGCCTGCGAGGTTGCTGGCTGACGAGACAGCCAGCGGTCAGGCAAGGACGAAGCAAGACGCACGCATGCCTCGTGAAGCCACTTCAGGTGGGGAGGCAAGTTGAGAGCTATAGACAGACAGCTCTGGGACGTGGACTCGACAGGACGTATGATGAGAGAAAGGCGTTGTGTGGTTTCTGTGCCAGAAAGTCGAGTGTCTGTTCATCTTGAGAGATAGACTGTGAGCTGTATTGTGTATGTAAGTGTATTGAAGTATAACTTATATCTTGTAATGATCATCGTATCGTATATGATCTGTAAATAAATCCATTGAACGTTGTGTCGTTGAGTCTCAAGTCAAATCACGTTGTACTTGTACTGTCTCACATGTGTTAGGAAAAACGAGCCAGGTTTAAGACCCTGACAGGAAACCACCACATTATCTTCCCAAGACTTCATGACAAAACATATATCAGAGTTAGTGAACGACGTTAATGGCTGTCTTAGGACATCTTCGTCCGGTAGGGACAGTCATGAGCCACAGGTGACACCAGACCGTCATCCAGCTACTGATGGCAAAATCATAACTAAAATAAATAAATTTAGGGTAGGAACATGGAATGTTAGGACATTAAATGAGCTAGGAAAGTTGACCAATGTTCTAAGAGAGATGGATAGCATGAAATTGAATATACTAGGCGTTAGTGAGATGAGATGGAAGGGATCGGGCAAAATTATAGCTGACAATCACACAATAATTTATTCTGGAGGGGATACACATGAAAAAGGTGTAGTGTCAACAACTCATGTTTCAGGCATCATCGGATTACTTCTCCCACACCATACAAGAAACTTGCAAGTCGTGTGCGAGGAATGAAATGGTACATTTTATTGCCGTTGGCTCTTTACAATTGCAAAACAGTCGCTATCTAATCACACATAAAGTCACAATATTCTCTATCACTAGTTTTTCCTAAACCCTATAGCTAATCTCTATCTACTAGGCTATACGAAAACTATCTCTATTCTACACGATGTGAACACTACAGAGTCAGTCCCCAGTCTGACTTCCTTCACTCGCGTCGCTACACGCCCCGCGGAAGGACCTTCATACGTCCTTCGGCTCTTTGCGTGCTAGGTCAGTTAGCACGCTTCTATTAGCTGTCTTTGGTTTGAGTGGCAGTCGTAGCGATCACGCAGGCGTGATTCTGTCGTGACCAGTAGTGCTAACTATCTGGTCAACGCCTTCGTGTGAGGACTAGCTAATAGTCCCCCTTTTCTATCATCTATCATGCCCTGATCCCGGGCACTGTGCTCCCTCTATCTATCTGAGGTTGACCCCACGTCCCGGTGGTGTTCTATCATGAGGCAGGCTTCCTGCCTCCTGTTTCAGTCTTTGACACACACCCTCCCCTCCTGTGTTGCGTCATCAACTTTGACTCATTGGTTGTGACGCAAGAGGTTTCTAAAAAATTAGTGTGTCTAATTTTTGTCAAAGACTGTAGATAACCTGGCTTTGGGCTACTCAATAGACCTACTGACTAATGTCACAATGTAGCATCACTTTACTTGGCTACTGGCAATCGCCACAAACTTGTCTGGTTGGCGTGAGCCCTCTTCTCAATCGCAATATTATATTAATTAGAGGTATGTCTGAACCGGACCGTTGTCTTATAAGACCTGCCCTCAAATAGTAAATTAACTCACTACCCATACACAGTTGACTTTCTGAAGGTCAACACATGAATTGCTTCATGTCCCCCATATAATATTAAACAACCATTACACAAGGTGTGAGCGACAGGCTTTACCTATGTCGCTTCCGCGTGTAAAGTCATATTTCACTGTTAAGTTAGTTTTTCGTTGTCTATTATGTCCCCTGACCCGGAGTTATCTCCCTTTGATCTAATAAAAGTGTATGCAATTTATATGTTTGTTTTTCTGGTTGTTTGTGTGTTTGGACGTAATTAAACGTATATTCTACCCTCTAACCTGTGTATCTAACTATCATGTGTATGTAAGTTAGTTTTTCAAGTGCCATAATTCATTTAACTGTGGTCACAAACATGTGTATAATACAAATCTGTGACTACGTTTCTGTCTTATGAGACTCAAAATACTTTCAATAAGATCCTAAACTAACCTACACAAAATACATGCATTACAACACATTTTCAACATTGAAACCAACATTTGACGGCAACAAAAATAAAAAGTCTTGTTGAGTGGCAGAAAAAATCCGCTGACTGTTCTCACTCTCTCCTGTATATTTTACATTTGTTCTCACTTTCACACTTCTGTCACACATCTTTCACCTTCCTTTATGTCACACTTCTTTTACCCTCACTATTGGCACACATCTGTTACCCTCATTTCTGTCACACATCTTTCATCCTCATTTTTGTCACACTTCTTTCATCCTCATTTCTGTCACACATCTTTCACACTTACCTTTGTCACACATCTTTTACCTTCATTTCTGTCACATAACTTTCACTCTCATTTTTGTCACGCATCTTTTACCCTCATCGTTATTTAAAAACCTTGGAGTGACACTGTACAAGTTTGGCTCAGTTTGACAGAGTTGAGCCTAATGACTGTGCATCAACCGTTGCACACGTCAAGTATTTACAACATATTTACATGTAAGAAAAAAGGGTTGATGGTTTGTACCCTGGTATTCTTAACCATTGTATTCTACAGAAACATTACTCTAAATACTGACATACTAATACTAGTTCTATAAATATAAATTTAATGCGTTGCCTATTTTAATCTATCTGCCACATTAATCCTAAAATAAGCTTACATTACTCCTAATATCTATCTAATTTAAGGGATGTAATTTACCTATGTGAAATGAAATTGATGTGAGATGAGTTATGTCCCTTTGTGAAATGGGTAATGTGAAATGTAATAAGTTACGTCCCTTTCTAAAATGGGTGATATTCTAACTAATGTTTTTAAATGAAAACAAACTATATGATTGATATTCTTATTCTATATGGTGTAAATGATGTATCTTTAAGTGTATAATATTTCTATTCTATTATGGTGTAACCTAATCATGCTCCTAAATGATAACGTTTGTTAAATGGATTGGTTAAGATGGAATGAAATTACATGAAATGAAACAAAGTGAAATATAATAAACTGAATGCTACTATTGATATCTAAACTTCTTATAATTAGTTGACATGTTTAAATTACTATCCTAATCTACTTTTAAAGCTAAATAACTATGTAAATTAATATTCTATCTACCAAAAAAAAATGAAAAATTATTATATTATCTAAATCTAACTATAAATTAAAATGACATAATCTATCTATATTTTATCACTATATTAAAACATTATGATACATATCACATTAAGTTTATATATACATGGTCTTTAAATACCTCAGGTTAGTCATTGCCATTAATGTTCAGAAACATGCTTTCATTGGCATAATATCTATACAGTTGTTCTGGGTATTTGAAATCCATTACACAGTCATATTTGTTCTATGGGTATTGCACCTGTAGAGTTCGTTTCCAAAGTAGACTACTGTTTTCGTGTCTGTATGTATATAATCATCTGACACTGTTTTTCTCCGTTTAACACAACTAATTCACTGGAACATATCGGGAGCTTAGCAAGTAATAAGCTGTCCTAGTTCACAAGGTGATATATTTGTTCCCAGAGTAAAGTTCTTACTTTTGATGTCTACGGACACGTAGCAGGTCAATGCTTTTGGTACTTAGTTCAGCACATAATATCCATGTATTTCTAACATATTTCACATAGAATATTTGACTGTACTAAATTAACATCTATTACTATACAATCTTATGTGGAAATTTCTGGTATTGCTACATCAGATGGTCGACTAAGGGTATCAGCCAAGATGTTATCTTTCCCCTTAATATGTTCTATACTAAAGGTGTAATTTTGTAGTATTAGCGACCACCTGTATATTCGGTCATTTCGATGTACACCACTCTGTATGACCGTTATTGGGGAGTTGTCGGTCTGGACAATGAAGTGCACACCCGCCAGAAATCGATGCAGCTTTCTCACCGCATAGATGACGCTTAAGGCTTCTAACTCGGATATGGAATATCTGGACTCGGTGGGTGTGATCTTACGGCTCACGTAGCAAATCGGATGGAAGATGCCCTCATAAAATTGGCCTAGTACTGCAGCGATGGAGATCCTGCTGGCATCTGTCCTAAGATAATAAACGAGCCTCGGATTAGGAAAGCGGAGGATTGGAACATTACTAAACAAGATTGTCAATTTTGACAATGCAGAAATTAATAATGCATCTTTGACATCCAATTTTACAGAAGATTTTAAAACATTGGAGAATACACTTGTAATCTCCGCTAAATTTGGAATAAATTTACTATAGTAATTCACTAACCCCAAAAGGCTTCTGACCTGTTTCTTGGTGGTAGGCATGTTCAGATTCATAATTTTGGTAATAATTTTCTGGTCAGTCTTTAGTTGACCTTGAGAAATGACATGACCCAAAAAATCAATTTCTTTTAGGCCCAATTCGACTTTGCTCGGTTTGACAGTGAGCCCGAAGAGTCGCAACCTATTAAAGACATGTCTCAGTTTCAGTAGGTGTGTTGTCCAGTCATCAGTATGGATACATATATCATCTATATAGGTCACTGTATTCGTCACTCCATGAAGTAGATCTCTAGTTAAGCGTACGAAAGTGGCAGGAGCGTTTCGAAGTCCGAAAGGAAGAAAACGCCACTCGTAAAGTCCTAAAGGTGTTGAAAAAGCAGTAAGATGGATGGATTGAGACTGCATAGGGACTTGCCAATATCCCTTAGTGAGATCTAATTTAGAAAAGATTTTGGAGGTGGACATGTCAAGAATAAGATCTTCGCAGGAAGGAATTGGCTCTGCGTCGATCTTGGTGACGTTGTTGAGCTTTCGATAGCCCACGCACAGACGAATTGTAGAATCTTTCTTCTTAACTAGAACAATTGGAAAAGAGTACTCAGAGGTAGATTTCTGGATGATCCCACTAGCCTCTAAATTCAGAATTTCCTTATTTAGATTTTCCCTATAGCTTAGTGGGATTGAGTACGGCCTGCATTTAATAGGCTTAGAGTCCGTAAGAAGAATGGAGTGTTCGATTATGTCCGTCCTACCTGGAATGTCAGAGAATATGTCTTTGTATTCCGTCACTAATTCTACTAATTGTCGTCGTTGACTATCTGTTAGTCCCTGTTCTATATGTATGCTATCTAATGTAGCAGTCTTGTCTACAATAGGAACTGGTAGTTCCATTCCGTCGTCGTCTACCTGATTCAGTACGGTGGTGGTGCTAAGTGTGTATTCTGTATTCTCACTAAGTGTATGCTCGTCGGATATGCCAGTCTCGCTAACTAGTGTAGTTGCGTTGTGTATGTCTGTCGTCTGATCACTAGGTGTGGGTGCACTGTGTTCGTCTGTCTCTACTTCTGTCTCTTGTCGTGAATAGTAAGGTTTCAACGTGTTGACATGGAATATCTTTAAGTTTCCGTTTATTGATATTTCATAGTCAACATCTGAAATTTTACGTACCACCTTGAATGGCCCTTGCCATGAAGTCAATAATAAATTTCGTTTGTCATGAAGCAAGAGAAGTATGTCTTGATCTGGTTCAAGTTCAATTGTTCTCGCCCCTTTGTTGGTATATTGGCGGTAGATTTGACCCTTCCTCTCCAAAGCTGCCTTAGCTATAATACACGATTTCATGATTTTATCTCGTGTCTCAGTCACCATTTCATAAGGTGTTTTTGGTTCGGGAATTTGAATAGAATTCGTTATTGCCTGATGATAAATGGTTAGGGGTCCACGTGGGTTAGCCCCGTACACTAATTCGAACGGTGAGAAACCCGTGCTTGAATGTAACAGTGTATCCCAATCAGCTGGGTTTTCTGCTGTTACCTTAGCCAGCATATGCTTAAGATCTCCATTAATTTTTTCTACTATCCCATTGCTGGCTGGATGGTACGCTGTCGTGAAATGTTGTTTAATCCCTAACATTTTTGTAAGGGCTTGCGTTGCAGCCGATATGAATTGAGTTCCACGTTCGGATAAAATGGTCAGTGGGAATCCGAATCGTGAGAACAGGTGTAGAAATACATTGGCAACATCTTTGGAGGTGATGTACTTCAAAGCTACTGCCTCAACCCACCTTGTACATAGGTCGACCATCGTTAGTATGAAGCGATTTCCTTTGCTGGACACCTGATTCAGGGGTCCAACAATATCTACCGCCACACTCTCAAATGGCCTAGAAGCCAGTGTAGAAGGTTGTACTTCAGCTGTAGCATGTTTACCCTTTCGTACTAACTGTTGACAGACATTACACGAACGCCAAAATAATTTAATATCATTGCAAAAATCTGGCCAATAAAAATGAGCCTGAATTCTGGCCCTGGTTTTGTCATATGCAAGATGGCCAGCAAACGGTGACTCATGTGCAATCTTTAGCACAGTTAGGCGATGTTGTACAGGTAACACCGTTTGCTGAATCTCATGGTTACCAGTAGTATAATATCTAGTAAGAATGCCATTATTTAATCTGAAGAGCCATGATGCGTTCTTTGTCACTTTTGCTCGTTCTTTCAATACTTTTAAATAAGGAGACAAACTAGGATCAGCTTTCTGCTGTTCTATGAATTTTTGTCTGTTGGTATCATCAGTGCTAGATGGAGAAAGCACCAGTAGTCTCTCATCTTGTAGCGTGTCTTGATGTTTTATAGTGTCTGCTCTGGTTGTTGCATTAACTGCATTCAGTTGGTTCCATGCAGTTATTTCATCGCTAGTACATTGTTTTAGCTGGGGTAAGCAACCCAGAATTAAATCAGTACAAGGGTTGTCAAGTACAGCACAAGTAAATGTACCCGAAAGGAAAGGAGTGTTAATACGGGCTTTGGCCAAAGGGTAAATTTCAATGTTACCCGAGAAGGTTCGGCATTTGACAGAGTCACCTGTATAATCCTCTTGACTCACCAGTTCCTTTCTGAGACCAATAAGGGTACTACCGCTGTCCAGCAAACATTGGCATGGTCTATCATTGACCATTGCATTGTGGAACTCTAAATTGCCTCTGGAGGCTAAGGCTGCATTCACACTCTCAGATGAAAATGGAACTGTATGTCCACATCCTAATTTTCCGTCAGCATGAAATTGGTGACATCGCTCACAACTGTCAAAACTCAACATATCGTTTACACAACACACCTCTTCCGTTTGGTTAACAGGTAATTCATTTTCAACATCACACTCAGTCTCACTACCACTATCAGAAGATGTATCAAGTAAAATAGCATTGTTGGCTTTCATACGTTGGCGGCCAAGGCACTTATTTGAATAATGGCCGTAGCTGGAACAAAAAAAAAACATTTGATGGCACGCCGGTATGCAGATCTTTTGTTCTGTTGCTTCTTAATAACATTTTCAAGATGTGCCGGATAACTCGGCGATTTGTCACACATTGAATAAGTGTCATGTAAAAGTTGACAGTGGATACATTTTGAAATTTTTCTATCTTTCTTGTCCAATTTATTAAATGGTTTTCTATTGCTCTGATAGTTTTTAGATTGATCTTTTACAAAGGAAACTATTTCAGAGTCATTTGAAGTCTTAAAAATATTTCTGTTTGAAGAAAAATATGCAGACCCTTTCTTTTCAAACTGTTCTATGGTTTCAATGTCTGACTGCTGCAAAAATTTAGCAAAAGAGGATGGTATCGTGGATATTACTTTATCCATAGTTATTAAATTTTTCAATCTATCAAAGTCTTTTCCTATGTTAGCTGCTTTAAGCCACCTATTTAGTACACTTTGAACATTTGAGACGTAGTCAATGAAAGTCTCAGTAGGTTTAGGTTTTAAAGTTGAGAACTGAACCTGATACCCAGGGGCATCAAGTAAAAAGTGTTGCATAATCCTATCACGGATGTATTGGTAGTCAGATCTAAGATCGGTTGGTATAGATTCTATCACTTTAAGGGGCTCACCACTCAGGTTCTTCATATAAATCATAGCCCACATCTCTAAAGGAACTTGGTGATATCTAAACTGATACTCGACGTTTTCTGTCCAGGCAGATATTGAATCGTCTTTACAATATGGTTTGATAATATTTTTGTATTTGTTGAACTTATTTTCTTCTTGTTGACTTTTAAGTTTAGTGGCAGAGATCTCTGCGTGTGAGTCTACGTCCATCTCTTTCATCTTTAACTTTTTCTCTGATTCTACTTGTATTTGTTTTTCCTTAACTCTTGCCATTTCATCTATCTCCTTTTGCTTTAGATCTAATTCTCTTTGTTTTAATTCTTTATCTTGTTCTAATTGTTGTTGCTTAACATTCTTATCATGTTCTAATTGTTGTTGCTTAACATTCTTATCATGTTCTAATTGTTGTTGCTTAACATTCTTATCATGTTCTAATTGTTGTTGTTTAATTTGCACTTCTTTTTGTTTTGTTATCTCAGCTAGTTGTATCTGGTGTTGTCTTTCCTGTGCGCGTTCATCTCTCTCTGCATCCTTTGCTTCTTTAAATTTTTGATCTGCATATTGTTCTAGCTCTTTACCTGTGTATTGCAATTCTTTACCTGCTTTAATGAAGTCAGCTAGAGTAGCCATGTTGCTGGGTAATTGGCTCGCGTTGACCTGAACTGACTGCTTCACTCAGTTATTTTTCTTTAATATGCTGTTATTTAATATCTGAGCACTACAAATTGTACTCTTTGTTTACAATCTGGAAAATTGTATTCTCCAAAAAATTAGAGCACAAAGTCTGTTCATACAATACACGCTGAAAAAGAGATGCACTATTAATCACAATGCATGCCAAAAACGTAGGTTTTACTCATCTTAATGTTCCCGAGAACAAGGAACAACACGTCAGCAACACCGGTCCCGTTGTTTGGCACCCCGGAATACACACGAGTTTTCTACTCAGGTCACCCTGTTTGGCACATCGGCATACACTCACGTTATCTATCAGCTGTTGTTCGCCCTGTTTTACAGAGCAGCAACAATTAACAGCTCGTAAACGAAAAATAGATTTTTGACAAATTGGTACAATGACACTGACATGCCCAAACAGAACATCGATTAATTAATATTTAATGTCAATGTCCTGTCTTCGTTCTACAGTAATATGTCTTTCGTTACTAACCTAGTTTAATCTATGGAAGTATGGTGCAGGCCAAATCTAATTTGCATAGCCGAAAGTAATGCCCTCGTGACGGTAAACAAATAGAAAAGTACGGAAAAAAATTCAATAACTGCTTTTAAATAAATATAAATATAATAATAATGGGTAAATAAATAAATATATTCATTCTCTAACTTAAATAAACAAATAATAGTTAATATATCGTAAAGATTCAGGCAGGTAGCAGCTTGGTAGTTTGTAAACACTGCAATGCTGATTCCAAATGGCGAGGCCCAATTGCTTGTCAATCGTGCCACGTCACAGGCGCAGCGCTATTTTTAGCTTGCAAAAATCAATACTGTCGCTGACCTCTGTATTGCTCCGCCATGAATCATTTTTGACAATTATTCAAAAACAAATAAATAATTCCATAAATAAATGAAAGAAGAACATAATATTAATACTTACAACTTTGAAGAACACATTATTTAAATATATAACATTCTAATAAGCACAAATAAACATTATTTCATCACGATAGGCACAATTATGCTGGCAACTCGATCTAGTCTGCACACGTCATCGTCACTGACACAAATTAAACATTTAATCTTTCTAATATCCTATCCGTAAACCTAGTCTAGAGCCGTGGGTAAGTGTTATAGCTTGAACTTAGGTTCAAGCCGCACTTCTGACACCACATTTCATCCTATTGCCTGTCAACAACTCATGTTTCAGGCATCATCGGATTACTTCTCCCACACCATACAAGAAACTTGCAAGTCGTGTGCGAGGAATGAAATGGTACATTTTATTGCCGTTGGCTCTTTACAATTGCAAAACAGTCGCTATCTAATCACACATAAAGTCACAATATTCTCTATCACTAGTTTTTCCTAAACCCTATAGCTAATCTCTATCTACTAGGCTATACGAAAACTATCTCTATTCTACACGATGTGAACACTACAGAGTCAGTCCCCAGTCTGACTTCCTTCACTCGCGTCGCTACACGCCCCGCGGAAGGACCTTCATACGTCCTTCGGCTCTTTGCGTGCTAGGTCAGTTAGCACGCTTCTATTAGCTGTCTTTGGTTTGAGTGGCAGTCGTAGCGATCACGCAGGCGTGATTCTGTCGTGACCAGTAGTGCTAACTATCTGGTCAACGCCTTCGTGTGAGGACTAGCTAATAGTCCCCCTTTTCTATCATCTATCATGCCCTGATCCCGGGCACTGTGCTCCCTCTATCTATCTGAGGTTGACCCCACGTCCCGGTGGTGTTCTATCATGAGGCAGGCTTCCTGCCTCCTGTTTCAGTCTTTGACATGTAGGAATAATATTAGACGAAAAAACAGCCCTGGTGTATTTCAGATAGAGTAGTTATGGTAAAAATCAAACGCAAACCAATAGACATAAATATTATACAAGTATATGCACCAACAACAAGCAGTAGTGATGAAGAAATACAACACTTTTACGATGAAATAGAAATGGTGATGGCTCAAATTGGATCACAAGAAATAAAAATAATACTTGGTGATTTTAATGCAAAAGTAGGAAAGGGGAAAATGGAGGATGTAGTGGGGAATTATGGTTTAGGTACAAGAAATGAAACTACTAAGAAAGCACTTTACAACACAATCTTCCTACCAACTCTGTGCTACCAATGCCAAACCTGGACAATGACAGAAAAAGAGAAAAGAAAAATCACAACAACAGAAATGAGGTTCCTGAGAAGAATACTCAACGTATCAAGAAGAGATAAGATCAGAAATGAAGAAATCAGGACTAAAGTGGGGGTTAAAGCTGCTCTAGATTTTATTAGAAAGCAGCAAGTCAAATGGTTTGGCCATGCAAGTAGGCTACCAGTCAACAGCATGCCACAACAGGCAATGACGTACAGACCAGATGGAAACAGAGGAAGAGGCCGACCACGTAAACGCTGGACGGAGGGAATAACAGAATCCATGGGAATGTCGATATACGAAGCCCATAACCGGGCACTCTCACGAAGTTTATACTTCACCTCGACACCGCAAGGTACAAGAGGAACATGATGAGATGAGATGAGATGAGAATGAAAGAGGGGAAAAGCTAATACAATGGGCAAATATCAATGATATGATAATTGGAAACACATGATTTAAACACCATAAAAGACGACTGTACACATGGAAAAGCCCTGATAAGAAAACACGCAACCAAATTGACTACATACTAATTAATAAAAGATTTAGAAACGCTTTAATTAATGTAAAGACAATGCCTGGTGCTGACTGTAATAGTGATCATGTACCACTATGTGGACAAATAAAAGTAAGATTAAAGAGAGGGAAAAAATTGGTTAAGAACATGAGACTTAATAAAGAAGTTCTGAAAATAGATAAAGAACTGCAAGAACAATACAGAGTGACTGTGAAAAATAGGTACAATGCGATAGCTAAATTACAGAATATAAATGAACAATGGGAAATGGTAAGGGACTCTATTCATCAAACTAGCAAAGAAGTATTACTGGAGAGAGGCAAAATAGCTAAGAAACAATGGATGAATGAAGAAATCTTAAAACTGATGGACAAAAGAAAACAGAGTAAAAATGACAAACAAGAATACGCTAAGATAAATAAAGAAATAAAAGATAAATGTGGGAAGGCTAAAGAAAGTTGGTTAAACGAGCAATGCAAGCAAATTGAATTAAATTCCATTAATGATACAAAAAATATGTACAGACAAATCGGTGAGCTTACAGGAAGAAAAATAAGAATAAATACAGGGTGTTTGAAATCAAAAACAGGAAAGATATTATTAGAGGAAGGTGCTATAATGAAGAGGTGGAATGAGTATATAAGAGAATTATATGACGGAGAAAGGGAAGAATAAACAGAAGATAGTAACTTAGAAGGTCCACCTATTCTGAAAGAAGAAGTCGCTGACGCTATGAAACGTATGAAGAAAGGAAAAACAGCTAGGCCAGATGAAATCACAATAGAAGAATTAGAAGTGTTGGGAGAATTTGGAGTAGATATATTAACCAAAATGTTGAATGATATTTACAGTAGTGGATATTTACCCAGTGATATGCTGAAATCTGTATTTATAGCTATACCAAAAAAAAAAACAGGAGCAATTGACTGTGGAGATTTTCGTACAATTAACCTTATAAACCATATCACTAAGCTTCTACTCAGAATCATAATGAGAAGAACCAAAAAGAAAATAAAAATGGAAATTAGTGAAGAACAGTATGGATTTGTGGAAGGAAAGGGCACAAACAATGCAATTTATACATTACGGACACTAATAGAAAGGTCAATAGAGAAATAGAGAGACATATATTTGTGCTTCATAGATTATACTAAGGCATTTGATAAAGTAAAACATGATGAACTGATTAAAATGTTGGAAGATATCAACATTGATGGAAAAGATTTAAGAATAATAAAGAATGTTTACTGGAACCAAGTAGCAGCAATTAAAATGGGAAATAAAGAGGGTAGTTACGAACAAATAAAGCTAGGAGTACGACAGGGGTGTGTCTTGTCACCAGATCTTTTCTCCCTGTATAGCGAAGTAATAATGAGAGAGATCAAAGAGATGCCAGGAATACTAGTTGGAGGTTATAATATAAATAATATACGCTATGCAGATGACACAGTATTGGTGGCGGATAATTCAACAGACCTACAACAATTATTAGACGTTGTAGTAACAGAGAGTGCAAGGAAAGGACTCTCCTTGAATATCAAGAAAACAGTAACAATGGTAATATCAAAGAAAATGGTGACACCAAAATGTGACATAGAAATAGAAGGAAAAATCCTTAACCAAGTGGATAATTTTAGATACCTAGGGGCATTTATAACATCAGATGGAAGATGTACAACAGAGATTATGAGCAGAATAGGGCAGGCAAAAGCCGCATTTCAGAAAATGAAGAGTATCTTATGCAATAAGTCACTATCACTGAATGTGAGAAAGAGAGTGCTGAAATGCTATGTAGAACCAGTTTTGCTGTATGGCAGTGAATCTTGGAATGTAAATGAACAAAGTAAGAAGAAATTAGAAGCAACAGAGATGTGGTTCCTGAGACGAATGTTGCGAATTCCTTGGACTGCCAGAGTAACTAACGACGACTGCCTGAAACAGGCTAATAAAACTAGAACATTATATACAACAATAAGACAGAGACAAACATCTTTCTTCGGTCATGTGATGAGAAGAGAGACATTGGAGAACATCGTAACAACTGGAAAGATCGACGGGAAGAGAGGCAGAGGCAGACCAAGAGAGGTGATGCTGGACGGATTGAGACGGTGGCATGGAGGAATGTCAGCAGCAGAGTTGATCCAGAAAACCAAAGACCGAGATTTGTGGAGAGCCATGAACGCCTACGCCAGCCGGCACGGCACTTGATGATGATGATGATGATGATGATGATGATGATGATGATGATGATGATGATGATGATGATGATGATGATGATGATGATGATGATGATGATGATGATGATGATGATGATGATGATGATGATGATGATGATGATGATGATGATGATGATGATGATGATGATGATGATGATGATGATGATGATGATGATGATGATGATGATGATGATGATGATGATGATGATGATGATGATGATGATGATGATGATGATGATGATGATGATGATGATGATGATGATGATGATGATGATGATGATGATGATGATGATGATGATGATGATGATGATGATGATGATGATGATGATGATGATGATGATGATGATGATGATGATGATGATGATGATGATGATGATGATGATGATGATGATGATGATGATGATGATGATGATGATGATGATGATGATGATGATGATGATGATGATGATGATGATGATGATGATGATGATGATGATGATGATGATGATGATGATGATGATGATGATGATGATGATGATGATGATGATGATGATGATGATGATGATGATGATGATGATGATGATGATGATGATGATGATGATGATGATGATGATGATGATGATGATGATGATGATGATGATGATGATGATGATGATGATGATGATGATGATGATGATGATGATGATGATGATGATGATGATGATGATGATGATGATGATGATGATGATGATGATGATGATGATGATGATGATGATGATGATGATGATGATGATGATGATGATGATGATGATGATGATGATGATGATGATGATGATGATGATGATGATGATGATGATGATGATGATGATGATGATGATGATGATGATGATGATGATGATGATGATGATGATGATGATGATGATGATGATGATGATGATGATGATGATGATGATGATGATGATGATGATGATGATGATGATGATGATGATGATGATGATGATGATGATGATGATGATGATGATGATGATGATGATGATGATGATGATGATGATGATGATGATGATGATGATGATGATGATGATGATGATGATGATGATGATGATGATGATGATGATGATGATGATGATGATGATGATGATGATGATGATGATGATGATGATGATGATGATGATGATGATGATGATGATGATGATGATGATGATGATGATGATGATGATGATGATGATGATGATGATGATGATGATGATGATGATGATGATGATGATGATGATGATGATGATGATGATGATGATGATGATGATGATGATGATGATGATGATGATGATGATGATGATGATGATGATGATGATGATGATGATGATGATGATGATGATGATGATGATGATGATGATGATGATGATGATGATGATGATGATGATGATGATGATGATGATGATGATGATGATGATGATGATGATGATGATGATGATGATGATGATGATGATGATGATGATGATGATGATGATGATGATGATGATGATGATGATGATGATGATGATGATGATGATGATGATGATGATGATGATGATGATGATGATGATGATGATGATGATGATGATGATGATGATGATGATGATGATGATGATGATGATGATGATGATGATGATGATGATGATGATGATGATGATGATGATGATGATGATGATGATGATGATGATGATGATGATGATGATGATGATGATGATGATGATGATGATGATGATGATGATGATGATGATGATGATGATGATGATGATGATGATGATGATGATGATGATGATGATGATGATGATGATGATGATGATGATGATGATGATGATGATGATGATGATGATGATGATGATGATGATGATGATGATGATGATGATGATGATGATGATGATGATGATGATGATGATGATGATGATGATGATGATGATGATGATGATGATGATGATGATGATGATGATGATGATGATGATGATGATGATGATGATGATGATGATGATGATGATGATGATGATGATGATGATGATGATGATGATGATGATGATGATGATGATGATGATGATGATGATGATGATGATGATGATGATGATGATGATGATGATGATGATGATGATGATGATGATGATGATGATGATGATGATGATGATGATGATGATGATGATGATGATGATGATGATGATGATGATGATGATGATGATGATGATGATGATGATGATGATGATGATGATGATGATGATGATGATGATGATGATGATGATGATGATGATGATGATGATGATGATGATGATGATGATGATGATGATGATGATGATGATGATGATGATGATGATGATGATGATGATGATGATGATGATGATGATGATGATGATGATGATGATGATGATGATGATGATGATGATGATGATGATGATGATGATGATGATGATGATGATGATGATGATGATGATGATGATGATATCAAGTTATAATATCGTTAATTAACTTATAAATCTTTCTATTATTCTTTTAGAAATAAAGTAATTAATATTGTAGTCAGATATTATAATTTCAGGAATAATTCTACTAGTTTGCTTAGCTAAACATTGTTTAATCCTTATTTACTTACATTTTATAATCAACTTCTAACGTTCCATATTTATTTTTAATTCCTAAAAGTGTAATTTTTAATGAACGGAAAAACAAATCCTTTGATCTGTAAACGAAGTTGTGACACCCGATCGCGTCATGCAACTGTTTGCAAAGTAAAGGATAAAAATAAGCATTGAGTAAGGGACATAATTATCTAATATTGCTGTAAGGGAAATTACTAGTATTTAAAAACAAAGAATTAATATACTAAGCTATAATATTATTAAGTAACTCTGAAATATCTATTTTATGTTTTTTTTTTAATGGAAAGAAAAGAATTGATATGAAAATCTGAAATAAAGTAAGAAAATTCTTTTAGAATCTTTATAACGTATGTTATAATCTTTAGTGCTTACATTTTATAATCAGCTTTACAATTCTACAATTATCTTAAAAATTCTAGTCTCGTACTTTCAATGTAGCCTCTGTTGACTTTGCTCTAATCCTCCCTCTGTTGGGAGGGGGGAAAACATTTTTTTACTGGCCTTCTAGGGCCACAGAACCATTTAAAGAAAATTAACCATACACATCCCAAACTTTGATACCATTAACAAAGAAATGAGAAGACTGAATATTTACATGTTAGATGTATCTGATACCAGAGAGCATTATAACTTCCGAGGAATGTAGCATAATCAATTCTGGTGGAGAGAAAAAAACAGACAGAGGTAGCAATTATAATGGTTATAGCAAAATAAGGAGAACAATGTGGGCTTGTAGCTATGTGATATCAATCAATCAATCAATCAATCAATCAATCAATCAATCAATCAATCATGAGCCATGCCGGACAGTCTGGGTGGTCATGACACGCCATTTAGGCGAATCATAATGTACTAGGCACTTTTAAAGAGGTAGTTTGCCGGCGCTTTCCTCTATGGCAGTTACCGTACTGGTTCTGTGACCGCAGTCATTGTCTCGCGAAACTTGAGACCATAACCAACAAATATCTGTCGGCTGCCCTCAAAATTTCATCAGAGAAGCGGAAGCCTGAACATTGAACAAGCAACTAGAAAGTCGAATATATGCCCTGGAGATGTGGATATACCGAAGAATGTGTCGTATTTCATGGAAACAATCAAATACAGAGGCTCTAGAAAAACTGGGAATGAAACTAGACTTGATGAAAGAAATAAACAAGAGGCAAGTGAAATATTTCGGCCACGTTAAAAGACGTAACACTCTTATAAAAACCATACTGGAGGATAAGGCTGAAGGCAAGCGAGCAAGATTTAGACATAGATACAAGTGGGACGATAACATCACGAGATGGAAGAACACTGACGGAATGTACAATCAAGGCGAGAAACAGTGTTGGTGATAAATTGCAGCCAGCCCTTCGTTGTGGAGACAGTACCTAATTGATTGATTGATACACAAACTGGCGGGAGGTAAAGGGAATCCACCGCTGTATTTTCTCAAGAAAATGATGCTGTAAATGAAATCGAAATAGAAAACGACGTTAATGGGGATTCCATTGGAGTCTCTTCGTCCGGTAGAGAGCAGCATGTGCTACAAGTGACACCCGATCGCGTCATGCAACTGTTTGCAAAGTAAAGGATAAAAATAAGCATTGAGTAAGGGACATAATTATCTAATATTACTATAAGGGAAATTACTAGTATTTAAAAACGAAGAAATAATATACTAAGCTATAATATTATTAAATAACTCTGAAATATCTATACTAATTTTTTTTTTTTTTTAATGGAAAGAAAACAGTTGATATTAAAGTATGACATAAAGTGAAAAAAAAAAATTTTAATGGCCTCCTAGGACCACACAAAATTTAAAACACGTTAAAAACGCCCATCCCAAACATCGAGACAGAAACACGGAGCTGATCTACGACACTAGTGATCGAGTGAGATGGCAAAATATGACCGCCCACGCTTACCGGCATGGCACATAACACAGGGTCAGGGGTAGCCATTTTGCAAACTTCCGATAGGTGGACTATTTTTAGAACGCACAACGACCAACACGGCCAGATTAGCACGGTACATTTAACGAACGACACACATACGTCTTACACAATAGTGAACATACCCGCGCCACAAAATTACAATTACCAACCTGTATTTTACGAAGAGTTAGACCATTTTTTAACACAGACATACAGGGGACAAAATATCGTTTTTGCCGGTGATTTCAACTGTGTCCTTGAAGATTTAGACGTGGTGGGTGGAGTTGTAAAAACGCAGTTGAGGAGAGCCGGCAAGGACGATATGCATCAACTAGACACACTACGAAACATCATCGACACACACAACCTCACAGACACATTCAGGCATACACACCCCGACAGTAGGGAAACGACACACACAAACAAAACGCACAACAGGTCATCCAGATTAGATAGGATTTACACACCCGCAACACACCACATCATACAAACCAAACACCTACGGGAAACATTAGATTACACAGACCACAAAGGTGTACTAGCTCACATCAGCACAAACAGCACAAACACGCAGCCAAACGGAAGGTCACCTCACTGGAAGATGAACAACTTGCTCCTAAAAGATCCAGAATATGTAGAATATATGACACAGCTCATACACACGTACACAGAAAATATACCAACTGAGAACGTCACACAATACTGGGATTTGCTAAAAAGCACCATACGAAGCAGAACACAGCATTTAGCAACCATGATCCACAAAGACAGACTGAGACAGGAGCGCATCATTCAGACTGCCATACGTCTAACAAAACAGACAGACAGAGATGCACTTCACTTATACACACTAGAAACACAACTAGAAGAACATCAACAGCACAGATATATGGGTGCTCTTCTTAGAACAAAACTCAACACAATTACACAGGAGGCACCCAGTCGACAATATATGACACTAGAACAGAACATTCAGCGTAGCAGACAAATAAGCAAAATATTAGACATGCAGGGAAACATCCAGACAGAAACACCACACATAGGGACTGCTTTCAAGCAACACTACACACAACTATTCACAGCAGAGGCAGTCGACACACAGATACAAGACAACTTCCTACAGTGCACAAAGAAATTACCTAACACAGACAGAGACACACTTGACTCAGAACTGAAACTGACAGACATAACACAGGCACTGAGCACACTGAACAAAGACAAAACACCAGGACCAGACGGTTTGACAGTAGAATTCTACCAACATTTCTTTCCTATCCTAGGCAATCTTCTCCTCAATGTTTATCAGGAAGCCTTTGACAAACAACATCTTCCTGATAGCTGCAACATGTCCTACATCACACTCATACCCAAAGACAACACTGACAAAACACAACTGAAGAACTACAGACCAATTTCCTTACTCAACACAGACTACAAGATACTTGCCAAAGCACTCACCAACAAACTTAAACCTTTCATGCCAACACTCATACACCCAGACCAACAGTGCAGTGTCGAACACAGAAACATACACAACCACACCCACCTTATTAGAGACATAATCACCTACACACACGGGAAAGACTGTCCATCCTCCCTCTTGTCCTTGGATCAAGAGATAGCCTTCGACATAATTTCCCACACTTACCTGCATAGGACACTAGAACACTGTAACATAGGGCAGTACTACCGGCAGTGGATACATATCTTGCATAAAAATCCTGAGAGTAAAGTGTTGGTGAACCATTCACTGACAGCAAGTTTCAGGCTCACAAGATCTGTAAGGCAGGGATGCCCCTTATCACCACTCCTGTATGTGCTGACCCTAGAGCCACTATTAGAAAAGATAAGACAAGACACTAGTATTAAGTGAACCTTCTTGCATGGGATAGGAGAGCAGAAGCTCATCGCTTATGCAGATGACACTGCTTTCTTTCCCACCAGCAACACATCAATAAGGAACATACTCCACACCTTTACCCATTTTGGAAAAGACAGTGGAGCCAAAGTAAATGTACAAAAATCACAGATAATGGGTCTGGGAAAGTGGAAACAAAAGTCTGATTTCCCTCCAGATCTGAGACACACAGACACCATGAAACTGTATGGGATCACATTTCCATGTGATCCCACAGAAACACACAGACAGGCATGGCACTCACTGACCCAACAGATCACAGACATGTTACATAGGTATAGGTACAAAATATCCACAATATTTGGTAGAAGCACAATAGTCAACACATACATAATACCTAAAATAATATACTTAGCGACAGTACTGGACCCTCCCAAACAGACCATCACAGATATAAACAAACAAATCAGACGCTTCATCTTCACCAACACAATACACAGCATACAACACAAAACTCTCATACAAGACATACAGCAAGGAGGTATTGGACTACAAGACGTTCACACAAAAATACTGTCACATAGAATTAGTTACATAGGCAAAATCATCAGACATCCAGAACAACATAGATTAGCTTTATATTATATAGCACACAACATTAAACACCTCACACCTCTTAGCAATGCAACGGCACACTACCAGGGAACACTGCCAACATTCTATCAGACATGCATACAGGCAATACAAAGACATGAACATTTAATACAGCAAACAACACATAAAATATACAAACAGTTAGTTAGAGAGCAAGCAACACCACTCAAACTTAGGATCAAAAGAGGACACAAATACTTCATGTCTGACTTCACATGTACCGTTTCAAACCTACACAACAAACACATAACACCAAAAGCTAGGGAGATCACATATAGATATACAATATGACACCGACAACACAGGTAGAAGCACACAGATCTAAACAAACATCACAATGCCAATTATGTAGAAACAACACACAAGAGACAGAGGAACACATTTTTTATACATGTCCAACAATTACAGCCATACGCGCAACACTCAAACACCTCATACAAACGCACACAGGCAAACAAACCGACATATATAAAGCAATTTTTCTCAATACTATACCAAAGACAGCAAAAGACATATATACAAAACTACTGACAGCTCTTTCTTACTACAGACATCTCATATGGACATGTAGAAACTCAGCCAGATACAAACACCGCACATATAACACACACTTAATATCATTTATGTACACGCACAAAATAACACAACTATTTCCAAAGTAAATCATATGTATTCTTCTTTATTGTATTATAATTTAGTATACATGAGTGCGATAAAGAATCTGGAAAATGTGAGTGAATGTGGATTGAATGAATATACAATCACATATGGTTACCAAACCAATGATATAGTAAAATGTGTGTAAGCACAAATGCTTGTTTTATTCTTACCAAAAAAAAAAAAAAAAAAAAAAGCAAAGGGAAAAGAAAAAAAAGGAAAAAAAAATTTTTTTTTTAAATGCAAGGAGAAAAGAAAACAAACTCCTTTACTCCTACTATTATTAAAAATTGCAGGTTGCACTTTTGTGTACTTGCTATGCTATATTAACACCATTGCCGAGATAATCATGTTTAGTAAGTGGAATCACATGTTTATTATATTTTTGTCATTATTATTACTATTATTATCTTTCCTGTTATTATTCTTAGTATTTATTTTTACCATTACTGTAATTATCATCATTATAAATATTTAACCTCATCTCCCATGTAACCCCCCCCCCCCCCTCTTTGCCTTTGTTGCCTTTGCTGATTCCCCCACCAGTTGGTTCAAATAAGTCACTCTGCCTCTACCATTATTACCAGAATGTGGTGATGAGTGTATTGGTGGGGTGGGGCCAATGGGGAGAGCAGCAGCAAAGGAAACAATAATGGGAAGTTTTTCTTTCTCTTCTTTGCCCCCCTTTCACAGGTTAATATGTTCAATGAATAAAATATGCATATGTCACATACACGCCCACATGCAACGCTCGGTAAATACACGCACACAAATACTGAACCCACAGAACGCATGTAACAACACTAACAATACAAATGCATTTGTACTGCTATTACGAGGCTATCTTATTGAGATTGGTAGGTAATTCTGTATTACTATATGATTATTATGGTTTGATTGCTATTAAATTTAATTTAAGATCACTATTATTATTAGTATCCTCCCTCATCTCCGCCTTCTCCCCGCTTATTACTGTTGCTGTTGATGCGGATTCCGCCCTCACTGGTTGGCTCCAAAATGTTTACTGCCTTTATAAACATTACCGAAGAGGTAGTTATGGTATTAGCGGTTTTTGGAGCCGGCTGCTGGTGAGGGTGGAGACAGGGGAAACAAACATGGTAAAATTACATACATTTTGGGTTACCCCACTTTCATATGTAATTATGCCAAATGAATTATTGTTGTAATATTACACATATGTCACCTAAACGCCCACATGCAACGCTCTGTAAATACACGCACACAAATATTGAACACACAGGACGCATGTAACAATACGAACAATACAAATGCAATTGCACTATTATTATCATGCCTTCTTGTGGCGATAGTTACCCTTGTGCATTACCTTTCTATTATTAAGGGTTATTGCTATCAATTTTATTGTTGTTAATTTTTATGGATGTTTACTATCACTATTATGCTCCCTCATTTCCCCCTCCTCCCCGCTTGTTTACTGTTGGTTGTTTTGACGCTGCTACCGCCCTCGCTGGTTGGTTCTACCAATTGGCTGCCACTGCCATCATTACCGAAAGGGTGGCGATGGTATTGGTGGCTTTGGGGCCGGCTGGAGATGGTGGTGACAGGGGAAACAATCACGGTAATTAATAAATTTTGGGTTACCCCCCCCCCCCCTTGACATGTAAATATGCAAATGAATTAATTGTTGTAATATTACACAGATGTCACCTACACGCCCAGACGCAACGACCCGTAAATACACGCACACAAATACTGAACACACAATACGCATGTAACAACACGAACAATACAAATGCAACAACTACCTTTTCTGCATTGTAAACTCGTATACCCCTTGACAACCCCCCCCCCCCCCTTTTCCCCCCACCGTTTCGATACTGTTGATTTTGATGCTGCTGCTGCCTTCACCGGTTGGTTCCAACAAGTTTACTGCCATTTTCCTCATTACCAAGCGGTGATGATGGTATTGGTGGGGTTGGAGCTGACAGGAGAGGGGGTGGCAGAGGAAAAATAATGGTATACTATCGTCTTGCTGTTGTTTGTACTCGTTTTTCGTTACCCCCCATTTCAAATGTAAAAATGTTGAAATAAATGTTGTAAAATTTTGCGCATATGTCACCTACACTTCCACATGCAACGCTCTGTAACAACACGAACAATACACCTTGCAAAGTTATTAACACTCAATTAAAGTTTTTTTTTTTTTTTTAAATGATGGATGGATAGATCGCAAACTTTGATAACATTAAGAAAGAAGTGAGAAGACTGAATATTATTATTATTATTATCATGCTAGGTATATGTGAGACCAGAGGGCATTATAACCTCCGAGGAATGTAGCATAACTCATTCTGGTGGAGAGAGAAAAAATATATAAAGAGGTTTAGTTTAGTTTAGTCGTTGGATCAACATCACGGTACACAGGTTTAACCCATAAGTGCTCCGTTTTCCTCCTAACTCAAACCTGATTCTGGAGAAACTCAGCTCAATGCACGAACTCCGTAGCATCGGCTAGGATCCTGAAATACTTTGGGTAGATTTTTAACTCGAAATTTTGCCCGGACAGAGCCGTTAGGCTACTCTTTTTCGATTTCCAACTGCCAAGGGATTTTTTACGTGCGCAACAATGCACACGGGCGTCCGATCTCACTACCCAGAGACCAGGGGAACTTTTATTACTGGAAGTCCACGTGAAAAAATCCCGGTCCTCAACGCGGCTTGAACCGGGGACCTCCAGCACTCGAAGCGGACACCATACCTCTAGACCACTCAGCCCCCCCCCCCCCTCCCATATAGGATATATAGAGGTATCAATTATAATATATATATATATAGGATATATAAATAGGATAAGAACAATGTGGATTTGTAGACAGCAAGGGTTCAGTAAATGCGAAAGATTCTCAATGCCGATGAATTTCTTCGCCTCACGTTTTCATGCCCAGGTCTTCTTGAATGATATAACGAATTAAGAAAAGAAAATGGTATACCTAACTATAATATCATTAATTAACTTATACATCTCTCTATTATTCTTTTAGAAATAAAACAGTTAAAACTGCAGTCAGATATTATAATCTGAAGAATAATGCCACTGGTTTGCTTGCCGAAAATTTGTTTAAACTTTACTTACTTACATTTGTGGCGACGTGGTCAAGCCGGTTGACTCGGGCTCCGAAGGTTGTGGAGTCGATTCCGGGCCGAGTCTTTCGGTTCACGAGTGAAGTTTTTCGGACACTCCTGTGGGTCGTCGCTAGAGCTACGGAGTTCGTGCTTTGTGCGACGTATTCCGCGCTGTTAAAAAAGAGAGAGAGACCGAGCAATATGGAATAAACCCGGTGCAATGAAGTCGACAGTGTCGACCTTTAAGCGACTGTTTTCTAAATCAACTTCTAACGTTCCACATTTATTTTTTATTTTTAATAGTGTACTTTTAATGTTGAGCTTGACTCTAGTCCGACTTTGTGAAGACACATGAAGGGTGTAGCATAGGTGGGAGCGCAAGCGCAATTGAAATACCACTACTTTTATCGTTTCTTTACTTATTCAGTCTCTCGGTAGAGATTTGTTCGCAGCAGACGAGCATAATCTCCGGCGGGTCTATTCTCGCTGGACGCGAGATCCGCACAGTGGAAGTATGGGAGATTTGCGTGCAAATAGACAGGCAATATCTCCTGCGGTAGCTATGGCGGACCTATTCCCGCTGGTCGCGGGGACCGCTATAAGTCAGGTGGGGAGTCTGACGATAGTGCACGCTTTACACAGGTCCGGACACTTGTGATTGACAGATGTGCGCGCCCTCATGGTCCGGGCTCGTACAAGGCCCTCACCTGTGGGACATGGCTGAACGCCTCTAAGCCGGGTCCCTTGTGTGTCAGGGTCTGGCCATAACTCGCCACCGGCTCGTGGTGGTGAGGTCTCGGTGGATTGACGCTGAGCCGCCAGCGTCTGCAGCCTACCTTGTGCCAGACGTATTGGTTACCCATTCCTCTGGAATACACAAGACTAGGCCGAGGGAGGGGTCATGTCGTTTGGGCATCACATGATCTCTGAAGCTCTGCCCAGACATTGTGATGGAATATTGGCCACATTCCACTCACATACTTTGGTCTGTCAAGACTGCAAGGTGTCTACTACTTTTAATGACACACGTTAGCTTCGTACAAGTGTTAATTCCCCTCTGTGGTGAAACATTTTTTTAATTGCCTCCTAGGGCCACACACAATTTAAAGAAAATTAAACACGCCCATCCTAAACTTTGATAACATTAAGAAAGAAATGAGAAGACTGAATATTATCATGTTAGGTATATGTGAGACCAGAAGCCATTATAAGTTCATATAGCTGTAAATTGTGTACAATCAGTGAAACAAAGAACGTTGGAAATAGTTAGTGGTCGCATTAGTTTAGCACTTTTGATCTTTGTTATGTTTTGCTATTTCTTGCAGCTCGCTTCATGTCCTCCGCATATGTTATGTATTCTAGGTCCTCGTCTATTTCGTTTGCTCTGCTGGTTCAGATTGAAAGAACTTTCTAGTTATATTGTCCTCAGGTTTTCTCAGTGTGCGTCCTATACAGCGCCAGTATCTTTCCCTCAGTTTGATTCGCCGGATCTGTCCGGTTCTCTCCTGAAGATCCGCATTAGTAATTATGTCAAACAGGCACCAGTTCATAAATATTTGTATACTGATGACCTGGTTTTGTGGAGCACAAATGAACATGCATCAGTGGCCACAACATTGCTACAGAGAGCTATAGATACATTTGTTGCATGGGCGGATAGATGGTGTGTCAGCATAAACACTGACAAGTGCAGCACCACTCTATTTACCCTCTCTCCGAAACAAAAGGCAGGAATCATTCAGATAAACGGAACGCCCCTAAGAGAAGATAAAGAACCAACATTCCTTGGTGTAACATTTGATGACAGGCTGACATGGAGAAATCATATCAAAAAAGCTGTAGCAAAAGCCAGAAAGAAAATAGCCATCCTGAGAAAGCTATGTGGAACCACATGGGAAGCCAATGGGAAACTAGTTAGCAAAGTTTATCAACAGAGCATACGACGACACCTGGAATACGGGTCGACTGCGTGGTGTTCAGCATAAAAAACCACATTACAGGAGCTGGTGCAAAATCAAGCTCTTCGAGTCATCACAGGAGGGATGAGATCAACCCCATATAGTAGCAATGGAGAAAATGGGGAGGACACAAGCACTGAGAGAACGCAGAGATACAAAAACACTAATACAAGCAGAGAAGTTCCTCAGCTTGCCAGGCCACCCTATGAAGAACCGATTTGAAAAATTAGCTATGGGGCGGTTGAAAAGAAATAGTTTTATCCACTAGGCCAAACGACTCTGCGGAAAAACCACCGATCTTCCCACAATTGGTATTCCACTGACAACTATTCCAGAGCGATCACCATGGAAAGATGAACATAGACTATCGCTACAAATCCAGACAAAAGTGAGAGGAATATTTGACAAGGAAGAACAGAACAGTGTGCTTTGGATCCGAGTCAACACAGATGGGTCAGCGCAAAATACTGTTCGAAATGGAGGAGCGGGAGTGTATATAGAATACCCAAATAATACTAGGGACACGACCAGAGTTTCAACAGGAAAGTACAGCCATAACTATGATGCAGAAATTGAGGCAATCAGGATAGCAATAGAGAAATTATAAAATACCAGCCATGGTAGACAACCTGTGGTGATATTGACAGATGCAAAATCAGTAATAGAGGCACTTCTTGTCTGGGAAATTACCAGTTCTAAGGACACTACTTTCTGAACTTAGCAGTCAGCATAAGGTCACCATACAGTGGATACCATCCCATTGTGAAGTACCAGGAAACGACAGAGCTGATCGATTGGCTAAGGAAGGAGCAAAAGAAGAACAGCCTGATGTGCCCATTACATTTCACCAAAAGAAAAGAATGATCAAATCAGTCAGAAGGCCAACAAACCCTACTCAAGACGACTACCACGTTATGGATAGACCAGAACAGGTCATTATTCTGCGCCTCAGAACAGGACACAATAGATTACGCAACCACATGTATACACAATTCAAGATTGGTGACACAGCCATGTGCACATGTGGTTTGGCGTCGCAGACAGCAGAGCTCATACTCCAGGACTGCCCATACTACAACATAAGTAGTAGGAGTGGGGCGCGCAGTCACGTATTTTTGTGGACGCGGCTGGCGGCTGATAGTTTTTTGGGAATATTGCCGACTGAGGGGGAAATTTTAGGTGAAATTTTTTTGGCGGCGTGTGGGAAAATCCCGGGTCTATGACTTTTTTTAGGTGGGTAAGTTTCTGTGAAAGTAATTAAGGTATCGGGAGTATTCGTGTCTATGTTGGTTGGTGGGATGTAAAAGTAATTAGAGTATGAAGGGTGAAGGGAAAGTTAAATATTTTGGTTAGAACGGAGTGAATAATCCGTTACTATGAGGGGTGAGTGAAAGTGTCATTAGACAACTATGAGATGTAGTGAAAGATAATTGAGAGGAGTGTATATGGCGAAATAAGACAGTAGTGTTTAGGTGGGGATGGTGGGTCAGAGGTGTAATGAAAGCGAGGGTTCCAACCAGATGTACGCTCGTAGAAAATTCTTGCTGGTTGCCGGGTGTGGAATATAGTCTGTGAAAGGAAGAGTGGGGTGTTCGTGTCGGTATCAACTGTGTGGTGGTAAGTGTGCTAGTAAGTGAAAGGGTGGCTTCTTCACCGAAAAGATTATAAAGTAGTAATGGATATGGTGGTAAGGGGTATTAGTGGTCGATATAGGGATGGTTATAAATATTATAAGAGGATATAATCTGAAAAAAGAGTCTGGACTTAGTAATATAGTGAGGGGGGTCGTAGAGTGGTTGATGTCCGCTGTAATGGTGATGCTTGTCGATCGGGCCCGCCGAACACTGAAGAGGACTATCATCGCGTGTCAATACGGTTCCAGGTGGTTGGATTGTTCCTCTAGGCCATATATCATCGTAATCGTCTACACGAGCCTCGTTGTCTATAACAAATACATAAACACATACAACCACAAAGACAACCATACAAGTATACAGCAGACATCAACCATACACTCAAATACAACCGCGCACACAACGAAACAAACAGACACGCGTGCAGCCATACACAGAATCAAATAGACAGATACACAATCGCGCACACACACACAACTACACAAAAACGAGAAAGAGGGTTAATATTTACCATGAGACAGGTAAAATGGTTTCTCATATAGT